>OY821518.1:104343843-104943843 GCA_963682025.1 Cordilura impudica
CAATTTTAATTTATTTGAAAAAAAAAAAAAAAAATATGTTCTAGTAAAACGAATAATTTAAAATTTTTAACGTAAAACATGAAGTTCGCGATTTTGAGATGCAGGCTTAAATCAAAAAGTTTTAAAGTTGTGCTTTAAAAACAATTAGTTTAAAACTAAGTATAACTGAACCAAGATTAATTAAACTACGTTTAACTTTACTATGTTGAACTAAACTCAGTTTATTTAACTTAACTAAACCAAATTTAACAAAAGAAAGTTTAACTAAACAACGTTTAAGAAAACTATATTTCATATAGATTTTTTTTTAACTTAATTTTAAATTGTGCCCATTTCTGTTCATATCAGCCAAATTCATAAAAGCCAAAATTCAGCGGTCGAATCGTCGCATTAAATTAAGTTTAACTAAATAAAGTTTAACTAACCAAAGTTTAACTAAACAAATTTTAATTAAACAAAATCGAACTGGCATTTCAAAAACGTGACCTTAGAAAAATTTATATATTACATACATTTTTTAGTTAATTTTACATGTTTGATTATAAGCCAAATCTGAATACTTTTGAGCAAAATGTTTTTTTTTAGAATCATATCAGTCAATTCCAAAAATGTATTTTTTTTTAAATCTACACCCTGTTATTTTAGCTAGAATTAAATATAATTTACTCCAAAGCAAAACATAATATGATCTACCCTCCAAAAGTATTTGCCATCCCTAAAATATTTTTCAGTAACAGTTTTCGTTCAAAACTCATAAAATTATTACAAATGAAATTTCTCATTCATTATTGAGTAAATATTTTATTATATGCAATAAAAACATTGGTATTTTAATTTTTATTTACTCGAAAGGAAGTATAAAATTGAAAAAAAAAAAAAAAAAATTTAAATTGAAAAAAAAAAAAAAAAAAAAATACAAATAAAAAAAAAAATCCAAATTAAAAAAAAAAAAAAAAAATTTAAAAAAAAAAATTAAAAAAAAATACAAATTGAAAAAAAAAAAAAAAAAAAAAATACAAATTGAAACATACTAAACAAAAAAACGGCCGAGTTATTGCTTCGTAACTATATTCAATTGAATTAAAAGAAAGTATGGCGCAGATTTCAATTGAAACTCGTCACCATATTATTTTCCTACACAAAAATAGAAAAAATCAATCAAGCAATTGAAAAGGAGCTCATAGTAACGCGTTCAACCCTGGACTATATTGCGAAAAAAATTCAAAGAAACGGTCGGCTCAGAGTAACAACAAAACGTGAGGATCATGTAATAGTAACGAAAAGTAAACGAAATTATCGCCTAACAGATTAGCTATAAAAAACCTCATCTTCGCCCACAAATTAAAGGAGCAAGCATAGAGAGGGTACACAAATTTTTAATCCAAGACTAGTATTCCAACAAAGCACAATAGCGAAATCCATTGACATATGGCGGTCATTCTTGTCGACGTAAGAATACAGTCCAAGCACAATCATGCCATCTACAAATCCACACCACACCATCACTTTTTCTGGATGCAAAGAACATAAAAGTTAGTTGCTGTCCAATAATACATACTAGCAGAGCCCAGCCCTCGAAATTCGAGTGCAAATTCTAGGAAATTTTTATTTTTTCATTCAATTTTTATCTTTCAATGTTTTTGTGAATTTTTAAATACAATTTATTAAATTTCATTATAAATATGTGTTGAATAGACAGAAAATGGGATTTTTAACAAATAACTTTATAAGAGCCGAAAGGTATGCTAATCAATTTTAGCCAATTCACAATTCAACACAAATTTGTAGTTTTTTATTTGAAGCTTTTATTTGAACTTTAAAGGAATTTTTCTCAAAAAAAAAAAAAAAAAAAAAAAATTTCCAGATGGTGCTCATCTGTAAATATGGTGAACATCTGAAAAGAAATAACTTTCAAATGATATATATACTATATATATATATATATATATATATTTTTTTTTTTTTTTTTTTGTGTCAAAATCGGTTGGTAACCAAAACCGTAAAATCAGTGACAGGAAATCGCCTTGCCATTAATATTGTAGAAGATTTGAATTTTATGGCTGAAGAGAATTTTTTTAAGCGACCTTAAAATCGGGACCACAGACCCTGAATAATTTAATAATTAATTACCAATTGTTGCTCATTCGTGAATTTCGAATTTTTTACCTTTCACATACTCTATAAACCGAAGTATAGCTTAACGGTTTAATGTCTTGAAGTAAAAAAAATTGTATTCAATTTGATTCTCCATAAATGATCTTTCAGAAATTTATTGTGGTAAAGTCGACTTCAATTTTCATGTTATTGAATCATATAGTGACTGCATTAACTATTCAATGCATATCGGAACATTATGCAACCCTCAACTCAGCACTACTATTTTATAAGTTTTAGCAAACAATTTTCGCTTTTGTTTGTTGACCTTATTTACGAAGGGTTTTTTCCTGCCGCTCTTCCGTGGAACCCAGCCTCATATAGTGCATGGCGAACGGTATTGACTGAGATGTTCTTTCCCAATTCACTTACAGCTTCACTCGTCAACTTAACAGCTTTTGTTAATAATTTGGAGCTTTTCTGTCTCACTTAACTTTTGTGGTCTGCCAGGTCTCTCTTTATTTTAGAAGTTATTGTATGAAGAATGCCCGTCTATAATACTTTTTATGATGGAATACGACCTCTTTACACTTTTACCTATTTCCCGAATAGATTTTCCGTCATTTCGTAAATTAATTATTATTTTTCGTTTTCCTCAGTTTTTTTCGCGTTGCTTCTGACCCATGGCGAGCTTTCAATTGTCATCAATACAAAAAATCAACTAAATATGTTCTTGTTTACTTAAAGCTGTACTTAAAAAAAAAAATTTTTTTTTTTTGATTAGTTTCACCAACAACTATTTACCGTTGTTTTTGTTTTTGTAATTTTAAAAATTATAAATAAAATAATGAGCGAATATTTTTTGGAGTTGAAAACATTACATCAATCACTTTTTTATAATTTTTTCATATAATGGTGTTGCATATTAAATATTTTTTTATATTTGTCTTTAAATAGGACTAATATAGTTATTAATAAATTGAATTAAAAAATAATAAGGAAACATAAAAAACGTTTTATGCGAATTCCCATAAAAAATTAGCAGTGAGCTATCAGTTTATGAATTTTTTCTAAATATAATTTTTTTTGTATTACTTATAACTTTACTTGGCATTCTTTTTTCTTTTGTACAGTTTGAAACTCTATGGCTTAGCGCTTTTTCCATTTTGTTCCACTTTAGGAAGTTGTTGAGTAGTAGCTTACATGTTGTTTTGTTGTTTTTCAAAGTTTGTTTCTGCTTAAAATTAGCAGTTTTTTTTTTTTTGAAAATAATCAAAGCTTGCAAAAAAATAACTAATACTTTTACACACTAATCCAAATACACTGACTGACAAAGATCTAAGTACTTCAACTCACATTGTGGTAAAAGATAGCAAGGATAATCACTACTTTCTTTTGATGTGCAACAAAGTTTTTTTTAAAGTTAGAGATTTTTGAAGAGGATGCTCCACCGATTTTATCATAACTTGACAAAAATTCTAGTTTTAATTATCTCTAAGTTATGTCTATTTTTCTATACACTTAAAAGTTTAGGTGTTATTCAGAATGTAAAGATGAAAAAAAAAAAAAAAATTGCGTACAATTGAAATGTTTTTAATTTTTAAAAATTCATTTAAAAAAATCGAAAATGGAAAAACATGCTAAATCAATGCTACATACTCTGCAAATAAAATGAGCTGTATACCATGAAAATCTATGTACTCGTTTATGTTTCGATTTATTTTATCCTCCCGTCCCAGAGCGATGAAAAGGGGTACGTAAAAATGAGAAGGCAAACGGGGTGTCGTTTTTCTTGACAACCAGATGTCGTATCGAAATTCGGCGTACGGCATTTTCTTGGTAATCACGTCCGGCAGGTCCTGAACTGAAAATTGACAAAATGGCGCGATTAAATAAAAAAAGTTAAAAAATTAGCGGTTTTTTGGGGGTTTTTGACCCACCCTTCCTCCGGTAGTAAAGTTAGCCCAATTATCCTAGTTCAGGACCTGCCGGACATGATGACCTATAAAACGCCGCCCGCCGAATTTCGATACGACTTCTGGTTCTCAACAAAAGCGTAGGGCGGATCGATTTGAAACGCGTAAGTGACAATGAAAATCGTATTCTAGTGATCAAAATAAGAAACTTTGCCCAAGGAACCATACCTCTAAATCGAATTCTGACACTTTACATGAAAAAATCAGCGAAATGGCTATGTTTTTTTCTTTTTGGAGTTTATTTTTCTCTTAGAAATTTATTTTAGTCAAAACATACATATGTAAATGAAAAAATGAATTTAACTTAGTAATAGAAAAGAAACTAGAAAAAATTATTGTTTGAAGTCTTTTTTGCTTTCAAGTCTGGGCAATATCGCACGGCTCTCTAATGTCGTCGCCATAACAGCCTCGTTTGGAAACGCTAGCTAGCAATTGAACGTGTCGTTCCGTTCCTTGTATGTATGATGGAATTTTTGGATCATTAAACGGTGGATCATCTTGATTTAAATATTCTTTCAATGTATCGTACGGAATGCTTCGCGTGAATGGTGGTTCAAATACGTTATTTATATGATTCAAATTGATCATTTCCGTATAACTTGTGCAATTAAAGTTTATATCTGGTTTTTTATAAACTCTAAGTTCCATTGGGTCGTCAACATCGGTTCGATAGCGTAGAATTTTCTTGATAGCACAGTCGCGCTTTTCTTTACTATCATCAAACAAGATGTTTTCCAAATGCGCATAATATAAATTATCTGTAATTACTTGATTGACAATTCTGCGTAAACGAGGTTCTAGAAATCGTGACCAACTAATGAACTTGAAAAATAATGCACTACCGTACGCGACAGAGTTGTAATACTTGATATTGAAATACATTGGCACATAACATTTAATTATAAATTCAACCAGAATTCTTAAATTTTCATCTAGATTTTCCGTCGTCACAGATAATTGTAATAATCTAGCGGCCTTGGTGAGCCAGCGAGAATGTTCAATCTAGCCTGGTTTGATGTTAGCCAGATCCATCGAAACCACGCCGCTGGAAATTTGAAAGGGCGATTTCGTATAACTACAGGGCCATGTTATAACTACTGTTTATTTACTGACCTTTTTTTTTCCTTAATTATTGATTTATTTTAAAAACACTTTTCTTGGTTTGTTTTATGTAAAAAGTTATAATTTCATTTTAAGCTGTTTTTCCTTTTTTAAGTATTCAATATTTTGTTTTACAATAATTTTTTGTTTGATTAATTAATTAATGAAATATGTATGTATGTAGGTAGATGTGTTTTAAATTCTGTTCACTTTTTTTTGTTTTTAAATTTGTCTTATTGGTTTGGTTGTCAAAACTAGATTGAGTAAAAACTGCAGTATACTTAAATATGCTAGTTAAAGAAGTTATGAAAAAGAATGGGAATGAGAAAATAGAGTAACAACAAATCATATACGATATTCCCGTTATTGTTTTTAAATAAAATATCAGCGTGCTAAATGAATGTATTCATTGGTAAAAAGTCAGGAATTTAAATTAATGAATTCAAAAATAAATCTTGTTGAACAATGAAAATAATTTTTTATTATTATTATATTGTTTTATTGAATTGCTATCACAACAAGAATAAAACTTATAAATTACAGTGATAGCAAGTAACATTTGTAATATTAACATTAAGTTACAGTAAATTTCGAGATTAATAAAAATAAAGTAAATTAATCATAAAAATTAACATAATGAACATAATAAAGTTGACATTTAGCATAGATGCAAACAAAAAATTTTTTAATTTCCTTTTTGAATAGTAATGCGTTGCTTTGTACTTGGATATATGATGGTAAATTGTTCCAAAGACACGTGGTGTAGTTGAAAAATTGTCTAGTAGACATTAGATATTTGTGTTTTTGTGATATCAAATTTCTTCCACGAGGCGATTTTGCAAAAATAATTTTGTTAAAAAGATATTCTGGGTTCTTCAGATAAATAATCTTATGCATCATTAAAAGGGTTTTATATTTTAGTAAATCTTTAAAACTTGTATTATATAACTGGTATGAATATGATGATATACTATCTCGTCTACCTCTGTTGAAAACGTATCTGGCTATATTATTATATGTGACCTCGAGGCGATTAAAGTCAATAGTGTCGCAATTTGCAAATATTTCACACCCGTACAGTAGAACTGGTATTAAATAGGTTTTTGCCAAAAGCATTCTTATTTCAAACGGCGTCGATGATTGCACAGCCCACAAGTTTCTCAACATCCCATGAACTTTACCAGCTGATATATTTATATGGTTAGACCAGGAAAGTTCAGCATTAAATGTGATTCCCGAGTTCGATGATGTTTGAACAAAGTCGATTTTTGAGTTGTTAATATGTAGAAAAATATTGTCATTCAGTCTTTTTTTATTACTTCTTGAAATGAAAATACATTTTGATTTGTCAGGGTTTATACATAAGCCATTTGTACATGCCCATTTATGTATATTATCCAAGTCACTATTAATACAGTCAGAACAATGTTGAACATCTTCTATTCTGCTGCTTAAGTACAACTGTACGTCATCAGCATACATTTGTACGCCACAGTAATTCAGAACCTCAGGCAAATCGTTAATATACATACAAAAGAGCAATGGACCAAGAATGGACCCCTGAGGCACACCTCTGTCAACATCCGCTGCTTTAGAAGTCACTCCATTTAAAGAAACCACTTGTTTACGATTAATAAGGTAAGAGGAAATAAGTTTATTAGCCGAACTTGAAAAATTAAAGATTTTCTCGAGTTTAGTGAGTAGCATCGAGTGATCAACAGTATCGAAGGCCTTACTGTGATCTAAAAGCACAAGAAATGATACCATATTCTTATCCAGCTTTGATCTAATTTCTTCCACTACATCGATCAAAACCGTAATGCAGCTTCTGTCCCGTCTAAACCCAGATTGTCTATCCGTAAGGAGATGTTGATTCTTTAAATACTCATTCATTTGCCCGTACATAAGATTTTCCATAACCTTGGATAAAAATGGTAGTATCGCAATAGGTCGGAAGTCGCTGTTATTCTTTGGAATAGGAATGATTTTTGCTTTTTTCCACATATCAGGAAAAATTGATTTTGTTAATATTGTATTAATTAAATACGTAAGAAATGGAAGAAGTTTAGGAACGACAATTTTTAAGAATCTTGGATTAATTTCATCTAAGCCCACAGCATTTGACTTAATTGATGTAATACTTTTAAGAACTTCAGATTGATCCACACATCGAAAATCAAAACAGTTCTCAATAGGCACAGTATGAATTTTTTCGTACTCATTTTCAGTTGGTTTATTCACTTGAATTTCGCCAAATTGTTTGTTTAACTTATCAACGTCCACATCAGAACCAACAGTGCAAGGATTTCTTTTCCCAATACCTATTTCACGGATCTCTTTCCATTTTCTCTTGCTATCAATAGCTGAAGAGAATTTCTGTCGATAATAACTGGATTTTGCAATATATATGCAGTTCACAACTTCCTTTCTAATGGATTTGAATAATGCATGTATCTCAGGCGTTTTAAATTTCTTCCAACGTTTATATGCCAAATCTCGTTTATCAATTAAACGTTTTATAATTGAAGTAAACCAAGGAGGCTGTATAGGTTTAAGTGTTCTTGTTTTTTCAGGCACAATTTCATAAAATATTGTGAGAAGGTTATCTTGAATGAAAGCAATTTGATCATTAACATTCTCAAGACCATAAATTGAATCCCAATGAACGCAATCAATACGCTGGTTTAACGCTGTATAGTCAATGCCACGAAAATCTCTATAAGTGTAATGTACATCTTCATTGTTAACATAGGTATGATATATCATAAAAATTAAGTCATGCTTCGAAAAAACAGGGGCAGAAAATTGATCGTAAAGCAGTATTTTGCTTTTATGATTAGTAAAGAATACATCAAGTAAACTTAGGTAATAAAAATTAAAAAATTAAGTAAATAAATTGTTTAAATAATAGATAATGTATGTTGGTTTAATATTGGTGATTAAACAACTACCTTTAAGCTAAAATAAGTGATAAAAGTTTTTAATAAAAATATGAACTAAAATATAGATCGGACATAAAGCATTTTAAGTTAATCGCAGAAACTATATGCCGACCTATAAGTACTTCGAATCGGTGGAAAATTCAATTTTTTCTGGAGCATGTGGCATATTTTTCAACACAATTTTCTGAAAGCCGTCCACCACCTGAAAATATATAATAAAAAAATATTTAAGAACGGTTGACAATTATAATAAATGAGTGACATCAATAACTTACTTACAAGTTTCAATTTGACGGCTCAGTTTTCCGGTTGCCGATCTTGGTCCATTGCTGGTCGATTTATCTAAAGCTTCAACAAATGCCGAAACGGAAGTTCGTTGAAGTGTAGAAGGCAAATGAACCAATTCAATGGTCTTTTTAACAGTAATTCGAATCGTCCATCGTATAATTCCACCGTGTGGCCCACCGTAAGTGCATATGCCAATTAATGCAGTGATATATTTTTATCGTTGAAAAAATCATTTAATTTGATTGTTTTATATTTAGCGGTTTCATGTTCCAGTTTTACGTAACCAATCAATTCAGAATTCGGTTCTCTCAAAATAACAAGATGAGGTTCTTTCACCATCCTAGTATGATACTTCCCATCAATTTTATCTCTCGTTAAATTATCATATTTTCTGCCATCGAATGAAAACGCTAACAAATTGGTATCATCTAACCGTTTGCGAAGCACTTCTTATCTGCATTTCTCTTTTTCTCTGCGAACTTTCTATTTATCCATGATCAGAGGTTTGCCATGCTTATCTTTCATTTTAAAATCTTGGAAAAGAGCGGTTCCCAATGCTGATACTACTGTATCTGTCACATATCAAGGCAAAATTAAAACAATCGTATCTTTCTGTGTATTGTGAACTTGTGCTTCTATCCATATCTTCTTGTACCGATGGCGGTGTGTATGTTGAATCATCGGGATGTTGGCATTGATGACAAAGTGGAATTTTTCAAAATTTGACCCTACGGGTCAAAAGTCGGGACATCAGAATTCGTTTTAGAGGTATGGTTCCTCGGGCAAAGTTTTGATCCCTAGAATACGATTTTCCTTGTCTCTTGAGCAATTTTTTTGCCTCCCGCTCGGTCCGCTCTAATTTACATATATAGATCTCCGAAAAAATTTTTTATAAAAAAAAAAAAAAAAAAAAAATCGAAAAAATGTTTTTTTTAAAGATAGGTCATACCTTCAATTTGATTTTCCATTACAAGACACAGTATCATATAAATTACAGTAATTGGGTCCGATAAGTTAGTTATTCATTATATTTAACATCAGTAACTCTTAATCTAAATTTAAAATATTATTAATATAAATATTAACATTAAAAAATCAAATAAAATCAATTAAAGTATTGATATAGTAATTTTCTAAACCCTATTGCGTTGCATGTATTTTGCATAACATTAGGAAGTTGGTTCCAGAGACGAATAAAAAATTTACTTTCAGAGACATGGTCCCGGTATATAAATTGAATTATTCGATTTCCTCTGGAAGATCTTGCGAACTTTAATCGTTCAAAAAGATATTTGCAGCCTTTGTTATAATAATTTTATGTAGAAATATAAATGTTTTTGAATTTAATTTAATCCGTAGATATAGCGAATAATGTTGTTGAAAGTTACAGTTAGTTTCCTGTTATCCCTAGATTGTCAACCTGTAAAAACCTCCGATGCATATAGTAATGTTGGTAAAAGATATGGTGGAGTGAAGTGCTGTGTTAACCATATCATAAATATTTTTCATTATTCTAGAAAAACAAAGTTTGAAGCGAAGCGTCAAGTTGTACAGAAATCATGTAGGGTAAGTTCGAGTAATGTCGGCCCCTTTTGTCTTCAAGTTTGAGGGAAAAATATTTCGAAGACCTATCTAACCCAAATATTGTCAGTTTCTCGAGCAATTGAAGTTTGAACCAGAGGAGATGTATCTGGTTTTTGTGGAAATAAAGCACTGGAGAAAAAAAAGTAGAAAAGTATATTAACCCTCTATCGGGCAAGATCATATTTTGAACCAAAACGTTTATTTTTCAATAGCTACTGTTAAAATAAGAAAACTTTTTTTTTTGTAAATATTAAGAAATATTTCTTCAAGTCCTATGTTCAGTCTTTTGTCATTTTTTTACATAAATGTTACATTGCTTGAAAATTGCAAAAAAAAAACTTGAAGTGAATATACATACACTAGCACATTCCAGCCCTCGAAATTCGAGCGCAAATTCTAGGAAATTTTATTTTTTCATTAAATAAAGACCCTATAAGTATGCTAAACAATTATAGCCAATTCACAAATCAACACAAAAAACAAACTCATTTTTATTACACATTAAAAAATTTAATACAAACACACCCATAGCATTGTATAATTTTATGTATGTGTTAGTAGCAACTTTAAATACAATTTACTCAAAATAAAGGAAAAATTTAAAAATCTGTACATCTGCAAAACGGCTAAAATGAAATACCTTTCAAATAATATATGTTTGGTCAAAATCGGGATAAAACGGTAGAACAAAACATCAGTCACAAGAAATCGCCTAGCCTACTAATATTATAGAAGATACTTATGAAAGGTGATATGAGCGAAAACAGTTATTTTTGTTATAACATAATGCAACTCCGCATTTTTTTCATAACGTTTGCGAAACTCCTTGGCAGTTCGGCATTTTGAATTTTATAATTTTATCTGCTCATGTTGGTCAATGACCAATCTGGTTCAGCCGCATAGCTTGTGGTGGGGCATGCTGAGCCGGTCCCTTGTGTTTTTTACCTTGTATTAGTGGCTCAGTAAAAGATTCAAGAGAGTTTCAACAATCTGGAGACGAAACTGCAGCAACCAGCAACTTTTTTGCTTTCTTAGCTCCATTATTTTTTTTTATACAGAAGCCATGCGTTCGCCATAGTTACATCAAAAAGTTGAAAAAACACTCAAACTTGCCATCTTTGGCTGCGAAGTTTAATTTTGTATCATTTGATAATTGCATCAATGAGATGCACACCTCGCATGTGCGCATTTGATTGACCAACAATAGACAGACGCTCGATTTCGACGTATTTTTTTTTTTTTTAAGTTTATCATATCTCTCGTCAACGAATATAGACGAGAGATTTACAATTTTATTAGCTTCCCACGAAACAGCTGCAATATCGATTCCTTCAGCATTACAAACTGACAAACTTATTCCTTCATTTGCCAAGCATGCAAGCAGTGGTATAGATGTAAAATAATTGTCAAAATAAAGTTGAAAGTTTTGATTACGTGGAATTAAACAAGGGTGTGAAGTTAAATATCGAAATAAATATCTGTTAAGAATTTTAACAGAGAATGTTAATGTTAACATTTTCTGTTAAGTACTTCACTTCAGCAAACGAAATTTTTTATTCAAGTAAAAAACCAATTATCTAAATATTTTAATAATTAAATTTAGACTATAAACATGTATCTGACAAATAATAAATTTGTTTTGTTATTATTTTGTAACTTCATATAAAAAATAATGTATATTCGCATATAACAGCATATAATATTAAAGTAGCCAAAACGGTTATTTCTAGCCGACCTGAAAGAAAAGAAAAAAGTTTTGATCCTTTGTAACTTTTTTCCTGAGAAACAATTGAACATGGACGGTATGCCATTAGATTCTACACCCAAGGGGCTTTCACATGATATATGACAACCCCCATTCAGGTCGGCTAGAAATAACCGTTTTGGCCCCTTGAAAATAATTCTTATGGGAAAAATCTGCTTTTTTTTATTTTGATCCTTTGTAACTTTTTTCCTGAGAAACAATTGAACATGGGCGGTATGCCATTAGATTCTACACCCAAGGGGCTTTCACATGATATATGACAACCCTCATTCAGGTTGGCTAGAAATAACCGTTTTGGCCCCTTGAAAATAATTCTTATGGGAAAAATCTGCTTTTTTTTATTTTGATCTTTTGTAACTTTTTTCCTGAGAAACAATTGAATATGGGCGGTATGCCATTAGATTCTAATCCCATTGGGCTTTCGCCTGATATATGACAACCCTCATTCAGGTCGGCTAGAAATAACCGTTTTGGCCCCTTGAAAATAATTCTTATGGGAAAAATCTGTTTTTTTTTATTTTGATCCTTTGTAACTTTTTTCCTGAGAAACAATTGAATATGGGCGGTATGCCATTAAATTCTACTCCCATGGGGCTTTCACCTGAGATATGACAACCCTCATTCAGGTCGGCTAGAAATAACCGTTTTGGCCCCTTGAAAATAATTCTTATGGGAAAAATCTGCTTTTTTTTATTTTGATCCTTTGTAACTTTTTTCCTGAGAAACAATTGAATATGGGCGGTATGCCATTAGATTCTACTCCCATGGGGCTTTCACCTGATATATGACAACCCTCATTCAGATGGGCTAGAAATAACCGTTTTGGCCCCTTGAAAATAATTCTTATGGGAAAAATCTGCTTTTTTTTATTTTGATCCTTTGTAACTTTTTTCCTGAGAAACAACTGAATATGGGCGGTATGCCATTAGATTCTACTCCCATGGGACTTTCACCTGATATATGACAACCCTCATTCAGGTCGGCTAGAAATAACCGTTTTGGCCCCTTGAAAATAATTCTTATGGGAAAAATCTGCTTTTTTATTTTGATCCTTTGTAACTTTTTTCCTGAGAAACAATTGAATACGGGCGGTATGCCATTAGATTCTACTCCCATGGGGCTTTCACCTGATATATGACAACCCCCATTCAGGTCGGCTAGAAATAACCGTTTTGGCCCCTTGAAAATAATTCTTATGGGAAAAATCTTTTTTTTATTTTGATCCTTTGTAACTTTTTTCCTGAGAAACAACTGAATATGGGCGGTATGCCATTAGATTCTACTCCCATGGGGCTTTCACCTGATATATGACAACCCTCATTCAGGTCGGCTAGAAATAACCGTTTTGGCTACTTTAATATTATATGCTGTTATATGCGAATATACATTATTTTTTATATGAAGTTACAAAATAATAACAAAACAAATTTATTATTTGTCAGATACATGTTTATAGTCTAAATTTAATTATTAAATTATTTAGATAATTCGTTTTTTACTTGAATAAAAAATTTCGTTTGCTGAAGTGAAGTATTAAACAGAAAATGTTAACATTAACATTCTCTGTTAAAATTCTTAACAGATATTTATTTCGATATTTAACTTCACACCCTTGAATTAAACGTGACACGACTACATTTTATGACGCTCCAAAGTCCAGCCCGGTGTCAACCACAATATTTTTTGCCGGTTTCTGGCTCAATTTTGTAAGCAAATCCCGTAGAGCCGCAGAGAACATATATTTTGTAGCCCTATGAGGTTTATTTGGGAGGTATCGTATCAAAGAGTTTCGGGCTTCAACGGGAACTTTCCCGAAATTCTTGTTCAACTCCTCAATGACCGGGCGAATTTTGAACATTTAATTCTAATTTGCATCATTTTATGATAGATTTCTGGTGGTGTTGTTGAAGTGTATTTGACGTCGTATTTTTTCAAATTTTTTAAGGTGCATCATTTCTTGGATTACTTGTGTTCCAATTTTGCTGCTCCAGTGACTTGCTGCACTGGGAAGTTGTTCTAAAGACTTCATATAAACAACAGCAATAAATTGTTTAATATCAATTTCTGACACACGAAGTGTATCACTGACATCTTTTTGAACAATATACAAATTTGTTTGGTCACCAAATAACCGTATTAGTTCTTTTGGAAAGAAATAACGAAAATATTGCACTGGTGTTTCAAGTTCACTTATGACATCGGGCAATGATATATTTCCTGTAAAATGCAATTGATGCTCCTCCAAACCTATATTTTTCATTTTCCAAAGTAGATTAGCGTAATGGGATATCTGTCGGTTCCATATTTTTATTTTCGATCTCGTTCATTGTAGCTTCAAAAAGTACATCAATATTATCATTGACAGCTGGGTTCAAATCTTCTGAAAACTATGGAGAAGATGATTGATCTATATATTCGCAATGAACTTCTGAAAAGTAGACCGCTACATAATCTTCAATTTGCCTACCAAAAAGGTAAATTAACGATCAAAGCTGTCCACAAATTAACTTCAATGATTGAAAAAACACTGGAGTTGAAGGGAGTAGCCTTATGTTCCTTTATGGACATAGAAGGCGCTTTTGACAATGCCAGCTTTCAATCTATGGAAGGAGCGCTGATCAGATTGGACTCGGACCCAATTGTGACAGGGTGGATAAAAAAAGTTGCTCTCTAGGAGACGAATAGTGGCTAATCTTGGAGATGAAGAAAGAAGGATTAGCATTGTAAAAGGATGCCCTCAGGGAGGCGTACTTTCCCCATTACTGTGGTCTATCTTGGTGGATGACCTCATTGTAAACGTAAACAATAATGGTTTTACCACTGTGGGTTATGCGGATGACATCACAGTGTTTATAGGTGGAACACATGACCAGACCATTGGGGAACAAATGCAAGAAGCACTAAGGCTTACATGGGAATGGTGCGAAGATGAGGGACTTTCCATAAATCCCAATAAAACCACAATTATCCCGTTCATTAGAAGAATGAATCTTTATATTCCATCACTTCATATAAGGAACACGGAGGCCCAACTCAGGGAGGAGTTAAAATATCTGGGTATATTACTTGATAGAACACTCACCTGGAATCCTCATCTAGAGTCGGTAACGAATAAGGCTATAAAGTCAATATTGGCCAGCAAACAACTTCTAGGCAGATCGTGGGTTCTAAACCCTAAAATGTCATTGTGGATATATAAACAAATAATCCTTTCGGGTATTTTATATAGCTCAGTTATATGGTGGCAGAAGACAAAGCAGACTGGAGCACGTTTAAAATTATCCAAAATACAGAGATTAGCATGTTTGAACATCACGGGAGCAATGAGAACAACTCCTTCGGCAGCTATGGAGGTTATCATAAATATCACTCCGCTGCATTTATCGATCCAAGGAGAAGCTTTTAAGCAATCTATTGATCTTCACAAACTATCACAAACCTGAAGATCCTTGATAAAGCCAAAAGCCTCAAAGATATGACTTTATGTAGTGATCAGATAGATCCTGTTTTGGAACTTAAAAAGTACACTGTTCTTATCCCGAGCAGATTCGAGTAGGAATCTAACTCTACATGGCTGCATGAAGATGCCCAGAAGTGGTACACTGACGGATCCAAAACAACAGAAGGAGTAGGAGCCGGGGTTTATGGACCTAGGTGCAAACTCCATATCCCCCTATGTAATGAATCCACAATATTTACAGCGGAACTATACGCACTAAATGCTGGTACTGCTTAAGTATAGAAAAGAAACCTGACAAGGACGAAGATAAATCCAATGTCAGATATCCAGGCTGTTCTAAAAGCACTGGACAAATCGGTATACCACCATAAATGTATACTCGAAAGCCATAGAGCCCTAAATAAACTAGCTGAACTTAATAAAATGACGCTTATATGGGTACCAGGTCACAAAGGGTACGAAGCAAATGAGAAGGCCGATGAACAGGCAAGACGAGGAGCAGAAAGACCATTTATTGGTCCAAACCCTCAATTCGGATTCACCAGAAAAGACATAACCGAGAAAATCGATGGATTAAAGACGAATCAGTAGAGTATTGGAACTACTCCAACACTCAAAAAAATTCTTGGATCGAAGCGAAAAAAGGAGCAGATATGCCCTAATATTGAACAGATCCAATCTAAGACTCCTATGTGGGGCACTCACAGGGCATTATGCGTGGAACTACATCCTTTACAAAATGCATTTGGCTGAAAATTAAACGTGCAGATACTGCCTGGAGGATGATGAAACCATGGAGCATATACTGGCAAAGTGTCCAGCGTTTGTATATCTAAGGCACAAACTTTTTGGCGAATCTGAAATCAGGGAGGAGGCATACAAAACATTGGCAGTGAAGGATATCATCAAGTTCCTAAACGCTGTAATGAACTAATAAAACAGGACAGAACAAGAATCTGAAAGAGGGTGCGCAATAGATCTACTTGGTCGCAGTGCAGGAGGAAATAACACTCAACCCGACAACATCGTAAATCGTAATCGTATGCACTCTAAAAAAAACACCGTTTTTCCAAAATTTCAGAAGTAAACTTTTGGCGCGAAATAAAAAGTAAACAATAGGCTGTTTCGCTCTATCGCATAAGCTTTATATGATGCACCGTTCGCGTCAGTTATGTTACACTAACCAATTTGCATTACTTAATAATAATAGAAAAATTAAGTCAATATTAGGGTTTGCCACATTACTGTAACATGGCCCAATAAAGGGCCATTTTTTTTTAATAAGAATCTTAGGGGCCATAAGAATTCAGATTCCGTTAATCACGTTTTTTTTTGGTGAAACCTTTTGAGGCGTTCAAAATTTGTACCAATTTGGGCCAAAAGAATTGAAGAAGCGTTGAAAAAATTTTATTTAGCTGGTACGAAAACTATGTTGAGTCACTGATTTGTTGATTCGCCATATACCTCTCTGTGTTCAGGGTATAATGAGGTTCTACTGATGTTTGTAAAAGTATCTGACTCAAACGCACCTATGAATATGAATTTTATTTTAATTCAATTTTGTATATAGTCTTAAGCATTTATTGCCCATACAAAAGATCGGTATTGAAATGGCCCCATGAGTTAGATTTAAATTGCCCTAAGATCCAGAATATCATGTAGATCTCGGTCAAATTTAGTTTATGTATTTTTATTACACCCACTAATCAGTAGTCCAAAAGTATATATTGTCACCATGTTCCTTACTTAAATCTATCAAAAAACCAAAAAAAAATATTGCACATATTTTTTCTAAAATTGGGTGATTGCTAAGGAGATCATGATACGTCCATTCTTCGACCTAGTCCCAATAGAAATACAGTATCCAATTTGAACTTTTACATTTTTGCAGGCAACAAATTCATAACAATGCCATTCAAATTTGATTGATGCTTATTCTTTATCCAATTAGATGGACCTAAGTCCTAATCTCTAAATTAATGGTAGTCGGTCCAGACTGACTAATGTTCTTCCATGTTTCTTATTTTTTGGTTATTTTGCAAAAATGATTTAGTAAAATTTATTATTTATGGCGTTTTTTTTTTCTAAAAAAAAAAAAAAAAAAAAAAAAAAACCATTTTGAAACTATTTTCTTCCTCCTCATTTTAGCTGTTTGTTGTGACGGTTTTTCAGTCGTGTCATTGGTAGAAATTTTAAGTGTTCAATGTTTCAATCATATTCCGCTAAATCATTTACAACTTATGCAAATGTATACATACTTTTTGTTGTTGTTGTGTGATTTAATTGGCGAGTTTTAAAATAACACACACACATATTTTTGAATTTAACAGCAAGAGCTCGTTTTTTAACTGTTTCTATTTCGAGTTTTAATTCCACTCTACATAATTCTTTTTTTTCACATCTAAATTGCTGCGCTTTTAAATTTCTACTAAAGTGCATTTTATTTGCACGCCTGACAGCCTTTTGCCAGCTTTACCACCACTTTGGTAAATTAGTACTCGTACTACTGCTTTATTGAATAAACTTGATTGAAGTTATGATTTTTGCTCTTTTTTTTTTTGGTTGGTAAGTTGGTGTTGTTGTTGTGTCTAAAAGTTTAACCGACGTTGCAATTAATTAGTGGCCCTAGAGACTTTTTGTTTGGTTAAGTGAAAATTGAAATTAAAGGTGAACGTAGACTAAATCATGGTTGTAATCTAATTTCAAGTAATTAAGAATATTTTTAAAATATAACATAGTTTTAAATTGTTTTCTATTTTCTGGTTTTATTTTTAGGGCGGTGAAGTTATACAAGAAAGTATTACCTCAAATGTCAGTGAAGACTTGATAACATTGGAATTTCAAAAAACTGATGGCACTTTAATCACACAAATCATTGATTTTCGAAATGTAAGTATGAAAGCATGTATACAGTGGTTGACAATGCATTGGAACCTTTTACAAAATTCAGAATTTGTCAATTTTGTTATTTAATATTTTCGCCTTAAGACTTAAATCTATGTATTTTTTATACCCTCCACACCAGTGTGCAGAGGGTATATATAAGTTTGTCATTCCGTTTGTAATAATTAGAAAAAAAATTCTGGACCCCATAAAATATATATGGGGGATTTCATGTCAAGTGCACCAACTTTTGAAACCGATGTCTTCCGATCGGATAGCAAAGTATCGAGGGTATAAAATTTTAGTTATGTATGTTATATACATACCTTCGGAAAGGTTAATTTGTCTAGTTTCTCAGTATAAGTTTTATTTGTAAGGTTTTACACACTAATAGAAAAAATTCAAAATAGTGCATTTGTGAAAAATTGAAAAACCGTTGTCTTGAGTTACAAAACATTTATTTTGATAGATATCCCACTCCCATCCCACTAAGCGACCAAAAAGCTCTTAAAGGAAAAATCCTAAGCTTTCTTATGAAAAAAAAAAAAAAAAAAAAAAAAAAAAAAAATGCCCTCTTTGAAAAAAAAAGGCAAAGAATGCTTTAATTTAGCAAAAAAAAAAAGTAAAATTTTTTTTTTAAAGTATAAACTATTTGGGAAAAAATTTTCTAAGAACAATAGGTAATAAGTTACATGGATGAGAAAAAAACACCTGTTTGGCCAAAATGTCAAATTTTGATCCCCTCTAACTCAGAGAGATCTGGACCGATCTTATTGAAAAATTGTGTCCAAACTACTATCCAATAGGACTAACGTTGGTGCAAGACATCGGTTTCAAAAGTTGGTGCACTTGACATGAATGGGGGGGTTTGTGATCCTTGTAACAAGCGGGGTTGATATAAAACGATGTCCGTTTGTCCGTCTGTGGAAATTATGATGACAACTTGAATCGGGCAGCTAGGGTGCTCGTTTGCATAAAAAATGATTCATTGACTTTCTGAGAAGTTTGGTATTTAAAATCGTCCAAATCGGTTGAATAGGGCCCGAGATCCGAATGAAGATCTATAAAAAGTCTTGAAAAAATATGATTTTCAATGTGACAAGGACACGATCAAGGCCTCAGTAGGACAGCTAGGGTGATCATTATTAAAGCGAATGATTCACCAAGATCATGGGAAGTTTTCTGTTTTAAAAATCATTAAAGTTGGTGGAACAGGTCCTGGGAAATCTCTGAAAAAGTAAAAAAAAAAATGAAAATATAATGTTTCTATATTGTTCTTGTTGTTATTCTAAATGTTGTATTGTTGTCATTGTAATCGTTGTGGTAATAATATTATAAAAACTAACCCTTTGTAAATTTTTTTTATCACCTCTGGTAGAAAAATTTTAAAGTTTCCATTGTTTTGGGATCACTAAAAAAATTTGTTAGATTATTTTTTGTCATCGCCACGAGCCTGCATGCAAAGTTTCAGGTCGATTGAGCCACGGGAAAGGGGTTAAAAATCAATTCAAAATTTTATCGACAAGCAGAGAAGCAGACCCTACGAGTTAATATAAAGGGAGTAAAAATTCTACAACATCTAAAGTAAATAATGTTAAACTACCTAGTTAATAAATAAAAAAAAAAACAATGTAAATTTACCAAACAAAATTTTATGTATTAATTTATTTAAAGAAAACACGAAAATAACTTTTGATATGGTATTTTTTGTGTATAATATTTATATATATATGTATATTACATACATACATATATTAAATAACAAAGTAATATGCATATATTCTATACATGTATGTTCATAATAACCGCATATTAGAAATAAATCGGTATATTATTTTATTTATATAAAATTCTCCAATATGTATTTTGTTTCAGGGAAAATACATTTCTTTCGTGTTAACAAACAGAGTGTCACTTCATTTTGTTCAGTGTTGCTATGCCACAGTAGATGGCGCCGAAATTTTTGTTCTAATTAGCTTTGCAATCGTTATTTCTATTTTAACATTAATGTCAACGTTTTTCCATTATACTTTTACAAATATGTCCATAAGTTTGGCATATTAACTTTTTGTTGTGTTTACAAAACAAAGTTACCGAGTTCATAAATGTGTTTTTTTTTCCTATCAAAACAGTTCTACGTAGATATATAAAATTGTTATTCTGCTTTACCTACAATATATCTGATTGCGATTACATATCATTTTTAAAAATTGTTTATAATTACTAAATCATTATTATTGACATAAATACAAAATTTTACCTTTTAAATTTTCTATTTAAATTTAAGAAAATATTAATTCTAAAAATTGGTATTCAGATTTCCAATTATAAATTAGAAAATATCATTTGAATTTCAGAAAATCATATTAAAACGTCGCTAATAACTTGAAATTTAGAAGACATCAATTGAATTCTTAAACTATAAATTTTATTCTGTAAACACAAATTGGAACTCAGAAAACACCAAATATGTTTACATTTAAAAAATCAACTGAAATTAAAAAAAAAAATATTGCGATTGAGGAGACATTAATAGAATTTCAGGATAAGAAAACTTTAATTTAAATTCAATGAAATTTAGAAAACCTCAAATGAAATTTAAGAATTGCGAACATAAAAATTGTTACATAAATAAGGCGCAATTTGATGTGAATGCTATTTATATATTATTTTTGACAATTTTTTTTGGATAAAAATTTTAAGGATTTCAGAAAATAAAGATAACAAATTATTTTATTTAAAATTTTTGGGACATTTGGTTTTTGCGTTTGGCATCCCTAATTTGAATCAGTTTGCATGATGACTTCAAAATTTGACTTCATGGTAGGCAAGGTAAAACCCAAAACATTGAAGTTCGATAATAATAGTAGTATTTGGAGCCAATAAATGAAAATATATTTTATTAACATAATTTAATTCAAAATCAAAAGTTGGCATAACTGGGTTAGATTTTGTATTGTATTGTGTAAATAGTGAAAACTCCCTTTTAGTATGTAAAATAAAATTTTATTATCCAAATATGGCAATATTTTTTGGTTATTATTTTGTTACTCGATCCGACCTATACGGCCGCAATGAAGAATTATTTGGCCAGCTAAAAGAAACTATACAGCCATCTCCAATTAGCACGATTTAATATGTATAGCCACCCTACACAACCATTACATTCGCAATAGAGGTTAGGGCGAGCTATTTAATTTGCAAAAACTTAAACTAAATTTATTTACTACTTATGTCATATAACCGAAAACGCATGGATATAGGTATGTATGTATATAACCTAAATGCATGCTGGTATATGTAGTATATAGGTACATATATAACCTAAATGCATGCTGATCAGCAACCACGATGACCACAAAGCAAACACCGAAATGTGATTTCTTTTATCCGAAATAATAGAAAAGACGAAAACGATCTTTCCTCGCTGGAGCGCGAATTACTAATGTGAGAGAGCTCTATATACCAACTCTTGAAATAAACAAAAATCCAGATCAAACCAAAGAATTTGCTGAAATAATTTGGTATTAAGTTTAACAAATTGTTTAATTTTTCAATTATTTTGTTTACATTTATTATCAATACTCAAACAGAGGTGGATGGTATCAAAGATTCGGCACAGCCGAATTTAACACTCTTACTTGTTTTTATATATAACCGCTATATAAATATAATAAATTTGTTACTAAAAATGCAATAAAAAAAAAAATAATAAAAAAATTTGATAAACGAAAATTTGTTTTTATATTTTAATTCTGTACCAGAGTTGATTAAAATAATAAAACTAGAAGTTTGTATGAAAGAACATGTATAAAATCTTAACTGTTGTTTAAATTTTTAGGCCGTATGCAAAACAATTAAAGTGTACCTCAAGTGGACTTTATCAAAAAATTTTGTATGAAAAACAAAGTCTACTTGAATGAAGAACACTTTAATTTTTTTTGCATACGGCCCTTATAGTTTCTGACGTTTTTTTTTTGTCATGGCCCTGCATGTTGCCCTTTTAGTTTTTGTTCACTGCATCGCTATTTATACCCTATACCACTATGTGGTTTGGGTATAATGACTTTGTGCTGCTGTTTGTAACTACCAAAAATATTTGACCTAGACCCATCTTTAATTATACCGATCGAATCAGAATCACTATCGAATCAGAATCACTATCTGATTCGATTTAACGATGTCCGTCGGTCTGTGTGTCCATGTAAAGCTTGTAATCAAACTGCAGGTCGCAAATATGAATATATTTTGATGAAATTTGGTATATAAGCTTTTATCGGCCATAGGGTAAACGCTATTGAAATTGTTCAGACCTAGCCCCCATACAAATGACCCCTATGAAATCAACATAAATTGCCATAAGATCCAAATTATCATATAAATCTTAGTCAAATTGGGTTTGTATGTGTTTATTACATCCATTAATCAGTAGTCCAAAAATGATCCCAGTTGGACAACTCTTAGTCATAGGCCCCATATAGAGCTGCTTCCCGATCTTCACTTAAATCTATCAAAAAACAAAAATATTGCACTGATTCTTCTCAAATTTTGTTTGTATATATTTTTGCAAAATACAAGAGACCTTACCAAACATGGTCAGGATCGGTCCATTTTTGGGCCTAGTCCCCCATATAGATATAGCATCCGATATGATCTTTTTCATATCTGCAGACAAAAAAATTTATAAAAATCCCACTCAAATTTGGTTTATGCTTATTTTCTATGTCCAGTTAGTTGGGCCTATGGGGTAGGGTCTCTAAACGTATGGTATAGAGTATCCTATAGTCGGTCTAGACCGACTATAATTTTCTTACTTGTTTTAGTCTATCATAACATGTCGCATATCGCTGTGCATGGTTTCATTATCGCTAGATTTCCTTCTATAATAATTTTTTAATCCGGCGTCAAAAATTTTTCCGACTTACAATATCTCGGTTCCTACCCACCCCAATGACAATTATTTTTCAATGAAAGTAAAGCCGCTCTAATTTCATGAAACTTTTGCTTTTAAACTATTCAGTTATGTATATTAATAAACAAAACAAAAGCGCAATTTTTATGGATGATTATTAATTTCTCTTTTTCTTTTCTGCTTACATTCGATTTTGTCGTCAAATGGAAATATATTTTCAATTTTATTATTTATGAATAAACAAACAAACTTTTAAGTTTGATGCAACTTATTATGACCAAATTATGCGTGTAAACTTACGTTTAGCAATATGGAATGCTAACGGCATCTCCAATCATACAAATGAAACAGAACTTTTTCTTAAAACAAACTACATTGATATACTTCTAGTTTCCGAGACACATTTTAACAACAAACGTTTTTTTGAAATTGATTCGAATCATCCCGACAATAAAGCCCATGCTGGTTCAGGAATACTGATCAAATCCTCAATAAAATATGAAGTCATAATGACCGAAGTCTGTGCCATCGTTTCGACTCACACAATCCATTATTATTATTTGTATTATATCTTTTTGGTTGAATTATACTTTATATTTTTATGTTGAATTGTACAAATAATTACCTTGTAAATTCCCTTTTTGGGATCACCCTGTGATCCCGTATATGGCGATTATATGACATTAGTAACAATCAGCTGTCACCAGCCGTCATGCACACGTATAAAAAAGCCGGTCATGAGGAAAATCGGGACAGTCGTGCAGCAGCCGTGGCAGCAGTTACAAGGTAAGCAAACTTATCATCCTTTCGCTGGACGAAGTGTGCCGCCCTAGGCACTTCACCATCCTTAATAGGTCCTGCGAATCCTTCGAGTCGTGCGAATCCTTCGAGTCGTGTGAGTCCTGCAAGTCCTGCTAATCCTTCGAGACCTGCGAGTCCTTCGAGTCCTTCGAGTCCTGCGAATCCTTCGAGTCCTGCGAATCCTTCGAGTCCTGTTAATTCTTCAAGTCCTGCAAGCCCAACGAGTCCTGCGGTGCGTGTGCCGACATAGGTCACTCTCACTCCGGTACACAACGGATCCTATGGGCCATACCGGTCGGAAGACCCTATCGAGAGTGTGTCGACATAGGTCACCCTCTACCAATCCGATGCGCCCACCGGAGAGTTAACCACCCTCGAACAAACCGACACCAGAGATAGCGAGTCTTCACAGTCTGGCGAAGACTGTCGTCCGAGGTCCCGGACCGATTTCACGGAACCACCCCGGCGTATTTTAATGTATTATGTAGTTTTATGTCCATAATAAACGAATTACTGTACCTTAAAGCCGTACCCAACGTTTTTTCACTCTCTGTCTCAGTAGAAAACAAATTCCTGCAACGACCCCGGCCACCGCGTGCTATACCCTAGCAACAGTAGGGAAACTCGTCGTTACAAACTGAAATGTAATGATGGTGATTTAGTGATATCATCAATATATTTTCCTCCACGACATAGTGTTAAATGTCATCAATATGAAGCTTTTTTCAACACACTTGGCAGACGATTTCTTGTTGGTGGTGACTACAACGCTAAGTACCCTGACCTAGTGTCCCGCGACTTTAGACTTTAGACTTTATTTATTCTGGTATACCGAGCCATAAACTAGAAATAAGAGATAGATAAGTTCAGACCACTCACCCGTTCTAGTCAACATAAATACCACAGTCATCTTGAAACCTCCTAAATGTCATATATTAATACCAAACACAAATATTCCGCTTTTTCAACAGTACCTTAACAGCAATGTTAGACTTAATATCAACATAAAAACTGAAATCGAGCTTGATGAAGCGGTTGAATGAAATACACAAAACTGCGCATATGTCAACACCAGCACAACAAAAATAAATATTCTTATTAAAAATTCTGATGGATTCTGGTATAGGACTGACAAAGATACCTCAGAAACATTTGCTATCCACCTTAAAAATACGTTTACGCCTTTTTCTTTCAATTCGGCAGCGCAACAATAAGAGATTATAATGATTCATAAACTTAATTAACCGGAACATCTGGTAACTTCAGTCAAGCCAATTAGTCTACTTATAATTTTTTCGCAAATATTTGAAAAAATCTTTTTGCAAAGATTGTTACCGGTTTTGGAAAACAGAAACTTCATTCCAGAACATCAATTTGGATTTAGATATAAACATGGGACTCCTGAACAGATTCATCGCATTGTTAGAGTTATAACTGAGACTTTGGATGAAAAAAGTACTGTTCTGCTGCTTTTCTTGATATTCAGCAAGCTTTTGATAGAGTTTGGCACTTAGGACTACTTTACAAGATAAAAAATTTCTACCTGCTCCTTATTACCTGCTTTTTAAAAGTTATCATTCTAATAGACATTTTTCCGTTAAATTTAATGAAAGCATTTCAAATTTATATGAAATAAATGCTGGAATACCTCAGGGTAGTGTACTTGGTCCAATTTTGTATACAATATACACATCGGATATGCCTACAAGAGACAATGTAATGGTGGCTACATATGTGAATGATACTGCAATTATCGCTACTAGTGAGTCTGCGGTTGAAGCGTCTACAATTTTGCAAACTGAACTTAATGAACTTGACCATTGGCTAAAAAAATGGAATGTTAAGGTAAATGCTGAAAAATCTAATCATACAACATTTGCACTCAAAGCTGGTAATTGCACTGATGTAACCATAAATCTGTGGTTTTCTGGAATAACCGCTTGTGTCCATTTTTGTCGGTTTTGAGTTAACAATGCCAAATATATTAATTTTTAACGCTCTTTACATGTGTTCACTTTAAAAAAAAAAAATTTACCATTTCTGAGGTTTTTCTTTAAATAACGACGTAACTTAAATGTTTATTAAATTAATTTGCAGCACTAACGACGTATGTCAACCTACGTTTGATCGCTGACAAATTATTTTCTCACAAAACGACACATAGCGACATACGTTATTAAGGAAACAAATGCAAAATAATTTTTGATTATTTTTCAGTTTATAACCACTTATAAAAACTTGTATGTTTATTTCTGTTATTTTTTGTCACTATTATTCTTGATACGTTGTGATATTCTCATCCCTAAGTCCCGTTAACTTTTTGTTAACGAACAAAAAAATCCATTTTTCAAGCAACAACAACTTATGTCTACATGTGTATTTGCATTGGTAGTTTTCTTTTTCAAAGAAAACGACGTTTGTCGACATAAGTTGTTTTATCTGCACACACTTTAACTGTTATTTACATATTGTTTTTTCATCCTTCTCTAGGATCTATTCTCTGAAGATTTTTGACTCAAAATTTTATATAAAGTATTTATTGCCCATATCTACAGGACTGTTAAATAAAAAGCTCTAAAAACGTTATATCGAGCCCATAATTTCAAATATAACGTTTTTTGGCTCCCCTCAAGATTTTGATTTTATGACATACGCGGTTATTCTAGAAAACCACAGAAATGGCAACGTAATTCCGAAAGAAGAAAAATGGAAATATCTCTGAATGGCACTTGATCGAAGACTTACTTGGAATGCTCATATTATTTATTTTTTATTTATTTATTTATTTGTTCATAATAGATTACAAGCCCTTCGGGCCTAATTAATCCAGAATATACATATGGCAGTAAAATAAAAAACAGAAAAAAAAACTTATTACTATTACAATTCAATTCAAAATAATTATATTTTCCATAACTTAAAAATAAAGCTTCTGAATAAAATAATTAATAATTAATATATATATATATATATATATATATATATATTGTAAAAAAAAATCCCCCACACCCCCCCCAATATTAAGAGTAAACAACAACAATTCTAAATAATATTAAAAAGACTGTACTGGCTTATAGGCCCAAAATCTAAGTTAAATTTAAACAATAAGGTACGAATCTATTTAAACCTATTTGGACGTATGGTATCCAGCTTTGGGGTACGGCCAGCAACTCAAACATTGATATAATTGAACGATACCAATCTAAAACATTGAGATTAATCCTTGATGCACCATGGTATGTCAGAAATAATGTGACTAAGCGAGACCTCTCAATGTCGTCCGTTCGAGAAGAAATTAACATAAGTGAGAGATACCTGCCGAGGCTGAGCAACCATGTCAATCCTGTTGCGATATCTTTGTTAGACAGCACGAACGAAACTAGAAGACAGAAAAGAAATCACATATTGGATCTCCCATTCCCACGCTAAGCTTGACGATAATAAATGCTTAACAAATCCTTTTTTTTTTTAAGTATCTCATAAGAGATACTTAACCCAATATTTACAATTCTCGGATAGATTGTAAATAAAGAATCAATAAAAAAAAAAAAAATTATTTTTTTATAAAAATAAAAAAATCTTATTTCCGATCTTTATCATTTTAATGATTGAGTTTGAAATTATTTTTATAAAAAATAAAATTAAAAATACGGAGGGCATGCCGTTAATGCTAAATGTAAGTTTAGCAGAAACAAATTGTTTTTCTTGTTTTTCAAGACAATAACAAACATGTATATATAGTAGTATGCAATGTGTACTCGTATACAAACACATGTGTGTCAAACTTGTTCTATATTTTAGTTTGTTATATTTTTTCCTTGAATTCTCATTTGGTTGTTTTCAGCAAATATATATGAAATTAACTTTTTACCAAACAAATTATCTACGGCTTTTGGTTACTGATGAGGGTTGGCTGTATAACCTGTCATGCAGAATATAGATCCATTTTTTACTTTATTTAAAGTAAAAACATTGAACTTGAGCCTGAATAACTTCAAACTCAATCGGAAATATATTTTCTTTTGCTTCTTAAATTTATATTTGAATAAAACGAATGTTTATTTTAATTCGTTATTGTGCTCATTTTCAAATAAATACATTCCACTAAATTTAATTCCAATAATAATAAAATTTAACATTAAAATGTATTTCGAAGAGTGTGATATTGGAAAAATAAAATTACCAACAAAACGCCAAGTCTTTCAATATTTTTTATATTTGAGGACAAAGGGAACATCACATATTTATAAAAATCGAATTTTAGTGCGTTACACAGAAGTGCTTTTAAAGGTTCTTTGTAAACTGTGGCAAATTACAACCATTCCGATACTCAGTTGGTAATTTTGTTTCATCAAACGCTTCGAAATGCATTTTATTTTAATGTTAAATTTTCTTAATTTATATTTATTGGACTAAAAATGGCGGTGCAGTGAACAAAAAACATGGCAAAAAAAGGAAAAAAACATTTTTTTCGAATCCTCTCTAACTAGTTTTTAATCTTAGGGTGGGACAAAATCAACTTTTTTTTTTGGCCAACAACCCTAATGGCCAGCCCAATCACAAGATCTCAATACCTTAGAAAATTTATGGAAAATTGTAGATCAAATAATACAGACCGAAAATTACACAAACACGACAGATCTCATCGAGGCAGTTAATTCAGAGTGGCAAAAACTTTTAGTCCACTTTATTCATTCCATGCCTCGCCGTTGTATAACAATACTAAAAAATAATACATACCGCAAAAAAAAAAAAAAAAAAAAAAAAAAAAAAAAAAAATAAATATTGAAACTAAAAATAGAAAGTTTTTAAATATGGCATAGTAAATGTTTCCATTGTTTTGTTAACACCATAAATTTTAAAATTTTGTCATTTTTTTTTCATAGGTTAAGCTATTTTATGTTAATACTTTTTCTTTTTTGGTAACAAATAAAACATACAAATTTTTAAATTAATAAAAGAGTTTTTAATTTTATGATCCAATTTTTTGGTACTGACCGTTCATGTTTGTTAAAAGTTTCCATTGTATTGTCACTCCTTTTTGTGATATAATTGTAGATTTCAACAGTTACAACTTTCAAATGCCATTAGTTGAACTTAATTAAATTTAACTTAACTAAGTTTAACTAATCTAGGTTTATCCATTCTAAGTTTAACTAAACTGAGTTTAACTAAACTAAATTTAATCAGTCTAAGTTATCTAAACTAAGTTTAACTGAATTAGTTTTAACTAAACTAAGTTAAAATAAATTAAATTGAACTGCAATCCCCAAAATTTCGGTATCATCTAGACTTTTTCATGAAAAAATGTCTGCACACATTATTCCAGAATTTCTAAAGTAATTTATACAGGTTCCATGATGGTTTTACAGAATCATAAGCTAAGCTGTTTAAATCATGGCTAATCCCCAATAGTCTATTAAATTTCAACTTAGAAATCAATCGTGGATTTGTAAAATCGAATAATATATTTTTTATTGAATACTTTCAATTGTTTTTGTTGCAGGAAGTTCGCATACTTAAGGCCTTGGTTTTGGGCGAAGAGGAACGTGGACAAAGTCTCTATCAAGTCATGTGTTTTGTTACAAAATTTCAGAAAGGTGATTTCATATCATCCGATGCCATGGCTAAGTTGCGACAAAAAAATCCAAGTACAATACGTACACCCGAAGATGATAAAGGCAAGGAAACATTCACAATGACATCCTGGGTACATCTAAATCGTTCACAGCCAATAACACGACATCTAATGACGGTGTGTAACGAGGCCATTGATGCAACATATGTCAGAGACGTGGATTTGAAAGCATGGTCCGAATTACCAGGTAAGATATAAAAAGTATTTGAAAATGTTTATACCTGGGCAGTTCGACAACTCCGTCAATTTTTTAGTTAATTGAATTGCTCCTGTCAAATACCACCTCCTAATAGACTACTGTAAAATTTTGAACGGCGTCATTGAGTTTGTGTTTGACAGTCGTTGAAAACAGAATATCGAAAATTTTTGCAAAAATAGAAAAAAATAAATTTCAATTGCTCATAAAACATAAAACATGAACCCATAACTGCGCCATTCACTACAATGGTTAAGAAGTGGTATAATGAATTCCGTACCAACGGAGAGTGACAGTGCGAGAGGTGCCTGAGCGAGTATATTACATTTTTCATTTACACATATGGCCAACGAAATAGGGACGCAGTATTAAGCGTTGAGATTTTATGTGACATTTTTTTTTTTTATTTTTTAAGAGTAATTCCTCAAACTTTTTATATATTTGTCTGCTTATGGAATTCAGTAGAACAGTTATCTAAGTAAGTTTTTTTTTTTTTTTTTTTTGATAATCACACAGCGTGGTTAATTTATAGAAAAACGAGGTAGTGCAAAGAATACGGCTAGTGTCACCGACGACTACAGTGCAACTTTGGTCACACGAGATCCTTTCATGACATCAAGAGCAATTGCAGCGGAAATTAACAACGAAATATCGGTTAGAACTATACGACGACGACTATTTAATATGAAACTACCAGGTCGCATAACCCGTGAAGTTCCGCTACTTACAAAAGCAAACTTTCGGAAGTGAAAATCGTTCGTTCGTACCTTTTATGAGCCAAAAAACGTGGTGTGGCTTAGATGGTAAGAAAAAGCGGCATGACATACTGTAGAGCGACGTTACACCAAAACATCGATTAAGAATGGCAAAAGAAATTTGATGTTGTGGGGTTGTTTCTTCTGGAATGGAGTAGGTTACATCCTACTCCATCTTATCAATGATACGATGACAAAAGGGGTCGACAGGAGTAGGAAATTGCATGGAATGGATCTGCCACGCAGATTTCAAGAAGTTTTTAGCAGGGACCGTAAATAACAGTTATCCAGAAAATTTTAACTCAAAAACTCTCGATGTTAGACTCGACGGATACCTATACTGTGATTTCCACCGCCAAGACTTATTTTTCAACGAAAAAATAAAGCATGAAACTCTTAAGAGTTTTATTTTGCCGTCATAAAATAAAACTATTTTTATTTTTTTCCGTCTAAAATAAAACTGTTTATTTTCTTCTTTTTCTTGTAGTCTGTTTATACCCTATACCACTATGTGGTTTGGGTATAATGACTTTGTGCTGCTGTTTGTAACAACCAAAAATATTTGACCTAGAACCATCTTTAATTATACCGATCGAATCAGAATCACTTTCTGAGTTGATTTAACAATGTCCGTCCGTCCGTCCGTCTGTGTGTCCATGTAAACCTTGTAATCAAACTGCAGGTCGCAAATATGAATATATTTTGATGAAATTTGGTATATAAGCTTTTATCGGCCATGGGATGAACGCTATTGAAATTGGTGAGAATCGGTCCATGTTCAGACCTAGCCCCCATACAAATTACCCTATGAAATCGACATAAATTGTCATAAGATCCAAATTGTCATATAGATCTTACTCAAATTGGGTTTATATGCGTTCATTACATCCATTAATGAGTAGTCCAAAAATTATCCCTGTGGCCCCATATAGAGCTGCTTCCCGATTTTCACTTAAATCTATTAAAAAACAAAAATAATGCACTGATTCTTCTCAAATTTTGTTTGTATATATTTTTGCGAAATACAACAGGCTTTACCAAACATGATCAGGATCGGTCCATTTTTGGACCTAGTCCCCATATAGATATAGCATCCGATATGAACTTTTTCTATCTGCAGTCAAAAAATTAATAAAAATCCCACTCAAATTTGGTTTTTGCTTATTTTCTATGTCCAGTTAGTTGGGCCTAAGAGATAGGGTTTCTAAACGCATGGTATAGGGTATCGTATAGTAGGTCTAGACCGACTATAATTTTCTTACTTGTTTATTATTGAGTCTATCTGATATAAAATAAAATAAAACTCTTTTCAGGAGTTCTATATTTTCCCTCCAAAATAAAACTTATTATTGAGTCTATCTGATATAAAATAAAACAAGTAGGAAAATTATAGTCAGTCTAGACCGACTATACGATACCCTATACCATGGTTTAGGGACCCTATCTCTTAGGCCCAACTAACTGGACATAGAAAATAAGCAAAAACCAAATTTGAGTGGGATTTTTATTAATTTTTTTGACTGCAGATAGAAAAAGTTCATATCGGATGCTATATCTATATGGGGACTTGGTCGAAAAATAACCCGATCCTGACCATATTTGGTAAAGTCACTTATATTTTGAAAAAATATATACAAACCAAATTTGAGAAAAATCTGTGCAATATTTTTGTTTTTTTAATAGATTTAGGTGAAGATCGGGAAGCAGCTCTATATGGGGCCTATGACTAAGAATTGTCCTACGGGGATTATTTGTGGACTACTGATTAATGGATATAATAAAAAGATACAAACCGAATTTGTCTGAGATCTATATGATAATTTGGATCTTATGGCAATTTAAGCCGATTTCATAGGGGTCATTTGTATGGGGACTAGACTTTGATTCTGAGTCGATTGGTATAATAAAATATGGGTCTAGGTCAAATATTTTTGGTAGTTACAAACAGCAGCACAAAGTCATTATACCCAAACCACATAGTGGTATAGGGTATAATAACTCTTTTCAGGAGTTTTATTTTTTCCCGCCAAAATAAAACTCAACAAAAAATTTTATTTGCTTAATTTTACGAACAAAACTTTTTCAAAATTTTCGGCGGAAAGATTTCAACGCACGTCGTTCAACACCTATTTAAGAGCAGAGAATGCTCTTTCCACGCTTACCTGAGTTTTAGGAAGACACTGTACAGTTTTGGCCAATTTATATAAATACGAATAATGTATTTTTTTTTTGCCTCCCACAACTCAAATAGAGGTTTAACAATTGATAACGGCCTTGCAGAAAAATTATCGGAATTGTGACCCATATTCACGATTTTAACTTATTGCAAAAGTATAATTAATAAATATTCAATAAAACTATACGCGTGGCAGTCACTCTACTTACCTTACTAGACAACGCGATTTTGTATAGAAAACAAATTATTTTGCAATTATTATTTTTTAGGCTCAGAAAACTCAAAAACAGGCAATTTAATAATACGGATCAAACAATAACAAATTAAAAACCCACATATTTTTTTATTTGGGTGTCAATTTTCATAAAATGAGTTTTATTTTTTGACTAGCTGGTTTTACCCGGTCTTTCCCGGGATTGAAAGGCCTTGGACTTGACAACTGGTTCACTATGCTTACCAAGTGTTGAGTACTTAGTCTCCAATGAACAAATTCCCCAAAAAAAATTAACTTCCTCCCCAAAAATTCGTACGTTTTTTGGAGAGTAAATTCATTTTTTATTTCAATTTTAAATTTTGATTGTTTTAAATCAGAATTTTTTTTATAAAACGTTACAGCTTTATTTTTTTTTTTAAGTTTTTTTATTTTGTCAACATCACACATAACGGAATCGTTTGCAAATTAGAGAAATCAGAACTTTTAAAAATGGAATTACTTCATTCAATAAGTGATCATCATTTAGCAGAGACGTCAAATTTATAGAAATTTCAAAAATGGAAAAATGGATGCGACGTTTACAATTGTGCCGCAAGGTTGCTTGTCGCGTCCGCGCGTTTGGCAGCCACACCCGTGTTGCCGCGGAGTTGTTGTCAACTTAATTTAATCGTCAAAATATACACACAGAAAAAGAATTTGTTGGAAATAGGTTACCATTAAAAATAATTATTAATTTATCCAGATATATTATTGTAATTCAAATATATTTGAAAATAAAATAGATTTTCTTTATAAAATACCTCTTAACCATAATTCTAATAAAATGAAAATAGATACAACAGCAAAATAAGTTCCTTTCACCAATGAAAGTTGTTAAAATAATTCAATTGGGGCAACTGAACTAAAGCCAGTATAACATGTATTAACTCTAAATATTGGTGATAACAATAAAATATTCCATCATAATGAAATATTTTAAACTAAAAATGAATTTACAATCATTGTTACAAATTTTATGTTAATATGATAGAAACAAATTTGTATTTATAACAATTTTTCGGTTACAATAAAGTGGGAAACTAAATTTTAAACTATTTGGTATTTACAACCGAAAGGAAATCAAATTCAGTTATTAATATCATCAAATATAAAAAAATGTTAAACCTAACCAAATTTTCGAATTAATATGTCATTTTTGAAAAAATAAGACAAAAGATAAAAAAAAATTGAAATTAATCAAAAATATAAAATAAAATTTTTGTTAATTTTAAATTCTGTTTAATCGTATGTACATACATATGTACATAAGAATGGATTGTAGCATAATAAAGAACATTAATCGATTGGGTAAGTGGTCATTATTTTTTTTTTTTTTTGTTGTGTTTTTATTTTTTGTAAAAATTATTTTATGCAAAGTTAGTTTAAATTCAAAATAAGCTTTTCCAAATTTTGTTGCATTCTATTAGAAGTAAGATCGTCAAGGAATAGTTTTTTATAAAAAAGCAAGTAAAAACACAACAATAATGGTCGTAAATTTTTCATTCTATAGGAAATCTTACTATTTTAGGTAAAATTGCAACAATGCATAGATAAACTGCTATTTTTTAACATCAAATTCAAATTGCTTTTACCCAATTTTATGAAACTATCTTTAGCCATTAAGTTGGTATTTGGGGGACAACAAAGCAAACAACAAACTGTCTGGCCATATTGTTTAGCATTGACAAATTGATCAGAGTTAATGGGAAACGTATACAACTATCTCTGCAACTACCTCAACTGAATAATGGCGTTTACCTTCATACACACTCCAAACGATTTGCAAGCAAAATAAAACAGACGAAAAAAAGCCTTTTGGTGACGGGGACATCTTACTTGGATCCGAACATGGTGTGCGGCCTTATTTTTACTATATTTTTATATTGCACAAGTTCTATTTTACTTATAACATTTTTAAGAAATATCAGAAGAATATAATGCGAGCATACAACATGCAGCTATAGACAATTATCAAACGGCAAAAAAGTAGTATAAGAGCCTAAGTGAAAACGGGAACATTAATGCATTAACTAATACACGTAATATCGCTTATTTATTCCCTATTCGTATGTGTTACTAAAATCTTGTTTATCATGTAATATAATCTTGTCTTTTATTAATTTTAATTTCATAATTAGAAAAATAAGAGCATTAAAAATGCATTTGCTTTTATATATCAGATGATTAGTGTGCTTTTAAAATAGGCTACCTGATAAATGGTTGTTACAACCAATAAATAAAATCTAAATTCCATTTCATCAATCGAATTTATTTCAAAATTCAATTGCCTGAGTACTTAATACGTTAGTTTTTAAAATATAATTCAGTAATCACAATAGAATAATGTGATAGTACATGGGACTATCAAAATTCGGTTGGCAACAAATACGGTTGTCACAACAAATCTGTTCTCTGTGTGTATGTTTCAGATCATTGCGATATTTCAGTTGAGCTGTGTTCAGCGAGTGCGTCGCTTCTGCGTCCGCGCACCACTTCCGCGTATTTGGCAGCCACACCCGTGCTGCCGCGCAGTTGTTGTCAACTTATTTTAATCGCCAAAATATATTTTTCAGATCATTGCGATATTTTAGCTGAGCTGTGTTCCGCGATCGCGCCGCTTCCGCACACCGCAATGATGCTATTGAAAATAATACAAATTTTAAATGCGTTTATTGCATTTAAATAAATATTGAACAAAATTCGTTAAATAAAAATATGTAAAAATTTAGGAATGAATTTTGGGGAGTAAGTTCATTTTTTTTTAATTTAGTTTTTAGAAAAATTGGGGAATTTGTTCATTTCTTTTGGGGACCTTTTTTTTAAAAATGGGAAATTTGTTCATCGTGAAGTTATATCCGTGTGTACCAAGTTTCAGGGAAATCCGTTGAAAAATTAAAAATTTGTGTAGCGAACAAATATACCAAATAACAGAAAATGAACTTTATATAAAAAGTGGGCGTGAAAGTAGGCGTGGCTGGTAAAAATCATATGGCGACCTTCCCTGGAGTATGTACTAAATTTCGGAGAAAGCCGTTGAAAAATAAAAGTTTCTATAGCGAACAAATATACCAAAGAACAGAAAATGAATTAAATAGAAAAAGTGGACGCAAGAGTAGGCGTGGCCAGTAAGAAGCATACGGTGACATTCGCTGGAGTACAGAGATCGTGCTTACCAAATTTCAGAGAAATTCAAAGAAACAAACTAACAGAAAATGAATTTAATATATATAGATGAAAAAAAAAAACTCCTCAAATGAGTTTTATTTTATGACGGCAAAATACAACACTCTTTTTTAAGAGTTTCATTAGACATTTTATTTTTGCGTTGAAAATTTACTGTTTTAGATGAGTTTTTTTATAAAATAAATTTTTTGATATCACTTACAACCGTTACGGTCCCTGGTTTTAGTAAAATTTTAATTTTTATTGAATTTATTTATAAATAAATAAAATAATTTGAAACACAAATGAGTTTGTCATTATTATTTAGCCAAATTGTATTTACCACAAGCTCGTGCATATCTTTTGTCGCACACTGTATATCTACAGAAGGTCCCTGATAGCTTCTTTACGTGGTACAATATAAACTTGGAATTGAATGTGAAGAAATGTAAATACATGCGATTTTCAAGAAGAAATTTCATAAATGTAAACTACTCCTTGGGTGGACAACCGTTGTTAGCAGTTCATACCTTTCTGGATCTGGGTATTTTTTTTGATGCAAAGCTGAGTTTTATTTCACACATTTATGTGTTTTTTTATCGGAATCCGGCAACAAATATGCCATCTTATCCCAGTAGATTAGCGTTTATGACATTGCCAACACTCAAAAGCTGTAGAACCATGCTGAATGTGTCGTTTTTGCTAAATCTGATTAATGACGATGTATCCTCAGAATTCTTATTACGCCATAGCTATAATATTAATAGGCTACGCGATTTCTTGTGATTGATGTTTTGTTCTACCGTTTTATCCCGATTTTGACCAAACATATATTATTTGAAAGGTATTTCTTTTTAGCCGTTTTGCAGATTTACAGATTTTAAAATTTTTCCCTTTGTTTTGAGTAAATTGCATTTAAAGTTGCTACTAACACATACAAAAAATTATACAATGCTATGTGTGTGTTTATTAAATTTGTTAATGTGTTTGTAATAAAAATGAGCTTGTTTTTTTGTGGTTTGTGAATTGGCTATAATTGATTAGCATACCTTTAGGGTCTTTATTTAATGAAAAAATACAATTTCCTGGAGTTTGCACTCGAATTTCGAGGGCTGGAATCTGCTAGTTTCATTTAATGTTTCTATACGTTACTTTCAATCACTTTCAATTCCAGTTTTCCGTACAAACTATGCAAACACCGAACCGTTTAGAAGATTAGGTATTAACTTTAATGATTTGTATCAATTTGTTGATTATTCTCTGAATGTTAAAATTGTAAAAAGTAACATTATTCTGTATTTAAACTGTCAAATTCACAAATTGTTTATTTCATATGTAAAAATTTTTTATGTCATATTATTTTATGATTTTAATGTCTGTAAGGATTTATTCCATAGACTAAAATAAATAACTAAACTGCTACCACATCCCGCGTATTCTGTAGATTTATCTTTAATTAAAAGAGGTACAGATATTAAACCGACCTCGTAGTACAACTTTTCTTCTAATCTCAACCAAATGTACTAATAAACCTCTTGAGTACATGCGTATTTTTATAATTTCCATACAAACAAATAAATCTTTGGTGTGAAAAAAAAAGAGCAAATTTTAAGGCCTATAACTTCTGACAAAATAGCTATTAAATAATATGTTTATACCGTATACCACTATGTGGTTTGGATATAATTACTTTGTGCTGCTGTTTGTAACTACCAAAAATATTTGACTTAGACACATCTTTTATTATACCGATCGAATCAGAATCACTATCTGATTCGATTTAACGATGTCCGTCCGTCCGTCTGTGTGTCCATGTAAGCCTTGTAATCAAACTGCAGGCAACAAATATGAATATATTTTGACGAAATTGGGTATATAAGCTTTTGTCGGCCATGGGATGAACGCTATTGAAATTGGTGAGAATCGGTCCATGTTCATACCTAGTCGCCATATAAATAACCCCTATGAAATCGACATATATTGACATAAGATCCAAATTGTCGTATAGATCTTACTCAAATTGGGTTTGTATGCGTTTAGTACATCCATCCATTAATGAGTAGTCCAAAAATGATCCCTATGGGACAACTCTTAGTCAAAGGCCCCATATAGAGCTGCTTCCCCATCTTCACTTAAATCTATAAAAAAAAAAAAACAAAAATATTGCACTGATTCTTCTCAAATTTTGTTTGTATATATTTTTGCAAAATACAAGAGACTACCAAATATGGTCAGGATCGGTACATTTCTGGGCCTAGTCCCCGATATGAAGTTTTTCATATCTGCAACCAAAAAAATTAATAAAAATCCCACTCAAATTTTGTTTATGCTTATTTTCTATATCCAGTTAGTTGTGCCTAACAGATATGGCCTCTAAACGCATGGTATAGGGTATCGTATAGTCGGTCTAGACCGACTATAATTTTCTTACTTGTTATTAGTGAAATTCTTATTGAACGTGCAAAATTCTTTGACAAGTTTTACAAATAGCCGTTAGGGTGAAGAGAGCAGTTTACTAATAGAATTGTAATTTCTAATATTATACCATTCTCTTATTTCTTATTATTTAAGGTTCATCAATATCAAGCCTGGCAGCGGCTACAGAAAAATTTCCCGATACATTATCCTCACGCTGCAACGAAGTCAGTGGTCTTTGGGCGCCCTGTATATGTACGCTGGAGACCTGCATCGGTTGGTATCCATGCGGTCTCAAATATTGTAAAGGTAAGTCTGGCGATTCCTCAGCAGCAGCAGCAGCACAAACGAATTACCGTTGTGGCATTAAAACGTGTCGTAAATGCTCACAATTCTCATATTATGTACGACAAAAACAACAATGTTTATGGGATGAATGACGAGAACTGCAAAAACTCCCAACTAAAGCTGCTACACAACTATGTTTTATATCGAATATATTATGCTCAGTGTACAAAATTCAAAAGACAATAAGAAAAACTATCCACATTTGTATAATGGATTTCCTGCAAATTGCAAAACATAAATCCATGTTCTATAAACTGTTGAAGCATTGGACGATACTACAGATCATGGTAATAATTTCAATGGATACAACTAATATGATAAGACGATAGTGGAGGATAACTTTGCCTTCTTTTTTGTCGTAATGTATAAATTTCTCTTAATTATTCAATTCAACGATAAGGGGGTTTGGCCATTTGAAATGGTTTAGAAGTGCTTTTTATAATGTAAATATTCTGTAGTATATGTAAGTAATTATAAAAACTATACTTATTTTATTTTATGAGCCTAATCGTTATTTTTGTTTAAACAAATTCCATTAGTTTACTATGCATTATTGTAAAAGACATACAAGATTCTATATATTTTTTTTGCTTTAAAATAAGGTGAAAATTTATTGATTACTTAAAGATTTCGTACGTTAAAGACCAAAAAACGCCATAAAGATTACCAATTTAAAACAAATTTATAAATATTTAAAGAACCACTACTAATACTAGATGCTATTTGCAAAGTTGCGAATACCTCGCAAATGAAAAGTAAAATTAATATCATATTAAATTTAGGCTCAATTTTTAACTTGAATTCACAACAAGAAAAACAACGCTTTTTCTATTTAACTTTTAATGTGCTTTATTCAAAAGAATGAAATATTTTTCATACAAACGTATTGATAAAAAACCAATGTATTCCATATGAACTTCAAAAGTTGTGAATTAAACTATTTTCTGGGATCTAATTGTCGCATTCTTTATCGAAATTTTTCGATCGAAATAATTTTTTTATTTCCCAAAATAAAATACTAACAATAATTTTACTCTGTCACAGTTACCGAATTATGGCCCCTGGCTAGGAATAAAAGTGAAACGATAAACCATTGAATTAATAAACCAAAATATTAAATTTCGATTGATTTTACTCGATATCGAATGCGACGATTTGCCCCCTGTACTTTGGAAACTGTATCGACAAATGAAAATTGTGAAAAACTCAAAAGTTAATTATGAATCAGTACAAATTAAAGCCGCATTTGGCTTTAATGACTATTGGAAGCGGCTGTGATACTGAATCCGCAATATTAGCAATTTTATTTCCAGATTAACTCTTATTTGTTTGATATTAGGAGACCATGCTGTGCAATGAAATATTAAATTAATTGTAGAATTTTTTAAAATTTTTAATTTAAACGTTATGAAATTAACAACGTTTGTGTTTTGCTCGTTATTATTTCCGTTATAGTTCTCAGGGTGATTGTTATTATTTTCGTTATTATTGCTATCTGCAATTTTAATTTTATTATTATTTTTTTTAAACTTTATCATTGTTTTTCGTATCTTTTACAATAGCTACAGACTGTCCTTTGTTGAAATGTGTTACTGTTAGAACTATTGCTAAGACAAAAATTATTTTAAGAAGCGCCATTTTGTAAATGTGCTGCAATCTGCTGCATGTACAATGTCTGGACGTAGTCGTTAAAATTAATTATTCTGATTTGTTGTACGATTTAATTTTGTGTTGTGGTATTTTCAAAGTCACCGTTACTCATTATACTTTGCAGACTTAATTTGCAATATTTAAAACATTTGACATTTGGGTCAAATTGTCAGTGTATTAGTACTATAACATCGCCAAGCGAACGTGGCTACCAAGTCGTGAAGCTCGATGTGTACGATTTTTTAAAGATATGTCGGAATGGTGGAAGGTAGCGAATTTTCGTTTGACGTTTTTGATTTCGTTACCGATGGATCCCAGCTTTCAGCTTGTGCTGAAATTGTTTCTACGTATCCAAGATAGATTGTATCGAAAAAGAAGGGAGAAAAAGTAATTAATTTCATTAACACTCTAACTGCCACGACATTTTTCAGCATTTTTCGAATATTTAGTTGTCAGTCAAACAAGCCTGACAAAAATAAACTAAAAAATGGTTTTGTCAGACACTTCGACCTGACAAAGAGCTATATAAAAATTGCCTTGTCAGACACCCTTAGAAGATATTTTAATACATTTGAGAGTCTGACGGTCATTATAGACAAATGAAGAAAACATTTTGAAGCTGGAACGGAACATTCCTGAAATTCAAAGGTATCTTATATGCACTAAAAGAAAAAAAAAAATACAAAATTATACCTACAGTGGGGAGTTTTAATGAGTACATGTTAGTACTTACCATCGTTTACAATGCATAACTTTTTAAATAATAGTGCAAATCAAATTTTTTTTGTTATATTCTTTATTGTCTTCTTAATTGATAGAGGTATAACACTTGACCAAACAATAACAATTACTTAAACAAAATTTATCGAAAGAGAAAAAAACGGTATGTACTCATTTATGCACTTTTATAATATTAAGATATTTGTTGTAATTTACAGTTACTTTTAATATTTGGTCCAAAGCCCTTTGTTCTTTAAAACAGCTTTACATATTCATGGCATACTCTCAACCAAGTTTTGAATAATTTCGTTTGGAATACTTCGCCATTCTGTTTCAACCCTGCCCCAAAGTTCGTCTAAATTTTTTGGTGCTCTTGAATACTGTCCCATCCGTCTTTTCACGATTGACCACAAATTCTCAATCGGATTGAGGTCGGGACTTTGAGCTGGCCACTTCATCAACTCAAATTTTTGTCCAGAGAGCCATTCCGTCACTATTTTGGATGTGTGCTTAGGGTCGCCATCCTGTTGAAAAATTACTTCTTCTTCAGGATAGTCGCTCCTCTCTACAAAATCTGGAAGATGGGTCTGGAGAATTTTTAAATAATCTTCCTTCTTCATTATTCCCTCAATTTTTTGCAACGGACCAACGCACAGTGGCCAATTTGGCTTCACTAGCGGCATTTTATTCATAGCTTCCAAAGTAAACAAGATATCTTCAAAAAATTTTTTTTCTCAATTCAGAAAAAAATCAAACAATTTTTGGAAAAAAAAATTAAATTTTCCACCATATATTCATATATAAAATAAGAAAAAAATTTTCAACTCAAAGAGAAACCATATTATAAAAGAAATATTAATCAGATTCTTCAGTATCAGATTCAGAGAAATCATCTTCAAAATAATGCATTATAAGCAAGCTTTTAACTTCCTTATCGAAACTAATATTTCTGGAATAGGAAATTGGTGAGCCGTTGGACAATGAAGATATTAAGGGATCAGAAGAAACAAAAAGAGCGTTAATTATATCTTCCATTGTATTTTTCCTGCAATTTTTTCTGGTATTATTTTCACGGATGTTCCGATAATCTTTATTTCTGGCTTCAAGCGCCTCCTCGGACATCATACCAATTGGAAGCGAAAAATGATTGATTATGTCTGCTCCATGAATTAAAATTCTGTGAACAGACGAGGGCATGTAAAACCAAGGGTATAAACTAACAAAAATTTCGGCAGTTTCCATTGCGTAAAGTCTGAATGCCTGTGTTTATATCATATCCACATGCAAGTGCTCGTAGGACGACACTGAATCGATATATTAAATTTTCGTTCACTCCAGTTATACGAGCGGCTAAATCTGGTTGTTGAAAGAACCTTCTTGCCGTATTTCCATTGTTGGTATTTCCAGTAACAGCCATTGGTATGTCGACCAACAAATGCATTTCTTCTCGTAGCTTCTGCTGTATATTTGTTTTATTTTAGTTTAGTTTAGTTTATTTATTTATGATTTCCCATACAACAAGATTTATAATCTTATAATTAAAGTATAGGAGTTTTACATTGAATTGAAATAGAAAATTTGAACAAAGTTGTCTCAAAAAATAATAATGGTAAATATAAAAATATTAAATAATTTTAAAGAAAAAAAAAAAAAAAAATAACGAATTATAACCAAAAATGTTAATACAAATATTAGTAAATAAAATAATATAAAAAAAAATAAAAATAACAAAAATAGTTAAATAAAAAATATAAAATATAAACGGATCAGCAAAAAAAAAAAAAAAAAAAATTTTTTTAAAAATAAGAAAAAGGATCAGCTAAAAAATTTAAAAAGTTCCCTCTTAAAATGCATTGCGTTGCTTATAATTTTAATGGACGATGGTAGCGAATTCCAAAGACGTATTGAGGAGACATAAAATTGCCATTTGGATACTAAATATTGGTATCTAATGTACATTATGTCATGATTTCTAGCCGTGCGCATAAAAACGAGTCTGTCATACAGATATGTTGGCTGATGTGTACGTACAACTTTATATAAGAACAGAAGCGTTTTTATCTTTAACAAATTTTCAAATGTTACTCCGTAAAGTTTTTTTGAGTAGCACGAAATCGGCTCATATTTTCGAATATTGAAAATATATCTTAAAATTGCATTGAAAGTGGACTCAAGTTTTTTATAACTTTTAGAATCAGTGCTTGCATATATTTCGCAGCCATATAGTAGAGTTGGCATAAGATATGTTTTTGCAAGCAAAATTCGAATGTTAAGGGGGGTTATATGTTGTGTATTCCATAACGTTCTAAGCATTGAGTAAGTTCTCCCAGCAGCAGAAGTAATATGGTTAGACCATGTGAGATTATCATTAAAAATAATACCTAGATTTTTAGCTGTTGATACGATTTCAATTTTCTGGTTGTTTAACATAATCAATGGTTCAAAAGGCAGTGTCATTGTTCTTCTTGTAAAAATCAAACACTTTGATTTAGAGGGGTTGAGGCATAAACCATTTGCACTTGCCCATGTATAAATTTTATTGAGATCTGAATTTAATTTTGCAACGCAATCATTTATGCTGCTTATACCAGTAGTTATATATAACTGAACATCGTCAGCATATATGTGTACGTTGCAAAACAATAATTGTTCTACTAGGTCATTCACGTAGATGGTAAAAAGAAGAGGTCCCAGTATTGATCCTTGGGGTACGCCCTTCATAACTGGCAACACATGAGAGGTTTTATTGTTTGCAAAAACTGACTGGCTACGATTCAACAGATATGAAGACAACAAACGAATAGACCAAGGAGAGAAATTAAACATTTTGTGTAATTTAAAGCATAGAACCTCATGATCCACCATGTCAAACGCTTTGGAATGGTCAAGTAAAACAAGAAAAGAAATGTCTCCAGCATCAATACTCTCTCGTATATAGTCTGAAACATCTATGAGAGCTGATATACAACTATGCTTGGGTCGGAAACCTGATTGCCTTTGTGTCAGCAAATCGTTATCATTAATATGCTTACTAATTTGTCCATGAAGCAGTCGTTCAAAAACCTTGGATAGATAAGGTAGTATGGCAATTGGACGATAATCGTTGTTAGATTTTGGGGTGGGTATAATTTTTGCGTGTTTCCAACTTTGCGGGTAAATACTCTTTGTTATTATATTATTAAATATATACGTTATAAATGGCAGAACATACGGTAAAATAATTTTTAAAAATTTAGGATGAATATTATCGAACCCTACAGCATCAGATTTAATTGCTTGACAGCTTGAAAATACATCGTCTTGGTTTAAACAAATAAAACAGAATAAGCTGCATTGAGGGGCTAAAATTTCTCTTTGGTCATAAAAGTTCATATTTGAAGTAATGTTAGGGAGATTCATGAAAGATACATTGAGTTTATCTACATCTATTTCACTAGAAACTAATGGCGATGATTTTCCAATCCCAATTTCTCGTATAGTTCTTCAAGTTTTCTTAGTACATGCTGCAGATGAAAAACGACATGAATAGAACTTGGATTTAGCAGCTTTGATCAGCCTGTTCACTTCTCTTCGTGCATTTACATATTCCGTATGTTGATCAGTGATTTTAAACATTTTCCAGCGTTTATATGCAAAATCCCTACGAGTAATAGCTAATTTTATTTCAATATTGAACCACGGTTTCTTCCTAGTATTTGTCCTCAAAGTTCTCACCGGAACAGATTTACTAAAAACTTGCAACAAATTTTCCTCTAGATATTTCAGTTGATTATCAACCGAGGGCATATAGTAGATACTACTCCAATTTATTGCTGATAGCTCAAAGGATATATTGGCATAGTTTATGTGATCAAAATCATAATAGGTAATAGTCTCACTTTCATGCTGCAGTTTGAAGTCATATGCCAAGAATAAAAGATCATGTTTGGAGAAACATGGTGCTGACAACTGATCATATAGGAAGACTTTATGTATATTGCTGACAAAGAATATATCTAATAATGTATTAGTTGTAGTGGAGAAATGAGTTGGCATAGTAGAATTTGTAGGGTCAAAGCCAAATGTTTTCATATCATTAAGTAGATGTTGTTCAACAAGAATATTAGAATTGAAATCTCCACACACTACTACGTCATCATATTTTATGGTAAGACTTTCGATAGTTCTCAGAAAACCGTCAGTTCTTACTCTGCAATTAGGCCTATATACAACTCCTACTAGTAATTTTCGACCACTGCTTACAACTTCAACAAATAAGTGTTCTATTATGATATTTGAAGTAGTGCGTGTATTTTCTTGTACATTATCATTTGAGATATTATCTTGTATATTACTATTGTCTGAATTCCCCACAATGTTAGAATTTGTTATCATTTTGCTTACAATTCCCTTTCTGACGTACATAGCAACACCACCGCAAGGAGTTTTCCTATCACAACGATAAATATTGAAATTGTTTAGCCCAATCATAGCATCTGTGACATATTTGTTGTACCATGTCTCAGTTACACATACGATATCTACTCCAGAATTTTCAAAGATTAGACGGAATTCTTCAATTTTATTCTTCAAACTCTGTGCATTTATATTACATATCTTAATACCTGATCGCTGTTTGCACAACACCCGAATCATATCAGAGGTCACATCTTTGGAATTATAGACTACACTATCCGTAAAAGATGTCATAATATAAATAATGTTTAGTACAAGCAACGCAAGCAACAAAGAATAATACACATAGAAACTCAAGTACAGAAAATAAAGAAATAACTTTAAAAAGGTTGAAAAGATAGTTGTAAAAACAGAATTTAGTAAATTCAAAATAGTAATAAAAATATTTAAGATAAAATATAAAAAGCGCAGTTAGCATAGTTTGACAGCAACTAATTTTCAGCAGATTGAGGGAGATCAGGAAAAAAATTACGCAGCTCATCCATGCTGTCAATACGAATGGGTTTTTCTTCTGCATTTAGTTTTATATATGTATACTATACCCCTCATTGTAAAGGCTGATTGTAACCTCTTAGCATTTTTTAGGCTTACCGCTGAATGCAGAATTTTAAAATTACTTGAAGTTAAATTTTCATTGATGTAGAAAGGACGATCTGAATTTTCACCAATATGATTTAACAACAGCGACGTTTTATTTCTTTTTCTAAAATTTGCCACAGATTTTAAAATAAAGTTTTTATCATATGGAGAGAATAATTTGACCATTATGACAGCATTTGGGGAATTTTCTTTTTCTTTATTATTATAATTTTGTAAACGATATATTGATTTTACCGCTGGAGTGTTTATGTTTAAGGTCCCACATATATTTTGAAATAGGACATACAAATCTTCATCATCACGATATGGTACACCATTAATGCGAAGGTCTGACGCGATCATTGAATTTTCTTGACGCTGTAATTGTGTTTTTAATTTTCCTACTTCACTTTTAAGACTGACAATATCATCAGCAACCGCTTCTAATGTAGCTACACGGTGGGTAATTTTCAAAATATCATCTTTCAGTTCATCAAAACGTTTGTCGAAATTTTTCATCATACGCGATTCACTTTCCTGAATAAGTGTTTTCATGACCTCAGTTATTTTCTCAAATTTTTTATCAACCAGATTTATTAATTTGAAGGGTGAATTTCAACAAAAGAGTTTTGCATTGCATCTCTCATTCTTTTTGGAGCAGCAGTTAAATTTATTTCGTTGTTGTTGTCGCTACTCATTTCAACCGATTTAATTGTAGGTTCACTTGTTTTATCACTTTTTGTTTCCTTAGTGTTTTGTTTAGATTTTTTTTCGTTTTTGGTGTTATTTTTCCTTCCACGTTTTGTTTTATACATTTGATGTTCCCACTAAGAGACTGTAGATGTTTTGTCTTTCTCTTTACGCTCAATAACATAAAGATCTCACTTGTGTATTGTATTTATTGTTTTTGGTTTTTTGTTATTTATTAAATTTATGTTTGGTTGTTTTTTCTTTTCGTTTTGTTTTGATGCAAATAATTTTAAATAATTTTGTAGGTTTATTTATTTATTTATTTATTTTTTTTTTTGTAGATTTTCGTGTGTTAAAACGATTATTTACATTTGATAACAAGTACTATTACAAAGCATGATTTAACGATTAATATTATTTAATCATGTATTATTATATTTATTAATATTTGTAATTTTATTTGACACAATTTCACACACAGTTCTACAGATCAACTGTTTTCAATATCCTTGTCAGCACCACGAGTTTGCCACTTTTTTATTGGTATTCTATAGGATATGTGCAAAATACATTCAAAAAAACCTTATCCAGGCGTGGAGACTGGATAGCCCATATTGAAAGAGGTTCACTTTAATTGGAAAGCTCTTCACCATATTTAAGTCATTCATTTTTTTCGGTGTTGCGTTGCAGATTCCGCATATTTGCGAAGAAGATTCTGAAATGACGCTGAAAGTTTTACCATCAATCATGGTCATGTGAAATAGGTGATCAATAATCAATGAGTTTACATATGTTGGTACAATATTTAATATTTGGCTCTTAATATTTTCAATTTCCCTGTGACTCAGGTCCGCCGTTTCCTTCTCGCAAAGTATTTTGATTGGTCGACAGTATCGTGTAGAAGAAGGTCGATTGTTTTTCCATAAAACTGTCGGTCCGTTCTGCACTTGCAGTGGTACAATACAAATTGAAAATAAATATTGGTCTCTCATGTTTCCTTCGCAGTCGTTAAATTTTTGCCTATATGTGGAATGGCCGCTGCTGCCATCACAACCCCATTTGTAGACAGCAGTTAAATGGGTGTTATTATTACTTGTAGATGGGATTTCAAAACTTTCAGGGAGTGCTTCCATGATCCTATTTATTGTATGGTCCACAAGACTTTGTAGTGGCACTTCAGCATAATAATCAGTGATTGTAATGTCACTAGGATAGCACTTTTTTTTGGCGAAGCGTAATTGTTCAAGTTCCAAGTGTATCTGGTATGTCCAAGATCTACAAATAGCGCAAGCGCTTTATCGTCCGAAAATTTTGATGGAAGGGGCTTTGTTTTGTTTATATTTTTTATTACCTTTCCGCTAAACTCCTCATCGCCATTTACCATTTCTACAACTTTGGAAGCACTGCGCTTTCCAGCTTTATATAAACTGCAGCTTGCAGCTACCAACAATCCTTCACATGACACTTCCTCTGTAAGCCCTGACATCTTATTGACTTGCGTTTTTCTGCAGCACTCGGAAAGCTCTTTTTCCGGTTGTCCAATATTTTCATTTGCTTTTTTTCCCAATAATACCAATGGTGTATCTAGCCATTCTTGGTTAATTTTTTCGAAAAACACCTTACTTCTGCCACAGGCCTTCCACTTTTGGATAAGCCTACTAGCAAAATTTCGCAGTTTCCTTCCAATTTCGTACTGCTCCTTCTGAATATAGGTAATTTTGCTCAAAACGGTACAAAAAACATAATTTTCCACGGCGAGAAACTTCTTGGTGGGGATCGCTTCTTCATGCCATATTAAAAAAAAGGGTGCGTTTTGACACTGACATTTTGCCTAAAAAGTACAATAAATTGAAGGCTCGCAGGTACTCGCAGTTAATTTTGGACATTTTGGACACACAATGGTTTACACATATAGGAAAATGTACAATTACACTGAATGCAGGATAATTTTGTAAGTTCTACTCCACGAAAGACAGGTGTACGTTACAATGGGCGAGTTGCTAATACACTTAAACACGATTACGTTTTATAAAATACATACCTTGGCGTTAGTATATAACAAAACTTTTAATGAAAATAATAAAATTTGCAAGTTTAACACGAATAGCAAAACGATGATCAAAAAGGCGGAAATATTTTGCACAACACTTGCAGAAACATATGCTGACTTTGACAGCTCACAGCTGTTCATCAGCTATAAGCTGAGCTTTTAAAAATCGATACAAATCTAGTGAATGTATTTGTTATCGATTGTTAAAAAAAAATTAACGGTTTTTCAAATTTGGAAATTTGAATTAAATGCCGCTAGCGAAGCCAAATTGGCCACTGTGCAACGTGCTACCATGTAAAGCAACCCCATACCATTATGTTGCCGCCACCATGTTTAACTGTTTCTTTTACATGGTGTCTTTTAATAGATTCATGTGGTCGACGCCAGCAGTATTGTTTTCCGTCCGACTGAAAGCGATTAAATTTGGATTCGTCCGACCAGATAACACGCTTCCAATCTTCTGGTGACCAATTCTTGTGCTTTCTGGCGAACTTCAAACGGGCCTTTACATTTTTATCGGACAAAGCTGGTTTTTTTTTCTTGACTGCAGAAATAAATCCAATTCTGTGAAGCGCATTTCTTCCAACATCCAACATTCTTTCCAACATCCAATGCAGCTTCCTTTGGAGTTAGGTTTTTATCTCTCCGCATTCTGGTTATCATCAGACGTGCCTCTGCATCAGAAATTAACTTCCTGCTACCACGAATCGGTGTTTTGTTGTGGACATTATTCCTTTTTTGTACTCTTATGATAACCGACTGACTTAATTGTTTCTGTTTAGCTATTTCAAGTGTGTTTTCGTTTTATTACCAAAATGAATCACTCTATGCTTAGCATTCTTGCACTGTGTGAATGCTCTATAGTATGCAAATTAATAAACTAAGAGTTTATTTTTTTAATAAAAATGGTTTTTTGGTTTTTATTTTTTTAAGCAGAGCTGAGACTCTTCTTTATTTGTTGGTTGTGATGTCCTTTGGATGTTGATTTTGGTTCAGGACTTTCATGTAGAGATGAAGGATTGTGATGATTCTGCATACCAGGATGATGTTGATTCTATCTGGACTCCAGGGATGTCCTAAGGATCGCCATGTAAAGGAGGATGATTAACGTAATGATGATAGAGTCAGAGGGGATGATTGTTGTCTAAGATAATGAAAGAAAACTTCCTTTTTATTTATGTGTTTATATCCGTCGGAGGACTGCTCTTTATTTATTTAAAATAATTGTATATTTTTGGTTGAGTTCTGATATAAACTTCTAGTATTCTACATTGATACTGATCTTAAAACTAAAATAATTACTTCTTATATACTAAGATATTCTCTTAAAATCTCTAAGTGTCAAAAGCAGCATTAAGAGCGACCTTGGTAATTCACTTTGTGACATACATAAGTGGAAAACTTGCACCACGTGTCTTTTGGGTGGTCAATTATCATGAACACACAAATATGTCAAGTGCGACAATATCAAATACACAAAACATACATTTCCGTATTTGCTTTGTGTTGCCGTCACTTGAACGATCGTAACTTGAAACTCTTTTATTTATCATTACTTTGCGTTCATTTATTATTTGTGTGTTATGCCACACACAATGTTTATATCAATAACATGTTCAACACGTGCAGCATCAATTTCAATGTTTATGGTCAACATATCGAGCCATAACCGCCAATATATCTTAACCAACAAAAAGAAAACTTTACAGGAGAAGGTTTTTTTTAATTATCTTCTTTTTTATTGTAAGTATTGCCATGAAATTGAGTATATTTCAATTGTTTTGTCAGATATATGTGATGCAAGTAGTTTTATTTATATATCTACAACATAACGGTTGTTAATGTCACTTAAGCTTTTTTCGCTGTCATACTGGCAACCTACTGATTACAATTGTGGTGGTTAAGATAAAATAATCTAAAAAAAAAATTTTTTTTGTTTTCATCTTTTATTTTTTCAAAATTTATTTGTCTACAAAAATTAAATTTAATGTTTTAAAAATTAATTCAAAGGTTTTGATGACCATGTAACATAAAATAAACTAAAAAATTGACTTCAGATCAGAGTTTTAAACTTTAAGGTGAATTGTTTTGGAAAAATATAATAAATCATAAATTAAAAATTTATAATAATAAAAAACACATTAATTATTGTCTTCTTGGTCGGTTTCAGGTAGTGAATCTTTGACAGATTGATCACATTTCAGATTTAAAAATTCGTTTTGGAATTTTTTGGGTATAGTGTCTTTATTGCAAAGCGTTTTTAAGTCGCTGTATTTTATTGTAGAAATTTTTAAAATATTATCATATATTACGATAGGTCCCTTGGCTACAATTTCAGTGTTCCTTCTAGATCGTCCAATCGAGTTTAGATCAAATTCTTTTATTTCAGAATGATCAAAATAAACATATTTTAGTTTTATAATCGAGTTATTTTTTTCAAATGAAGCAGAACGTAAATTTGGAAACGATATTTTCATTGAGTTGGGAAACATCGCTTGCGAAAATGTCTTCCAATCTTTGAAATCAGAATGATTCATTACAATGCAATTATAACCTGATGGATTAGTTCGTGCATTGGATATTATTGTATACCATTCACTTGGGGCCCAAACAGTTCTATTACGAATAAATAATTCTATAGTGCTATGAATGGAGTCAACAGGCATAGTATGGCCAGGTAACAAATAAGTTATTTTTATGTTGGTAATATAATTTGAATTTTCAAGAAAATAAGTTAAGGTGGCTAGAATAGCTCTATTTCGATTTTGACCTGCGCAGCTGTCACAGTAAAGACTGATTGAAGAGTGAGTTTTTCTTTCATCCACAAGTTTTAAATATTGAAAGACAGTAGTTGATATTTCATTGCATCCACGTTTTCCATCACTTTCTCCCCACAAAAAGCAATAACCATTTCTGGTGCCACTTTCATAAACGCTTTCATTATAGTATGCATATTTTCGTGAATAAAATAATGTTATGCTTTTTCCATGAGGCGTACTTAAAACCTTTTGAAGATCAAAGTTAGCACACAAAAATGACGAATTCGCTTTACATTGTTTCTGCTCCTCCAAAAATATTTCCTTACATTTGTCTTTATCTCTCATATGTTTCTGATACTCTTCTGTTGACTCCATTTCTTTTTTCGATTCACTATCTAAGTTGTTAAAATTATTACATATTTCACATTTGTCTTTTTTGGGCAAGTGGAATCCAATATGAAAGTTGTTTTTAAAAACGCTGCGAAAAACTCTTAACGACAACTGAGAAGATTCATTGTTTATAGTTTTCAAATGCTCAATATAGCACTGATACACTCCTTTTATATTGCGAAACTCTTGAGGCAGATATAACTTATTGCTTTTATTGCGACAGTAATGAGAGGGAACAGCTGGTAATAGTTCAACGAAAGATTTTAGAAGGGTTACTTTGGCTTCGTCAGACCTATTGTGTGGAGCGGATTTCTTTTTATTCTCAATAAAGGTGTTTAAATACTGTGTGTTATTTCTTACAGATTTTAACATCATTTGAGAAATGTGCAGCGTTTTCAACAAAAACTGCTGGCACACTTTGTAGCTAGTATTCTTAGAAGTAATGAAATAATTGTAGCTATACTGTCTTTTATTACTATCTCCACTTCTTCTTCGAATGCTCACTCGCTTGATACATGAAGCCAACCAGTCTTTCTGTCTAATTTTGTTGCCAAATCCCCAAAAATGTTCATTTATTTGTAACCGATCTGATTCGGTGAGCTTATCGCCACATGAGTTTCCACATTTTTTATTTTTACAGGGATTAGGCTGAACATTAGTATCACGGTTTTTCAGTTTTTGCAGCCTCTTAGGTAATAACTTTTGCTTTTTATAACCTCTTTTTCCTACACACGTTTCTTCTTCAACTTCATTCGTAAATTCTGCAGTATTTGTATTACCATGAAATTCATTAGAAGAATCATCAGAATCGCTGTATGGAACGAGGGCATTTTGAGTTGAATACTAAAACCGAAATTGTATATAGCACCAAAAACAATACCAAACCAAAAACTCACACTTACCTTTGACATATTGCTCGAACAATTCTAAAACACGAATTTAATATTTATTTGTAATATTATTGTGATATTACTGTAATCACTTTTAATGTTTTGTTAAAGAGAATTTTATCTCAACCGACACTTCGCTGTTATGAAAAATGTAAACAACAAGCAATGTGTACTTAAGCTAAAATTGTTTTTGCTGTAAATTCATAACGGTATTTCATACACCGATGAATTTTTGACAGATGATGCAAATAAATGTAAATTATCGATTTTCATCAAAAAACGAAAATCGATTTTTATGTCGGTTAAGATATTTTGGCGGTTATGGCTCGATATGTGTGTCAAGTGCGTTTTCGTTTTATTACCAAAATGAATCACTCTATGCTTAGCATTCATGCACTGTGTGAATGCTCTATAGTATGCAAATTAATAAACTAAGAGTGTATTTTTATACCCTCCACATCTCAGTGGCAGAGGGTATATATAGGTTTGTCATTCCGTTTGTAACGCATCGAAAAACTAATTTCCGACCCAATAAAGTATATATATTCTTGATCCTTATCACAGCTCGAGTCGATATAGCGATGTCCGTCTGTCCGTCTGTCCGTCTGTCCGTCTGTCCGTGTGTCTGTTGAAATCACGCTCATTCAAAAAAAAAAGCATTTACTTAGGTCAGGTTACGAAAAAATTATTTGCCATAATTCCCACCAGGTTGGTATTGAAATCGGAGTAAATCGGGAGCCTCTGCGCTGAGAAATGAACAAAAGTTTATAGATACCTCTAAAAAAACATGAAACCTAGTGTTTTCTTGTAATAGTTTAGTGGTTGAACATACAACAACATAAAAAAAGCCACAAAAAAAATGTGATTCATACATATTAACAATAACAAGAACACAACTACCATGAGCTATGTTAATAGTATTGCCACAAACCGAGGTGGAGGGTATCAAAGATTCGGCACAGCCGAATTTAACACTCTTACTTGTTTTTAATAAAAATAGTTTTTTTGGTTTTTATTTTTTTAATCAGAGCTGAGACTTCTTTATTTGTTTAGAACTTTCTTATTACTAACTTCTACTTTGTTAGGTTTCTATATTTTATTTATGTTGGTCGCAAAAATGTGCTGATTTTTATTTTTCCACTTTGTTTACAATTTGTCTGCGCGTGTCTCGTGTCAGCAAAATTGTAGCTTAAAATATTTTAGTTGGTGTGTCATGTCAGCAAAATTGTGCATGTGCAGTTTGTGTGTGCAGTGGCGTAGTTTTAGTGTGGGATGTGTTAACTTGCATACACCACACCACCGCCCTTAAGAGGAATCATACAATTTCTTTAAATTCAAAAATAAGAAGCGGATAAATTTACATTTCCTTTTATATTTATTTATGCTTAGTATGTATACATATATTCAATTTTATTTGATTCTTAATTTAAAGTACATTTTATCTTATTCTTTATTTTTACACAATATTGTTAATATTATTTTTCAATATATACCTATTAATCTGTTTCTTAACATATGCTCTTATATACTTTATCAAGGCCGTAGCCAGGATTTTAATTCGGGGGGGTTCAACTTTAAAAAATAAATATTCATATAATCTCATGTGTAGAAAATTGTATTAATGTATAGGTACGTATACAATATTTTTATAATATTAAGTTGAGCCGACGGGCTTTTTGGGCAGCAAATAAATCAATGACTTCTTCAGTCGGCACATTTATTCGGCGATGAACCGACATTAATGCCAATCCATTGAGTCTACTCGCGCTAGTCGAATTTCTAAGATACGTCTTTAATCTCTTCATTGTTGAAAATGAACGTTCGGATGAGCACGTAGTAACTGGCAAAGTGACCAAAATTTTTAAAAGAATATGCACGTTTGGAAATATCTCTTTATTGCACTCTCCAAGTGCTTCCATCGCTGAACAAGGCAGGTTCTTTTCGCAGGTTTTGCGCCATTTCGTTTGCCAAAGCGACAATTCAGATTTATTATTATTTTCTTGTAAAAATCTGCCATAACACGAAAATGTATTTGCTTCAAATTTTGTTTCAGGCTTTACACATTCTGTCTGAATTAATTTATAAAGATCAGTCAGTGTTTTATTGTGTTTTCCAAACCGCAGTGTTAACTGATGTATGAAATCTTCTAAAAGTGGAATTATTATAGTAATGCGGAAGTATTTTTTCGGATCTTGCTCACTAACATTCGCGCGGTGTTGCTGACGTCCAGTTATGCGAGGCATTGCTATTTTTTTACCTAAAAATTCGAGCAGGTTCTCAGCATCCAAATATATGTCTGCAAATTCTGTTTCTGAGTTTTCACGCATATTTTTGAAGTGGTTAATAATAAGTTCAACATGTTCAACAGCAGCCGCTAAGTCGCATAAAGTGGACTGTAACATCTTGCATAGTGGTAATGTAGAAGCAAATAAACTATTTAAGCAGCACAAGCTCACAGCGAATTGGCTATTTGATATTGGTTTTACAAAAGAAGATGCTTTTGATGATGTATCACAATCTCTATCACCAATTAATTCTTCTAAAGCGCCAGCAATTGCTTTATAAATTTCCTTAAACCTTAGCAATCCATCATGATTTTCAACCCATCGGGTTTCACACATTGCGGTTAATGTTTTCCATTTTGTTTCGGGCATAGTGTTTTTTATATATTTTGCTAAACAATTTGTTCGCTTGGCTAATGATTTAAAAAAATTCCCAATTGATTTTATAATGCCTATTGCATTCCTGATGGGTTGAATTTGGCATGAATGACCTAAAGCTAAATTTAGCGAATGCGAGCTACAGTGCACATATATAGCTTCTGGATATTTCTCGCGTATTATTGCCTGCACACCATTAAAATTGCCGTTCATACATGCAGCACCATCGTACCCTTGTCCAACTAAATAGTTACAGTCAATTTGCATATTGTTTAAACTTTCGAGAATAGTTTGAGCCAAAGAAGCCCCTGTTGTGCTTTTGACAGTAACAAAAGTGAGAAAATCTTCTCGTATGACAAATACATTGTTATGCAGCTCGGTGTATGTAGCACATATCGACATTTGTTCCTGTCGCGAAATATCCGTTGTTTCATCGGCCAGCAAGGAGAAACTCTTAGCATTATTTATAGCTGTTACCAGTTGTTTTTGAATTACTTCACCGCAAACAGAAATCAACTCATTTTGTATGGATGGACTGTAATATGTACAATTTAACTGTAAATTTTCATCGTGCTGCTTTAAATCAATATCTCCACATTTATGACGCATACGCAATATAGCTCGAAAATTACCATCATTAGTCTCTGGTTCAGATTCATTGAATTTTATATTTCCAAAATCGGAAGTTCCCCTTAATGCTAATTCTTGTCGTCCACACAGTTTAATGGTTTCAATGATGGGAACCAGTTTCTTCCTATTTTTGGCAATATTAACTGCACGAGCAATGTCTAATTGACTTCTAATGTCTGTTTGTTTTTTGCTATAAACATTCATAAAATTATCAGCTAATAATGTACAGTGTTGGTGGTATTGGCTTTTCTGATGCCGGTCAAAATCCGCGATAGCATTTTTCCACTTATTTAATGGTTTTACTACCAATAAATTGAGTTTTTGATGAGAATCCTTCCCTGCACATTCCGCTGCAAACAAAAGGCATATCTTGCATAAAGCACCTTGAGGCTCTTTCATGGTATAGACCAGCCAGGAGAATTGATTAAACCATTTGTGATGGAATTTCAAATGTCTTTTGATATCTGTGACTGGAAATTTAAAAGAATTGTTTGGCATCCAGGGTGTTTTTAATAAATTATATTTAAGGTCATCATCTATTTTTCGCTTTGAGTCTACATAAAAGCCTACATCCAATGTATCGGGCGGGTTTGACGTATTTTCCTCAACGGCAGTAGAACTGGTAGTGGCCACCGGAATAACGTCATTCGTGCTAACAGTCACTGGTGAAAATTGACCATTTTCTGGTCCCTTATCTTGACCATCATCTTTTTTTTGTTTTTGAACATGTATTTAAAAAGAGTGGAATTGCTTGTGCGCTTCGACATTTAATATTGCAAAACTATAAAATAATTATATATGTAAAACAATAAAAGAAACGTATTTGCTAAACACATTACTTACTCAGTTGATAGAATAAAATACGACTTATAAAAACCTTGCACTTGTGAAAAGCAATAACTCACGCACGCTATAATCAACTTGTTACAACTTGACGAATTTGTGAATGACAACGAGAGCCAGACAAAGTAAAAAATACGAAGAATTGTCTGTGTTAAAAAGTACCGTAACTTATCTGCCAACTGCGGCAGAGCCTAAGCAGCGAGATAACAAAAAACAATTCAATTTTGTGCGTCTCGAATTTATTTTTTCTACTATTCCATTCTTTGTTTTTGTAAATTCACACTTCGATCAGACCGTCAATCTGCCTGTCTGTCATAAAATAGCAATTGTTTTTACATTGTCGCCGATCATTCATAATCTACATTTTTTTTTTTTTAACAAAAAAGCAAGCAGCGGAAATCAGCTAGACAGTGGTCGCAATGCCATTTGTTCGTTGGTGCCAAAATCGACTGAATAAATTCTCTGCGACTGAGTGTATGTGTATTTATATTCTATGATTTGTGCAAGTTTTATAGGTAAGCGTTTTTCAAAATAAAACCTCCAGCTTTTCTTCAACATCTTTCGATAAGATTTTTCTATGCTGCTAAAAATATATATTTATTTATATAAAAATTCATTCATTTCGGGGGGGATGAGGGGGATCAACCCCCCCCCCCCCCCCCCCCTGAATACGGCATTGTACTTTATTAACACATGCATTGAAAATAATATGCATGTTAACACCAAAACTTCCACGCGAATACTTATTGCCGGTTGCTGTGATAACTTCCTTAATTTTGTTCTGCGAATTTATCTTAGTGAAGCAGAATTTAATATGTTACCTACAACGTCGAAAGTTATTAAAGTTTCATGTACTGTCACCCCACTGGGAACTAGAACATCATTTGATGTTGGATCAACATTGAGTGGTACAGCAACTTCTGAATATGTTCCTATAGGATTGGTAGCAGAAGGGTTGAATAGAAAATTTTATGGTAAAAATGTAAAATATACAGCTTCTGGTAGTGATCCTATGAAAGTGACGGGTATAAATACAATTGATATAAAAGAAATATATGAAAAATATTATAAGCATATTCCTAGTAATGCATTATGTGTTCCAACACCTATTGAACAATATTTTGTTCATGAATGGAATAGGGAAAAAAATCCAGATGATAGAAAATACCCAGATTAAATTGTTCATAATAAAGGTAGTGTACGAATGGACGAAAAAGTTCATCAATTTTTAATTAATCAAGCTGTTGGTCAACCGATAGCTAATTATGAGTATAAACCAAAAAGTGGATTTATAAAGCGTGGAAAAGAACATTATATACCTCATACTCGTACCGGATACAAAGTTCATTCAGTAAAAACAAGACCCCACAGTCATGCAATTCAATTTTTTGCCGTTAATAAAGTTCCAATACCAGGAGACGTAGGCTTAGCTAAATCATCAACAACACCTGTAGTAATAAATAATTTAAATGATGTATATGCAAGGACTATCGAATCTTACGGAACTTATCATCCATTAAATGGTGGTTTTGGATATGATACACAACCTCAATTACATGTTGGAATAGTTGCTACTCCGCAATTAAAACCAACAGAAAGTACTATAAGCTATTTAAATAGTGCATGTTATTGGAGAGTGGAATGTTCTATTGAAATTCAAAGTAATATTTCGTCAGCGTTTGGTAAAGGAGTGAGTGTCAGTTGGCCATTAGAAGTCTCATTTTGTGCTAATTATGACAGAGCATATACTGACGGTCAAACACTTTTTGGTGTTACTGATGATGTCAATGGCAGAGTTTCAGCGCTAATTGCTGATGAAATTGATACAGATGATGAATACGAACCTTTTCAATTTGTTAAAAGAACTAAAAATTTAAATTTATAATTTATTTTATAATATTAAATTTATTTAATAAATAATAAGAAGACATTGGATGTGGTTTTTTTTTACAATATTTCAATTTTGAATAGGCTTTCCATTTATAAATATACATTCTTGATCGAAAAGCCATATCGTTAGGAAAAACGTCGTTATTAGATAACACGATGACAGGAGTTCTCACTATAACTGCATCATTTGAGTATTTCACTTTGGCAGCTACCGTATCTCCACCAAATAACATTTTTAATGTTTCTGTTGCCGATGCTTCTAATAGAGGTTCATTCCAAAGTATTATTCTTTTGTCGACACATTCCATCAAGGGAAACGAACAATATCTGTTAAAATTGCCAACTTGGCCAAAATTTAAACAAAAGTGAATGAAACAATCAAAAAAGAAATTTTTACCTGCATTTGGAGGAGAAAGAATGAAAATGGTATTTTTTTTGGGAATATTTTTATCAATGACATTAAATAGATCTGTTAAAAATTGTAGAATTTTTTCATCATTGTTATGAAATTGAAATTTTAACAAGTCTTCTAAAATTTCAATAGATTCGTTAATATTATAATAATAGTTATAAAGATTTCCAATTGGTGCATTAAATACTAAGTTTTGTGGTTCTATTGATTTTAAATAGATGTACAATTCCTTGAAACTTAAATTATTTATATAATTATTGATAATTCTAATACAATTTTTTATTAAAATACTATTAGTATCAAAAAATTTGAATTCGGAAGATAACCACATAGATGTATTTAATAGATGATGTGTTGGTGCTGTTGGGTGTTCCTTGAAGAAGTCAATTATTTTGTCTCCCTTTCCTCTCTTTTTATACCCGGTATCTTTTGGAGTTGATTCGTTACACCCAACAATAATTTCATTACCAATTGATGATTGGGATCTAAAGGTGATTGGGTGAGAAAAGTTGAGCGATAGTTCGCTTCCTTCCACCATTCCGTCTTCGGCTTCTTGGAGATCTTTGAAAAATCGTACACATCTAGCTTCACCACTTGGTAGCCACGTTCTCCTGGCGATATTATAGAGGAGGTACTTCCTTGTATCCTTCTGCAGATACACTGAGAGATTAATCCAGTGTTGTATCGTGAATTTCCAACTTGGAAAGACTCTTCTAGAATATCTTCTATCGATTTGTTGAGGGAGATATTGGATAAAGGCACATCGGCAGGAGTTGTTGGAGTATGTGCAATCGTGCACAATGTGGACGTGGTTTCCATGATGCGAGATGATGAGGACGGCCCCATAAAATTTTCTGCATATTTGTTGGTAATCCAATCTGATGTCTCGATAGTCGTCAGATGTTCCAAATACATCGTGGACCACTCGCTGTTTAAGAGGAAATTCACTAAAGTTTTTAGTGAGCATTTCCCTAACTCTTTTTTCTGGAGAATCAGGTATTTCTGAGCTGCTTGTAGGGAGTCCATCAATATATGTAGTATTTTCTTGGCTTCGTACTCTTTCTCTTTCAAAGAAAGACAAAGTCTCCATAGTCGTAGTAATCTCCAGTAAGAATTCTTTCGTCCATATTATCAATATCAATGACAGAAGAGAGATGTGCGTTACATTCCCAGTCACTGTTCCCGCTTTCCGAATTTCTTCGTCCACATCTATCTTCTTCTTTTTCTCCGACGTTGCATCTTCTGTCTTCTTCTTCTTCCGCTTGTTTATAGACTTCTCTTTCTCCTTTTCGATAATCGCTTCGACCGCTTGAGTATTCGGAAGATACTCTACGTCTTTTATGGGATCCTGACCAGGAGGAATCATTTCCATCTCGGATCCACTCAATGAGTCGTCGCTTAGAACAAGGGGTTCCCGTAAAGTTACCTTATTCTTTCTATTAACCCTCTTTCTTACTTTATTGTAATCCTTGATTTAACACAAGGGAAAACTCTTCTTTCAGTTCAGCTCTTATGCTCAATAGCTCTCTGTCTGTAGTGGGCATTTTATCCCCAATTTTCTCATCCAATAATTTAACCTTGTCCTCTATTATTGTTAACTTTAATTTTCTCTGTCCTCTGTCTTGAACAGGAAATATTGGGTACTTCGGTTCTGTTATGGAATTTTTGGCGAATTTTCTTATATGTAGTGGTTTCGGTCCTAAAGCCAATATTTCAGGTTTTTCTTTTATACTCCCTGAACTCCACTGTTGCTTAGCTATGTTTATTCTCTTGAGTACTTCTTCAAGATTTTCTTTTCTGTCCATAAAGGAATATTATGTTGTCTTATATATATATATAGCAGTTTTTATCTGCGCAGAGCACTTGATAAAACTGTTTATACTGAAATATACTACCTTGTTGTAAAAATGAATGTAGAGATGCAGGATGTATGTCAGGCTGGAGGATGCATTTACTGGATCTGCCTATTGTTGACTGAGATGACCTTTGGATGTTGATTTTGGTTCAGGACTTTCATGTAGAGATAAAGGATTGTGATGATTCTGCATACCAGGATGATTTTGGTTCTATCTGGACTCCAGGGATGTCCTAAGGATCGCCATGTAAAGGAGGATGATTAACGTTATGATGATAGAGTCAGAGGGGATGGTTGCTGTCAAAGATAATGAAAGAAAACTTCCTTTTTATTTATGTGTTTATGTCCGTCGGAGGACTGCTCTTTATTTATTTAAAATAATTGTATATTTTTGGTTGAGTTCTGATGTAAACTTCTAGTATTCTACATTGATACTGATCTTAAAACTAAAATAATTACTTCTTATATACTAAGATACTCTCTTAAAATTTCTAAGTGCCAAAAGCAGCATTACTAGCGACCTTGGTAATTCACTTTGTGACATAAGTGGAAAACTTGCACCACGTGTCTTTTGGGTGGTAAATACTAAAATCTTAATTCTAACATTTTCATTTTACAAATTATTTCTCATCGTTTTGTTCTTATTCTACTTAGTGCTAATTCCCTACATTGATAAACAGGTCTCAATGTGGGAGAATTATTAATCATGATTTCATTTCATTTCCCATGATTTGCTTAGTTTAATTATTTCCTTACATTGACAAACAGGTGTCAATGCGAGAAACTTATTAGTCATGAGTTCATGATCTACATTTAATTTCTCAATGTTTACTTACTCTACTTATTACTATTTTCCCTATATTGACAGACAGGTGTATAGAGAAACAAATTTAAAGAATATGGAGAAACAAATTTAAAGAATATTAATTTATAGCCGGCGTATTAAGCGCCACTGGCTCTTTCATAAAACACGGCACTTCAAAGTTGCCAGAGTTGAAGCACTTAGGAGTGCTAGTGGTTTCAATAAGAAAAACCAGAGCCAATTGCTCGGCTGAGTTGAGTTTTATGATTGGTTTTATTTACAAACTTAATCCTACTTATAAATAAAACTAACGGTACTTAAAGCTGTTCTATTGTTTACATTTTTAATCCGAAACTTAATCCTAATAATAAACTATGCTCTAATCTACAGCTGTTTACATATTATAACACTTTACTTAAACTAACAGCTGTGTAATAATAGTGATGGTATTGTGGTACATTACAGGTGTTAGGTGTGAGAACTTAAAGATTGGGATTAATTCCTGGAAGCTTGGCGCGAAATTAGCTGTGGGAAAATAGATCATAATTTATGTGGCCAGGTGTGGTTTTGAGTTGTGACAACTTGTGCCACAGTTTGGGTGGGGAAGATGGATGCAATGTTAACTTGTGTTAACTTGCAGCATACTTCTTGTGGGAACAATAAGTTATTCACACGGGTTTAACTTTGAAATTGTTTACCCAGGTGTGGATTTTGTAACAATTTGTGTGGTGTGTTTGGTGGGAAAAATTGTTACACGCTACTTGTGTTAACGGAGTTACCACCCATGTAGGGTTCAAATTAACAAAAAAAATACAGATGGAAACGTGAACAAATTTATTTTTCAAATCAGTTTATGTGTGGATAATTAAATAAAAACACCTTTTGAATTACGTTTAGAACAGCCGCTTGTGCGACTGTTAATTTACACGTTTATTTATCTAATCTGCTGTGTTCTATAGTATACGTAGATCGCCAATAGTATAAGTGGATCTATATATATAGTATACGATTGATTTATATTCATATAGTATACAAATTAGTGTATGTGTATGTTGGGTAGGGTGACAACTAGGACTGGTTAGAACCGGGCCAGTCTTAGGAGGAATTTTGTCATATGCTTTCCTCAAAGCAGTTCTCGCGTGCACGCTAGATGCACTTATTTCAGTGTATTGTACTTTGGCAGTATAATGCCAGTATTTTACCCGTTGTCAGATTATGCCAGTGAAACAACTCTCTTTTAAGGTTACAAGTTGAGTCTTATTTATTTTACAAAAATGTTGGTCTTTTATATGCTAACAATTTAATAATTCCTACTTAATTTAATAATTAGTCATCTCTTTTCAATGCATGGCATTCTTCACACACATACTATAATTCATATTTCCTTTGCATTGATTTTTGAACATTGGACTTAACTAACCAATCAGTTTACATTCAAAATTCAACCCAAATTTTTCTCCTCAAAAATTGAGTGACATTCCTATTGATTATTCTTCAACTCAGTTGAAGTTCATTGGCACAATTTGAATCTTTACAAATTTGTCACTTTGCTTCAAGTGGAATACAATTACACTAAGTGACCCAATAATTTATTGTTTCGAAATATGACCCTTTCTGGTATGTATGGAATGTGTGAAAAGAAATGCATGAGTAACTAAAATAGAAACAAATTTATATAAATAAACAAATAAACATGTGCATGTGCTGAAAGTAAACAAATAAACATGTACATGTACATAAAGTAAACAAATAAAAATAAAAACAAATGAGTAGGTGTGTTACATCACCACAGTTCTTTCAAACACCTTTATCCTAGCTTAATATCTAAATGCATTTTTGTATGAGAATAGCTTACGTTGCTAATTCTGTAATGGTGCGGTGCTGATGGAACTTCCGCTTCCGTTTCCCTGAGCCTTAACGGGTCGCACGTGCTGGCAGGGGGCCTAGCTCGCCGGAGGGGTGGGATCTTGTTAAGACCCAGGGAAACCGCACTACAGTATTTCACGTGCGATTTTAAAAAAACTTAAAAGAAAAAACGGTCGCTATAGGAGGGATGGCCATACTTACTCGGGGATTGGGGACGAGATGTTATGCCCCTTTTGCCCTCCCTCCCATGTTACCTCTACTCCATCTAAATTGGAGGTAACCCACATAAATAAAAAGAATTGGTTCTGGGTTGTCTTCCTACATTGGGTTATATAAACTGTTTATTTACCCTTAATTTTAAGGGTTTTTTTTAGTGTTTCATTTCTATTTTAACGTAAAACTTTAAATTTATATTTTGTCAAAATTTTGGGTTTTATTTTTATAATTATTTTTACTTAAAATTTTATTTACAATCAAGGAAAAAAGTCTACACACACCTTTCAATTTGGGGTTTTTGGAAAATTTGTTAAGAAAATTAAAAACCTTTTGATGTCGATATTTAAGACATTAGCAAATAAGTTTATTTATAACATAAAAAAAGTAGTTCATAAATATAAAGAAAACATAACTAACAAAACATATTACCGTCGATAAAAACTAATCCCCAAACCATAACGCTGCCACCTCCATGTTTGATAGTAGGTATAATATTCTTTGGATCAAGTGCAGTGTTTGGTTTTCTCCAAACTTTTAAGCGGCCATCGCTTCCGAAAATATTATACTTACTTTCATCAGTGAAAAGAACCCGGTTCCAAAAATCTATATCCTTGTCTAGATGCGTTTTAGCAGACTCAAGCCGAAGTTTGCGATTCTTCTCAGAAATAAGCGGTTTTCTGCGGGCTACTCTGCTTTTAAAGCCATTATCATGTAGAACGTTCTGTATAGTTCTTGGATGAACAATAATATTGGAACGTTTTTCAATGTGCTCCGCCAGTTTTGGTGCACTTATTTTCGGATCCTGGTTTACTTCCTTAATAATACTGCTTATATCGCGTCTTGAAAGTTTCTTAGGTCTTCCAGATCGTGGTTTATTTTCAGTGCTATTGGTCCTATTATAATTTTGAATAATCGTTTGTACAGTAGCACGACTCAATTTTACCAGTTTGGCAATTTCCCCGTAAGATTTTTTCTCCTTTCGGAGATTTACGACAAGATTTCGAACTGATATTTGTATTTCTTTTCTATTTGCCATTTTATTACATAAAAAAACTTGTTTGAAAAGCTGGTTGTTCTATCAATTGATTGTAATGACCGTAAAAACAAATAAATGAATAACGTAAGCGGGGATTCCTCTGTTTTTACATTTATATTTCTGTGTAATGTTATGAGATGCCACACTGTATGTAGACTTTTTTTTCCAACTATTTGTTTTAAAATTCCCTAATAATTTCTATATATTTTATTTTTCCTAATCTCTTTTCCTACAAATAATGTTATTTAATAGTGCCCTAAAAATTTACATAAAATCTTTTTCAATTATAGTTTTTAATTCATCAAACCCGCAAAATATAAGGGTGTATGTAGACTTTTTTCCTTAACTGTATATATTTAATGTACATATATAAATGAATTTCTTAGTCTATCTTTACAGTAATAGTGATTTTATTCATTTTATATAATTACAATTTATTTATTAATTATAAAATTAGGAAGCTAGACAGGTATGAATGGAAAAGATAAAATTTTTGATAATTTGTACTTAGCTAGGTGGTTTTCTCTTGTTGCTGCTTGCCGTTTTCGCCTGGCGCTGGGATGTTAACTCGTTGGTGATTATGTTGCTTTGCTGCAGCTGTTGTGACCATACCTTTTTGTTTTGTAGTTTTGGTGCTTTATAGTTATTTTTGGTTCCGGAAGTAACTTCCTCGTTTTCATATCACTTAATTTTAGTTTTAAAATTTTCTTTTCAGGTTTCTATTTTACTTCCTTCTCGTATGCTTCTACATTATACAGTGGGTCCACTTCATTTGAATTATGAAATTTTAGGTCAGGAGTGTTTTTCCTAAAAACTAACTCGTATGGACAGTAACCATGAACAGTAGATGGTGTCGCATTGAAGCAATACGTGAAGTATTTCAACCATTCGTCCCAATCTGTTCTGTTCAATGATAGGTATCGTCGTACCTAGGGTTTGATGATGGTAAGCTGTTGAAGTGATGAACTCAATGTCCAACAGCTGACAAAGTTCCTGCAGTGTCGGATTTTTGTACTCGGTTCCCATAGTACCATAGGACCATAAATCAATATAAAATTCTCGAAAATTGCCTTTGCCACGGTCTTGGCCTGTTTGTCAGGTATAGGTACACAGACTAAGTATTTAGTTAGATCACATATAATGGTTATTGCGTACTCGCTGCCATCATTGGATTTAATGAATGAGCCAATAGTATCAATAATAATAATGTCAAATGCGCTTGCTGGTGTTCCCGTTATCATCATTGGTTCCTTTGTCTTCGCCCATGTTTTATTGGTCTGGCATTTTATGTAATTACGGATGTCCCTAGACATTCCGTTCCAGAAATATTTTTCCCTACATTTTGCCGTCATCATTGCTACTCCTGGCAGGATCGCCATATAATTAAATAAAAACACCTTTTGAATTATGTTTAGAACAGCCGCTTGTGCTGCTCCTATTAAGGTGCTTATGTAAATAAGCTTTGTAGTATTTATTTATTTTGTTGAAAAAATATAGGAGTGCAATAAATATAATGAATAAAAAAATTACATCTTGTGTTATTATCTTATTGTCCAAAATGCTGTTGTTGTTGTTGTTGGCTGCAGTTTGATCTACTCTTTTTCGCTGCTCCACCAGTTCCCCATATGCAAATTTTTTTCTTTCTTCTATCTTATGCCAAATGTTTTCGCTTCTTTCGTGTTGTTTTGCTTTAAGCTCGGTTTTTAATAGACTTATGGTTTGCTCAGCTGCCAATGCTCTTGAAAAGTAATTTCCACCAGTTTTGTTGTTTGATGCCCTCTGGATTGCTTTAGCGTTGCCTTCTCCACTCTAAGCCTCTTTTTATAGCCGCCTCTAGTTTTTAAGTTTCAAGTTCTCTTTGGGTATAGCCGTCAGATGAGTTTCTTTATTGCGCGCCAATCTGTTGTAGTATTCGTACTTGGTGAGTGCCTTTGGACCTTCCATAAGATTTCTTCTTTAGCAGTCTACTGTAGTGGAATGTCAAAATGTTCAGCTGTGTTCCAATCAGGATACTTCGGATAGTTTTCAAAATAAAATTTTCTAGATAGGATGTAAAATTTTTTTTTCACCAAATAGCCATCAGAGTTCCAGGATACGCAGGATCAGGATCGCCATATAATATATTTATGTCGAAAGGACTTTTTATTATTACAGGATCGTCATATAATATATTTATAGTATAATTTATGTTTGTTATAGTTAAGTTTTCAAACTAATTCTAGGGCAAACCTGCCGACCAGTTTTAGTGTTTAATCCTTTTAAAATCAAACAAGTTTTTTTTAGTTAGGGCAAGTTTGCCTACCAACTGTCAGAGCACCAATCATTTGTTCTCCAACAGTGGTATTTATTATATACTATTTTTGTGCTAATTCAGCACTTAATGTTATCGGTTTTTATTATTTACAATTTTAAATACTTATACATACATAAAAATAGAAATCAAATTCAAATAAATTCAAATCAATAAAAGTAAAACAAAAAAAAAATAAGTTAAAAAAAAAATATTTACATAAAAAAATGTGTTTATTAATGAAGATTGTGTAAACAAAATTTATACTTGAACTTGAAAAAAAAGAAACCATGAGTGGCCTTCATGAAAAGTGTCATTTTTCACTTTCGGTAATTAAAGGCTAAACATTGTATTTGAGCTAAACATTGTATTCGAGTAGCAACAAAGTGTGCCATCAATTTTTTTTGGATTTATATTTCATACATGTTATTTTTGTTAGCAACATAAATTCATTTGGTGGATCTCTACATTATTGTCTACGGTCGCCATATAAAGTATCTACCGTATCTTGATTTAAGTCAAACACACCTTTTCATTGCTCACTAACTGTTATTCAACTTAAAGCTACCTACAAATACTATAAATAAAAGGATAAGAAATTGTTTTTAAGGTTTCAATATTTCCTTTATTATTAATTACTTTGCTTGAGCCGATCAATTTGGCTCTTTTAGTTGTAAAAGCAAAAGTGTGTCGATCGAACAGAATCGAACGCTATTTATACTAAAAATATGCTTACAAAATGTTTTAACATTCTTGGCTAATTTTACATATACAATCCAACAATCATTGTGCAACACCAAAAGAGTTGACTGTTACAGTAAACCCCGTATCAGCTTAATTGCACACAGCACTGCTTGTGTATGCTAAATCTAGAGCTTTTAAGTTACTGTATTAGCTGTGCTGATCGTGTTGGTCGCTTTTATTATTTTGTGTGTAACATGATCACACTTTATATTTTATTACCCAAAAATGTTCTTGTTGGTAGTGATGACTTATATGATATGCTACATATGCTACAGTTATCAGGGGTTTTATCACGCCTTTGTTTGTTCATTGCCAATTCGGCTAAGTATCTACCTCTACTTGATCTATTCATAATTAATATTGTTTTTATTAATTTATAATTACACAAAAATTCAACTCACTTTAAGACACCGAGAGAAATGACAAATTTCTTTTTGTCAAACCGTTGAAATTCAAATGAAAGCCTACTTTGATTTCAAATAATATCTTATTTTTTTTTAAACTTAAGTTCATTAACTGCGTCTAAGGTATAAAACATTGACAAGTAAAAATCATTAAGTACGTTTGTGATTTTTTCCTGCCGTAAGGACATACGAAATTGTAGTTAATGAAAACAAAAAATCGAAAATTGGGGCATAGGATCGCTCAATGAACATAATGATTTTTGTAATCAATAGAATACAAAAAAAAAAAAAAAAAAAAAAAAAAATATTTTGTTATTAAGTCATTTTGGCTCAAATCTGCACTTAGTGAGATTTACCTGTCAACCGACGATATGTTGTATTAGTTATTATTCGCTTGCATTTTTCTGTATTTGCTTTAACATTAATTGCCTGAACCATTTTTTTTTTTAATTGGAACACTTACATTAGGATCGAAGAATGAAAGACCGACTGCTTCTTCCGACAAATACAACAAATGATTGCTTATTTTTTGCAGCAAAGCAAGAGCTATATCCCTTTCACGATAAGCTATAATATTTTTAATTAAATTTAGGTCTTGATTTGATGCTTCAATTGCTTTAGTGCATCCAAACCAGGCTTTTACATAAATACGAACTATGTATAAACAGACAGACACTACGTATACCGTTTAGCTCTTGTTTGGTGATACTGAATTCATTACGAAACAAATACATTTTAAGTGCATAAATAGATTTTGACATCCATCGAGCATGAGAAGTTGCACCAGGTATACGAAATGTGTTAAAATTCGGCACCGTAAAACCAAGAAAACTGACAACTAATTGTAATAATTCTTTGTAGTCGCGTCTACTATGAGCTTGTTTTAAGTTATCTATACAATAATTTAAAATTGCTCCACGTTCTTCAGCAGTCAATACTGCAATAATGTGTTCATCTTCTAAACAACTCTTATAATTTAATTTGTCAATATTAATCCAGTATTTGCTAAAGCGATTAAAAATTAGCACTACTGGGCCGGCTGTAGTAGCCACTCTAATTTCAAACACTTTACGGATCAACAACTTGTAAATTTGGTGTCTGCAGGGAAAATATAATAAATCGCGACCTAGTTTTCCTTCAAGCAGAGCAGCAGCACCGTTTTGTACTCCTGTATTATGAGCAGTTGTGTCGAAGCAGATAATTTAAACTAGATCAAGCATTTCATATTCTTTTATTGAATTAAACACGGCATCTGATATTTCTTTTCCACTCGAAGAATTTAACTTTGGAATGCCAAGTAGTTTATCGATACCTTGAGATGAGACTATGATTGACAAGCGATCAACTTTTTCCCTGCCACTAATTTCTGGTAACATTGTACCATCCCAATGCAAAACAAAACTACGTGGGATCTGGAAATAAAAACTTAAGTTTCTTAATTTATACTCAAAACAATAAAAATGAAGCATAGGGAAAAACACAAACACATTACAGTACTTACATCAAAGTTTGCTGCAATGTTTTGTGCTGTTGTTGCACGATGTTTCTGACGCATTCAACGAATTGATGAACGATTTAGTATAAGATCTTCGATATGATAGCCCAAAGCGTCAGCTGTTGCACTTAGGATATGAACTGCAGCACCATCAGTGATTTTCCTCTTATACAAAGCTGAAAGCAGTCTTGGTGTAAAAAAATTTGTTTTACCTCTGGATATACCTGGATATACATTTTCTGCTGATGTTGGTGCTACAACTTCAATATCGTTTTCGTCGTCAATGTCAATCATACATGTTTTACAACAATAATTCTGATTTGCTTAAAAAATAGAATTCTTAATTGTATATTATACCTACTTGAGTCTGTTCTTCATATATCTCTTTTCCTTCATCTTCTTTTATTCTACGCTGGTTTTCTTGTTCTTTCTGGACTGCCTTTCGTTTTTCTTTCTGCATGACAATTTTATCCGTTCCTAGCATTGTGGTAACTATGTTTTTGCAACGCTTAGAGTTTGGCTGGATGATTATAATTTATCGGGATAAATAAAAATACTTCTTCTTTCTGGTATTAGTAATTTTTATTTTTATAGTTTCATTTGTGTTCTGACGAAGACCAAAATTATACTGACTTCTTAAACTAAATTATCTGCTACTTATATACTAAATTTACCAACTAGAATTCTACAAAATATTTCTCTTAAATTCTCTCTTAAAAACTAATAGTGCTACAGCAGCATAGTGAGTGACTCTGGTAATTCACTTCATGACAAACATATGTGCAACACTTGCATTAAACGATTAATGGGTGGTAAAACACAAAATCATGTCAAGTACGGTAATTCAAATACACAAAATATACGTTTCCGTATTTACTTTGTGTTACCGGCACAGTATATCTTTAAGTCTTTCTTTCCTCTCCATGTAAAATATAACTCTTCCATAGATTCCCAGCAGTTTTTATTTGCGCAAAAGCACTGAAATAAAAACCGTTATTTTTTGCTTTATATTACCTTACAGTAAAAATAGGAGAAAAATGTACTGCAGATGTGACGTGGTGTTGGTCACTGAGATGATGCGGTGTTTATGATCAGGATTGTTGACAGGATATGGTGTTGGTCATTGAAGATGATGTGATGTTGGTGACTGAAGGATCAGGATTGTTGACAGGATGTGGTGTTGGTCATTAAAGATGATGTAGTGTTGGTGACTGAAGGATCAGGATTGTTGACAGGATGTCCAGGTTGTCCTAAGGATCGCCATGTGGTAACTATGTTTTTGCAACGCTTAGAGTTTGGCTGGTTGATTATAATTTTTTCGGGATAAATAAAAATACTTCTTCTTTCTGGTATTAGTAATTTTTATTTTTATAGTTTCATTTGTGTTCTGACGAAGACCAAAATTATACTGACTTCTTAAATTAAAGTATCTGCTACTTATATACTAAATTTACCAACTAGAATTCTACCAAATATTTCTCTTAAATTCTATCTTAAAAACTAATAGTGCTACAGCAGCATAGTGAGTGACTCTGGTAATTCACTTCATGACAAACATATGTGCAACACTTGCATTAAACGATTAATGGGTGGTCAAACACAAAATCATGTCAAGTACGGTAATTCAAATACACAAAATATACGTTTCCGTATTTACTTTGTGTTACCGGCACACTTGAGAATGAAATCCGAAACCCTTTTATTTATTGTTATTTTGGGTTTGTTTATACCACACACATTCATTGATCGTATTGCTTACAGTGAAAACATGTGCACGATCAATTGTGCTGTTCTTGGTTAACATATGTATGTCAAGTGGTTCTAAATTGAATAGTTCTTATTACCAAAGTGAAGATGCTCTATGCTCAGCATTCATGCACTCTGTGAATGCCCTATAATATGCATACAATACAGCATACAACCTGGTCTTCCTTTTTCTCGTTGCTTTTTTAAGAACTCTTTGTCTTCTGGCATTTTAATTAATTCTAACGTGTTTGCGTGTGCGATATCGAATAACTCATGTAAGTTGTCTTGAAATTCAGTTTCTTTCCTGTTTTGACATTCTGTTTTTCGACCATGATGCTCCCCACTCGTATAATTTTTCCAGCTTCTGAATGCAGTGTTTTTCATGGTGTGTTGTAATTCGTGCTTTTTGCCAAAACGTGCTAACCTCAGCAAGAACTAATCTAGAACTTTCTCTTAAATTTAAACCAACTATTCTTAAATTATAAAATAAAACTTGTAGCACTTGTTTTCTTGATGGTAATTTAGCGCCAGTAATTTGGTGGTCAATTACGCCAATTAACATAATGTCATCATCCAATCGAAGTCTTTTGGTTGTCATCGCTTTGGATTTTTAATTTTAAAATTTATTTGTTCAATTTTTTAAAGGTAATCTTTTGGAGAATATTCTTTTAAATTTTTTTGTTTGAACTTCACGATTTCACTGAATTTCTCGATCTTCACGTGTGAAAGTTGCAATACAAAATGATTTACTTATGCGAATTTTCGTCAGACGTACACAACAACAACACAGTACTGGGCCGCCACAAAAAAAGAGAGAGTGTGTGTCACATTTGCCTCTCAAATACTCTCATGAAAAGAGTTTTGCATACATTTTGTGCACATTTTTGATTTTTTTTTCAAACGCTGGTTTCAGTGAGTGTTATATATAACCTTTTCACATATACCGCTTTTCACCGTATTTCGCTCTCTTTGGATCATTTCTAAATCATGCCGTTCACATTATGCTTTTGTTAATTATTGTCATTTCATGTGACTCTGTTTTCTGTGTTGGCTGTTAACAACTCAAACGCACACACACACATTTCAATAAGTACTTAGTAAGACAGCTCTAAGATAATGCTATTCTGAATGAGAGAACAATAGTCACGAATGAGAAACAATTGTTGGCGGGGGCACGGCTAAAAATTGTCCAATCAAGCTCAAATTTTTTGTGTGTATTTTTAGGATCAAATAAAATGGTTTTAGCGCTTGCCGTCATACGAATTCGAAAAATAAAAAGAAATAAGGACCGGTCTAATACAGGGTGCGGCTAAAGTAACTATATGACATAACTATATAGCATATTCCAAGCGCAATACGAAGTCCTCAGGATTTAGTTTTTGGACTACTTGGATTTTGTAAGGGAAGAGGTGCAAATCGTGTTTTAAAATTCGCCGAAGAGTGCGGTCAGAAAGCTGCAACTGGGAAGATCGTCTTCTCGTTGATGTCTGCGGATTTTCTTCGACGCTCTGTCGCACAGCATCAATATTTTCGGCCGATCTGCCAGTTCGAGGTCTGCCCGTACGTCTTGAATCTCCGACAGTCCCATATTCAGCAAAATTATTCAACAACGAACGAATTGTTGGACCCGTTGGAGCAGTTCTTACACCATAAAATCTTCTGTATGCACGTTGAGTATTAATTATCGAACGATGATTTTCAATGAATAGAAAAACAATCTTAGTTCTTTGCGCAATTGTATAGCGTTCCATTTTTAAATATTCTCCCAAGTTTAATTTCTGAAATAGGAAAAAAGAAAAAGTTAAATACTCGCAAGCAAAGAAGTTACAATTGTTTTACATCATATAGTAACTTTAGCCGCACCCTGTACATATATAAAACATCTTTAACTAAATTAAAAAAAAAAAAAAATTAGATGCTGCATCTATTCCATTATATATCCTAAATATGTTTAAACTTACATCAAAACTACACTTTATATAATAACTATAGGTAAGAGGTACATGTTTTTGTACCGTCTTTACATTAGCAGAATTTTAAATATCAACTGTTTCCAGAAGACATTCAAAATCAGCGTATACGACAAACGGTACTAACATTTGATTTTTATAGTTCTTAAAGTTAATAATATTTTTATTTATGTCAGGCATTTTAGTTACCAGCTTATTGCATTCTCCTGTTGTAAAATTAGATTCGAAACCGTTGTAGACTTTGGATATACTTCTTCTGGGTATCAAAATAAAACTGCTTCTTATTTGGTTGAATGTAAATTTATATCTGATTTTATTTAAAAGAAATTTGCTTCTTATATACTAATTTTTACATTGATTTCTTATCGCTAAATTTGAGTATTTACAACTACATTCAAATTTTATCCATAGCATATTTGTGCCATTCGAATAGAATTCCTCACATGTCGCTATTGTTTACATATTCATATTTGCCATAAATTCAAATGGTCAAATATGAAGATCGAATTCAATCAATGTAAACAGATTCGCAACAATGTAAGCTTATCGCAATGTTGCCGATAGCTTGCCACAAATATGTACAGTGTGTGTGTGTGTGTATGAACAATTTGTGTTTGTTCTTTTACACTGTGTCCATACACAATTCATATTGTGAGTACATGAATCATATCTTTAGTGTCTTTATACACCATGTCCATGCACTCACTACAATTTGATTTTTATAGTTCTTAAAGTTAATAATATTTTTATTTATGTCAGGCATTTTAGTTACCAGCTTATTGCATTCTCCGCAATGTTTTTGCAGAGCTGGTTCATTGTAGAAATATAACAGACAGCTGTTGCACATATGTATGTATTTTTCTTCGATGTTGTGTTAGTTGACTTTTATTCAATCTGTAATTATACAAAGAAAAATATTTTTTTTTTCTGTAGTATTCAAAAATTTTTTTTCGATTTTCAATTTATTCCAATTAGCTTACCTTGAAATGTCTTTAATCCATACATAGTGAAACTTGTCTTCATCTTCCACCAACAATAAATTAATATGATGTGATTTTTCATCGGCAGTAAAATAATATGGTCCTATAATTTGGTTATTCTCCAAACCAAAGACATTTATACTTATATCCGGAATATTTAACTCAGACTTTAATTTGACTGACTGGTAGCGGAAAGTATAAGTTTTTAAAATTTAGGACCAGATCGTTTTCCAAGATTATGAGATCAGTTGTAATGTCTGCAATTTTATATGATTTACATCTTTCTGTATGATTAGACACTGGGTGAAATACCGATATTAAAGCCCATTTAAAGCAAAATTCATAATTATTTCGCACATTAACGCTCATCTATACACTCCATCAAAGGAAGAGAACAGTATCGATTAAAATTGCCAACTTGGCCGAAATTCGAACAAAAATGTATAAAAGTGCCAAAAAAAATTTTTTTTCCGGCATTTGGCGGAGATAGTATGAAAATTGTGTGTTTTTTTTTTAAATTTATCTTATTTATAACATTATAAAGATTAGTTAAAAAATTTACAATTTTGTTTTGATCATTATAGAATTGAAAAACAGAGTATATCATCTAAAATAGTTATTGAATCATTTATATTATAATAGTAATCATATAAATTTCCAATTGGAGCATTGAAAACCAAATTTTGCGGTTCTATTGACTTTAAATATATATACAATTCTTGGTATGTTAAATTATTTATATAATTATTCATAATTCTCAAACAATTTTTTATTAAATTTGAATTTATGTCCCAGAATCTAAATTCTGATGACAACCACATAGATGTATTTAGAATATGATTGATGGGAGCCGTTGGGTGATGTTTTAGAAATTCTATTACTTTGTCTCCCTTTCCTCTTTTTTTACGCCTGGTGTCTTCCTAATTTGGTTCGTTACTGCCAGAAGTAACCTCATAATTAACAGATAATTCGGATCCGCTGGCGATTGAATTAGAAAAGTTGATCGATAATTCGCCTCCTTCCACCAATCCGTTTTCGGTTTCTTGCAGATCTTGCTACGACTACAGCAATTTCACTACTTGGAATCCACGTTCGCCCGGTGATGTTAAAGTATAGATATTGCCTGGAATCTTTCTGCAAATAGACTGCGAGATTAACCCAATGTAGGAGCGTGAATTTCCAACTTGGAAAGATTCGTCTAGCACAGGGCTATTCAACCTTTTTGGCTCGCGTACCACAAAATTCACAAAACAATTTCGCGTACCACCAAAAAAAAATATTATGTATATGAAAAAAATAGGCACAACACACAACCAAAAAAATTTAAAAAAAAATTTTTATGTGTTTTATTTCTTGCATTTATTAATAAAAAAAAGTAAACAGATAACAATAACATAAAAAAAAATATATATTGTAGTGAGATCTCAGCGATTTCATTTGCTGTTTAACCAACTATTTAAAAATAAATAAAAATTAAAGAAAATTAACATAAAAAAATATTTAAAATTAATAAAAACGTAACAAAAATATACATAAAATTCATTTTATAAATATGTTTCACAAATTAATGAGATGGCTGACACTGCATGTTGGATATTAAAGATTTTATGTCTGGTTCAATTGTTGATAATTTCAATCTCATACTGGGCTCCAAATTTAATGATGTTCGATATTTATTTTTGATTATTACCATTGATGAAAATCCTTTTTCACATAAATATGTAGAGGTGAATGGTAACAAATATTTAACTGCTTCATGATATAACGATTCATATTCAGTTTTCTGTTTTATCCAAAATGAAAAAATATTGGTGTTTTGGAAAACAAATTTTTGTGCTGGATCACATGATAAATCAATTAATGATTCCCTGTCTTTTAGGCTCAATATGGAATGTTGTTGATCTAAAAACGGATTTTGTATCCATAAATATTCTTCGTGACTTTCAGGAAAATATTCATTAAAAGTAGCTATTAACAGTTTACAATGACTGGTAATGCATTTTTTTAATTCAATTGTGGGTTCAATTTCATTTTCAAGTAGAAATTGTTCCAATTTGCAAAATGATTCGAAATTGCTATTTTCAACAGCACTGACCATTAAATTTAATTTTTTATTCATGGCTTTTATTTTTCCTTGCACTTCAAATGGAGTTTTTGATGAACCTTGTAAACTTAAATTTAAATCATTTAAACGCGAGAAAATATCTGCTAGATATGTTAACTTTGCTAACCAAATTGTGTCTAAGAATTTATCGGAGAAATCATTGTTCATTTGTGATAAAAATATTTGAACTTCCGATCGTAGCTCCACAAGACGAGTTAGCATTTTTCCTCTTGACAACCACCTAACCTCAGTATTTAAGAGAAGACTGGTATATACACTGTCCATTTCAAAACACAAATCTTTGAACAAGCGACAATTAAGTGATCTTGATTTTATAAAATTAACAATTTTTACGGCGTCATCAAGAACTTCTTTAAGGTCACTCGATATTCTTTTGGCAACCAAAGCTTCCCGATGTATAACACAATGAGTAAATTTACAATTCGGAGCAACATGTTTTACTTTTGTGATTACCCCATTATATCTACCTGTCATTGCCCGGGCACCATCAGTACAAAGCCCTGCACATCGCTTCCAGTCTAAATTATTTTCCTCAATAAAGTGATTTAACTTTTTAAATATTTCAGTTGCTGTAGTATAAGTCGGCAGGGCCTCACAAAACAAAAACTCTTCCTTAAACTCCATTTGAAAAATATATCGAATGTATACAAGTACTTGTGCACAATTTACTACATCGCACATTAGGTTAAATGACTACTTTTTCAGTGCTAAATTAATAACTCTCGAAGTAGTTGACCGATTGACTTGAAATTTGGTCACAACTTTCAAAGTGGCCTATCTCAGGCCGAGTTCGAAAATGAGCGAAATCCGCAAACGGACACGCCCACAGTGGGCGACTTCTTTTTTTGGTTTTTGGACTTTTTCGGGATAACTTTTTACGGAATTGACCGTTTGAATTGAAATTTAGTAGTAAGTTGTATCTTGGGCTATAGCTAGATCAGTGTGAATATGGACGAAATCCGTCCAAGGACACGACCGCAGTGAGCCGAACACATTTTTAATTTTGGTCATTTTAACGATAACTAGTGAAGGAAACAACATATTTTTTTTCTTTGCTTTATTTACTCTGCAACTAGTCTTTTCTGACCGACGCGTCGCGACGCAACAAAATTCATAACAAAAACAGACTTAATATTAGAAAAACAGAAATTTGTGTTAGTTTAAGCTTATTTTTACGACTTCACTCGTGGAGGTTTATTTCGTTTTCCAAACAAAAATTGTCAAGGATCTCAAGAGATCCAGGCGAAAAAATTTTCAACTCGTCGCTTTTATCTTCTTCACATTCTTCTATCGGAGCTTCGAAAACACACATCAGGTCGACAACTTCAGATGGAAGTTGCAACGATTTTTGCAGTTGAATGCGTCTTTTTAAAAAAATTGTTGAAATCAGTGGATCTGATGTGTCAGAAGCTCTGTTGAAAATATCAAGAAGGTTGTTGACGCGGTTATTTCTGCGAGCATGATGCAAACGGTCTGCCTTATAAATTTTATGCCGCGACTCGGAGGCAGTTTCTCCAAGGAAACCCAATGGGAGCATACTGTTATTGATGATTTCTTTCGAGTGAATCAGTACTTTATGTACGGTGGGCGTCATTGGTAGCCAAGGGTACATCTTTTGTAGCAGTTGAGCTGTGGCGAAGCAAAATGTTTGAAATTTATCCGAATCGACTGGAAACTGACTTGATAAACAAATTAAAATGGTTTTGAACCGTAAAATAAAGTTCTGGTCGACGCCAGTAATTTCGGAAAAAACTTCATAGTTCGTGAAAGCTCGACGCGCCGTGTTGCCATCATTTGTGCTGCCGAAGCCTCCAGTTTTCGGCATGTCCACACGAAGCCCTAGTTCCTTCCAGAAAGCGCTCTGAATTTTTTGTTTCCTTTTTGCTACTTCCCTTTTGTCTGCATCTGTTCTTATCTGCCATTTTTGAACTTCCAATTTGTAGCCCAAATGCAAAATAAATTCGAGAAAACGAATCCAGCAGTGTAAAGGACTTATTCCGTACTGAAAGTTTGACTGCTTTCCCCGAAATTTTTCGCTAGTATAATCTCTTACACTTAGAAAGTCTTTTGGTGTAGCACCGCATATAGGACAAGCTTGACTTGAAGAAGTTCCTGTCAATATGTTCAACACCTTACCATCAATAAGCGTTAAGCACAATTTAATGGAGATTTCGATAGTACCTTTTCCATCAAGCACCATAACTAAGGGTTCGAGAGCGTCAATCTGGTTTTTCAAATCTTCATATTCCTTGAGAACAGTGTCTTTCGTTTCTTTTACATATTCCAGTTTTATTGGTCGGCAAAATCGTACAGACTGCGGCGCCAAATTATTCCACAGAGGTAATCCACATGGCAACATAATTCTCAAAGGAATAAGCGTGGTTGCAAAAAGCGATGCGTCACTACATTTTGACGTACTTGGCTCATTGAAAGTTTGTTTGAATTGGGACTGTCCAGTGCTGCTGTCAAAGCCATAACTTAGTATGAATTCACATTTAATAAAATTGCTTTTTTCTTTTGCCATAACAGATTCAAATACATCTTTTTGCATTTCAACAATTCTGTTCGAAGTATGTGCGATCAACGATTTCAACGGGACGCTTGCCATGGTTTCGCTAACAAATATGTTATCTGGTCGGCATTTCGATTTAGCGGCTGCAACTGCGTTATAGTACGGATAAATGTCACAGTTTCTCGATTTACTTTCACGGCGAATCGCATTGTATTGGTCCTTCGTGAAATTATTTTCCAACAAAAAAGCTAAGGCCTCATCCGCTGAAAGTGGAATTGGCGTCTTATTGTCTTCATTGCATTTTTGTCTCATTTTTGAGGGTCTGCTTGGGCTTGCCAGGCTTTCTTTCAAAATTGCTGCCATATCAATATTCCCTCGTTTCCGAGCCGATGTTGCTGCTGCACGCACTAGTAAATTCGTTTCGTGATACGTTGACTTTGAAAGATCTGCTGCCTCTTTACATTTCCCAAACTCACTTTTGTTGCAAAACGGAACTTTTGGGCGACCGACAGCTACAGAAACAGCTTCCACGACTGGCTTTTTAAATTCACATTTAAATTCTTCGCTTAGCCAAACGCTGTTTTCTAGTCTGAAAGTTTCAGCTTTTTTTCCAAACTGTTTTGCATATTTTTCATACTTTCTTGCAAGAGATTTGCAAAAAAGGCGCGTTTTTTCTCGCAATAAATTGACGTAGTCTTCGGAAATATTCTGAGGACCAATTTTATTTACTACGTAATCCATAACTGCAGCAACTTTCTTGTTTTGCGAGCTCTGCTGTAGCCAAACGTCGAACAATTCACTTTTCGTTAACGCAAAGTAATCTGAAAAAAACACAATTCCTTAAAAACTGCTGAAAACGGCGGCTTCAAGTAAGCTTAATTATACTAATTACATCCTAATTTACTAATTTTTGTTCACATTTGGTTGGCCGAACTGAGCCGAAATATTAAATGCTTACATGAAGTCAAAGCTTCAAATAAAAAAAAATAAATTTATAGTTATGAAAAGAAGTCGGCATTCCTTGTAAGCAAACAATGAAAAGTCACTTTTTTTTTAACAAGAACATAGATACTCACCCATATTTTGGATTTCCATTTCGAACTTTCCTTGATTTAATTGCGAAGGGATAAAAAACAACACTTGAACCGATAGAAAAAAAGCTGGCTGCGCACACAGCTTTCTAAACACGTGTAAGAAGTTTGACTTTGGTTGGCTGCTGTCAAACGTCAGGTTGCATTTTACAAAAACAAAGTGACGTTTCTATTGTTTTGAAGTATTCTCTACATGATGGCATTTAAAAAAAATTAAAAATTAACTTTTCGAAATTGGAGTTTCGCAAGGGAAAATGGGTCATTTAACCTAATGTGCATCGGTGCTTTCATCTATTTGAAGAGCAAAGTATTCGCTTTGTTTAATCTGATTTATAGCTAATTGTTTTACATATAACGCCATATCATTTACCCTGCGACTCACTGTAGTATCTGACAGAGATAGTGATGCAAGTTTTTTTACTTGGTCTTCTCCTAACATGCAACTCACTATGGACTTTGTAGCTGGCAATATTAGTTCTTCTGCAATGGTAAAAGGTTTGCCGCATTTTGCTATTTGGTAGGAGACTAAAAAAGATGCTTCTACTGCTTTGTTTGAAGTACCAGCAAACGATTTAATATTAGTTTGATTGGCTTTCATTTCACTTTGTTTTTGCAAAAAAAAATCTTTTGGTTTGTTTTCTAAACTAGGATGCTTTGTTTGTATATGCCGCTTTAAAAGTGATGGCTTCATGGACTGATTGGACAGAACTTCGTTACATATAACACACTGTGGGCGATCATCCGAAAATTCTGCTACAAGTACACTAAAACCAAATTTAATATACTCCCCATCATATCGTCTCGTACTTTTGTATTTTTTTGGAGCGCTGGTGGTCGGAGGAGATCCGGGTCTTTCAACTTGTTGTACTTGTGAATAAGTTTGTTGAGGTTCATTCGAACTAGCTGGACAATCATTATTTTTATCTTTATTCGTTTCTTTCTTTCTTATTAACCACTTATCCATAGTAACAAATAAAATATAGAACAACTGCACCTGTATATGGAAATATGTCAACTAAAACTAATATCCATCAATATGTACAAAAATAAATCAAACGCAAATTTACAGTATTTTCTATGAAAATTTTGTTACAAAAAAAAATCATAGCAAATAACAAAGAGCGAAACGTTTTTAAAAAAAGGGAATTTTTTTTATTTTTTTGCGATTGATATCAAGAAATATTTTTCCTTTGTCTTATTTAAATAAAATAACGTTTAAAATTGTTATAAAAAGTGTAACATATTTAAGAGCTTGAAAATTTCCCCAAAAATAAAAAAATATCATATAGCAACACAAATCAATACAAATGGTGTTTTTTTAGTTGTTAATTTATAGTACAGATGGCGGAATTTCGGAAAAAAAATTTCGAAAAAAGTATACTTTCAGGATGGAAAACAAAATAAAAACGTTTTGGGGAAAAAAGCAATAGTTAATGAAAAAATTGTTTAAATATTCAAAGATTTCGCGTACCACTTGGAGAAGTCTCGCGTACCACAAGTGGTACGCGTACCACAGGTTGAATAGTGCTGGTCTAGCATATCTTTGATCGATTTGCCAGTTGAGGTACTTGTAAAAGGCACATCTGCAGGAGTTGTTTGAATAACTGCAGTCGTGGACGATGTGAACGTGGTTGTTCCCATGGTGCGAGATGAGCAAGATGGACCCTGAAAATTTTCTGCGTATTTGTTCGTGATCCATTCCTGATCCATTCGCTGTTTAATAGGATTATTGTTAAATCCTTCAGCGAAGACTTGTGTAATATGTTAGGAGTTCTTATTCTTTTTGTTTGCAAATTAAAACATATTTTTGTTTTCATTTAGTTTAAAATATCTTTATTGTTTTCTAAGTTGTTCTATGTCAGAACAACTGTTACTATAGACGTTAGAACAAGATTGATTTAAAACTAAAATGTGGCAGGCTTATATACTAAAATACTAACTATAATTTTACAAAAATATTCTCTTAAATTATACATAGATTTTCTCTTAAATCCTAAGTGCTTACGCAGCATAGTGAGCGACCTTTGTAAATCCGCTCTATGACACACATGTGTGAAACACCTGTGTTAACCACACTGCTTGCATCAACGTTAAATGGGTGGTCTCAATATTAAGTATTTCAATATGTCAAGTGCAATATCGAATACACAAATCGAATACACAAAACATACGTTTCCGTATTTGCTTTGTGTTGCCGTCATGCATGTACTTGAAATCAGATACTCTTTTATTTATCTTTTGCTTTGGTTTGTTTACTGACAACACCATGCCATACCCATTCATTGATCGCAATGTTTATAGTAGAACCCAACACGTGCATTCTCACATTGCAACGTTTCTGGTCAACACATGTATGTCAAGTGGTTGTTCAAATACTCTATGCTCTGCATTCATGCACTAAGTGAATGCCCTATAGTATGCATACATTACACTTGCCTAATTCTTTCTTTTGGGTGAGTATTTCCTTTTGGACGTATTTCAGTGACTCCGTCAATATGGGGAGGTACTTCTTGGCTTCCAGTTGTTTCTCCTTCAAGGAGAGTGGTATTAAATTCTCGAATGTACTGATCGCATCTAGCAGAAATTCTTTCGTCCAAAGAATCATTATCAAAGAGAGTAGCGAAACACGAGTCGTATCCTCTTCTATTATCGTCGCTTTCTTCATCTCCAAATCGACAGCTATCTTCTTTTTCTTCATTGAATTCATCTAAAAATTAATTATTATAAAATGTTTTTTTCTATTTTTTATTTATTTACCAACTCCTCTGACTTCCTTTTCCTTTTCTTCTCCTTCGCTACTGCTACATCCACTATTTGCGTATTGATTATAGTCGATCGATTCGACTCTGAATCGCTTAACGTTATGTTCATATCCAGATTCCTTCCGTTTTCCTCCGATAATATTTGCGAATCGTCTTCCACTACTGGTTCCTTCACCGTTACTTTTTTTTGGCGCCATTTAATTTCAAAGAAGAATTAGATTCGCTATTTGAATAGGTATACGAACAGTTGCTGTTGCTATCACTTTCAGATTGCATTTAAATTATTAACCAAATTCACTGTGTATTAGGGGTATTCTATTTTTTTATCCTATGTTTTACATGCCCATTCACGATGAGAAACATTAAAAAAATCATAACTGCGTTTTTAGTTTTTTATTTCATTCAAAAAAGTTCACGCACCAAACGATTTTAAAATTTACATGCGCATATACACACAAACATGTACATTTGCATTGGCAATGTATAGCTGTTGACCGCTTTTGCTATTTGTTTTCGTTTGCTTTTGTTTTGTTTTTGTTGTTATACTTGAAAACGAAAATGAAAAAATTCTTACATTGGAAATATTTTTATTTATTATTTAATTTGACATTAGAAGAAATAAATTTCAAATTCAAGGTTCGTCCATTTTTACAAAACGAATATAAATCTTTCACTTCTTTAATGGCTCGTTCGGCACATATATTAGACCGTTTTAAATTTGGAATGGCTGAATCTTCCTTCACACAGTGTCTATTTAAACATTGATGTGCAGTTTTGAACGGCTTCACAGATTCTTCCAAGCATTCAAAATTATTGTTGCGAAAACGTTGGTCGGAAAACCATACTTCGTACCATGCACTGCATATAAATTGACAAAGTGGTAAAAGTTTTTCTCTGTGATTGTGAAGGAGTATAAATGTGAGCAATGCAAGAATAGCTCTGGAGTTCCAACGGGCGTTACTGAGCGATGGTAAAACTCGAAAGTTAATGAACGGAAAAACGTTATGTTTTTGATAATACTTAAAGTATTGTCCAAGGTCATACAAATACTGCATGTCATCGCGCCATTTGATATTAGGAATTTTCATTTTTTTTGTCGCTTTGTTGGAAGTTTTGTTTCAGATTTTGAAAATCAGTTATTATATCTTAAAATATTTCGTAGGAAATATTTGGTGATACTGTTTTCGCGCCAAGTAATTCATTCATTACATGCTTAAGAATTAAGTCCAAAACATGGTGTTGGCAACCAACATATTGTGGCGGTGTCAAAGATTTTTCTTCAAAGCATGATTGTAGATAATGAACAATTCCATTTTTTTCCCTGTATTGACATTTGTTGTATCACATACAATCATTTTAACCGAGTTCCACAAAGAAAATCGGTCGAGAATTTCCTTTATGCCTGTAAGTAAATTTAAGTAGAGTTAGAAATGTATATAAAATCTTAATTTTTATTTCTTACCTTCAAATATTGTGACACTTTTTCCATTCTCAAGCACCATTACTGCTACTCGCACTTCTTTAGTTTCATTTGACAATACCACTACCTGCACTTCCTTTTTTCCAAACTTTTTCCCGTCAAAATGAAGACACCAATTCTCTTTTTGTAACGTTGTCATATATTTTGCTTCCAATCGCTCGGCTGATTTCATTGAGGCTTTATATACGGCAGATTGTGTCGGTGCTGGAATAGCAATGCCTGATTTCACTAATGCTTCACATACTTTAGTTGCTTTTCTGCTACTCAAACTTGTTGCCTCTATCATGTCTACTGCGACCCTTGTTTGACACTTGACTTTTCTAAGTCTTTAAGTCATACAATTCAGTATCTCCTTCCAGGGACGATATTGTTGTGTCAGATACACTTGAATTTATATTACTTTTGTTTTGTACGGTCACTGGTTTAAGTACAACAATTTTTGATGGATGAATATTTGTTTCCTTTTCAGTGGTGTATCCAACATCTCCATTGGAATTTTGTTGAAGTGCATACAAGTTTTTGTCTTCAACGCTCAGCCAAATGCCATTTGGATTGGTTATATCAAACAGTTCTCCAAAAACTATAGAAACTTCTCCATTAGGTCGCTTTAAAAACTTGGAATAATTTTTAAAGAGATTTTCTACTTTTCTTTCAATTGAAGTTTTAGTTATACTTGGAAAGTTTAATTTTCTCCATAAATCCACCAATTCGTCGGCAATAATTTTAAATCTTGCTTTTTTACTTTTTTCGATGTTTGCCAATGAGTTATATCTACCTATGATAACGGTCTTCTTAGGTATTCTGCAAAATGCGTTCAAATTTTTGTCAACCTGTTTTATTTCTTGCCGTCTATTTTTGCTTTTCTCGAAGCGAACCAAAGAGTTTTCCCATTGTTGCGAATTTCTTGAAATTGCATTTGTACTTTTCTTGAAACTCATTTTTTTTTCACTGTTTAAAAATGTAAATTGTTTAGGACACAACGCACCGATCAGCGAGCACAAAATAACTGAAGTGCTTCAATCAATTTGCTTTCAGAGATAAAATAAAAGCAGAGAAGTACTCAGTTCTGACTGCAAAATAGCGGTAAATATTTACCACTACTTTAAAAAAAACCAAAATTATAACACAACAAAACAAAATAAGAATAAGAACTAGAAAGCAAACGAAAACAAATAGCAAAGCGGTCAATAGCAAAAGCGGTCATACATTGCCAATGCAAATGTACATGTTTGTGTGTATATGCGCATGTAAATTTTAAAATCGTTTGGTGCGTGAACTTTTTTGAATGAAATAAAAAACTAAAAACGCAGTTAACATTTTTTTAATGTTTCTCATCGTGAATGGGCATGTAAAACATAGGATAAAAAAATAGAATACCCCTAATGTCCATGCACTCACTACAATTTGATTTTTATAGTTCTTAAAGTTAGTAATATTTTTATTTATGTCAGGCATTTTAGTTACCAGCTTATTGCATTCTCCGCAATGTTTTTGCAGAGCTGGTTCATTGTAGAAATATAACAGACAGCTGTTGCACATATGTATGTATTTTTCTTCGATGTTGTGTTAGTTGACTTTTATTCAATCTGTAATTATACAAAACAGAAAAATATTTTTTTTTTCTGTAGTCAAAAAATTTTTTTTCGATTTTCAATTTATTCCAATTAGCTTACCTTGAAATGTCTTTAATGCATACATAGTGAAACTTGTCTTCATCTTCCACCAACAATAAATTAATATGATGTGATTTTTCATCGGCAGTAAAATAGTATGGTCCTATAATTTGGTTATTCTCCAAACCAAAGACATTTATACTTATATCCGGAATATTTAACTAAGACTTTAATTTGATTGACTGGTAGTGGAAAGTATAAGTTTTTAAAATTTAGGACCAGATCGTTTTCCAAGATTATGAGATCAGCTGTAATGTCTGCAATTTTATATGATTTACATCTTTCTGTATGATTAGACACTGGGTGAAATACCGATATTAAAACCCATTTAAAGCAAAATTCATAATTATTTCGCACATTAACGCATCCATGATTTTTAGCAATAGTTGGTTATTCGCTTATCTATACAATCCATCAAAGGAAAAGAACAGTATCGATTAAAATTGCCAACTTGGCCGAAATTCAAACAAAAATGTATAAAAGTGTAAAAAAAAAATTTTTTTTTGGCATTTGGCGGAGATAGTATGAAAATTGTGTTTTTTTTTAAATTTATCTTATTTATAACATTATAAAGATTAGTTAAAAAATTTACAATTTTGTTTTGATCATTATAGAATTGAAAACAGAGTATATCATCTAAAATAGTTATTGAATCATTTATATTATAATAGTAATCATATAAATTTCCAATTGGAGCATTGAAAACCAAATTTTGCGGTTCTATTGACTTTAAATATATATACAATTCTTGGTATGTTAAATTATTTATATAATTATTCATAATTCTTAAACAATTTTTTTATTAAATTTGAATTTATGTCCCAGAATCTAAATTCTGATGACAACCACATAGATGTATTTAGAATATGATTGATGGGAGCCGTTGGGTGATGTTTTAGAAATTCTATCACTTTGTCTCCCTTTCCTCTTTTTTTACGCCTGGTGTCTTCCCAATTTGGTTCGTTACTGCCAGAAGTAACCTCATAATTAACAGATAATTCGGATCCGCTGGCGATTGAATTAGAAAAGTTGATCGATAATTCGCCTCCTTCCACCTATCCGTTTTCGGTTTCTTGCAGATCTTGCTGTAGTCGTAAACATCCAATTTCACTACTTGGCATCCACGTTCGCCTGGAATCTTTCTGCAAATAGACTGCGAGATTAACCCGATGTTGGAGCGTGAATTTCTAACTTGGAAAGATTCGTCTAGCATATCTTCGATCGATTTGCCAGTTGAGGTACTTGTAAAAGGCACATCTGCAGGAGTTGTTTGAATAACTGCAGTCGTGGACGATGTGAACGTGGTACCCATGGTGCGAGATGAGCAAGATGGACCCTGAAAATTTTCTGCGTATTTGTTCGTGATCCATTCGGAAGTTTTCCAAGTCATATTTGGTTCCGTATATGTCATGAACCACTCGCTGTTTAATAGGATTATTGTTAAATCCTTCAGCGATGACTTGCCTAATTCTTTCTTTTGGATGAGTATTTCCTTTTGGACGTATTTCAGTGACTCCGTCAATATGTGGAGGTACTTCTTGGCTTCCAGTTGTTTCTCCTTCAAGGAGAGTGGTATTAAATTCTCGAATGTACTGATCGCATCTAGCAGAAATTCTTTCGTCCAAAGAATCATTATCAAAGAGAGTAGCGAAACATGAGTCGTATCCTCTTCTATTATCGTCGCTTTCTTCATCTCCAAATCGACAGCTATCTTCTTTTTCTTCATTGAATTCATCTAAAAATTAATTATTATAAAAGGTTTTTTTCTATTTTTTATTTATTTACCAACTCCTCTGACTTCCTTTTCCTTTTCTTCTCCTTCGCTACTGCTACATCCACTATTTGCGTATTGATTATAGTCGATCGATTCGACTCTGAATCGCTTAACGTTATGTTCATATCCAGATTCCTTCCGTTTTCCTCCGATAATATTTGCGAATCGTCTTCCACTACTGGTTCCTTCATCGTTACTTTTTTTTGGCGCCATTTAATTTCAAAGAAGAATTAGATTCGCTATTTGAATAGGTATACGAACAGTTGCTGTTGCTATCACTTTCAGATTGCATTTAAATTATTAACCAAATTCACTGTGTATTTATACAAATTTTTAACAATTAATTCAGAAAATAAACTATAATATTTTTTAAAAACTAGTTAAAATCATGTGATCTTTGCATGGTAAAAATAATAAAACATTATGACGACGACGACGACCAATGAGCACACACACAGCGCTCAAACGCTATTGGCCAATCGGCAGCTATCGGCCGTAGGCCATGATTAAGCTAAGCCACATTTATATTGATTTATATTAATTTCAATATGCGATATTTCAATTAACGTCCATCCGCTATCTCTCTCCTGAAATTCGCTCATTTTTGTTTTTAATATACTACATTGATTTGAATATAGTTGTAAAATGTCATCTGTTGCCATTCTTTCACCTTCTACAACAATTTCTGTTTGATGTGATTTTAGTTAGATCTATTTCACATAATAGTGATTTTTCTTTTATCAGCATATATTTGCAAAATAATTCGCAATTAATTTTTATGTTTCTATGCTGTTGCAGAACACGCTGTATTATGTAATAATAATAAAAAAATGGACGGATGATTGAAGAAAAAGGATTTTTGTTTGACGGTACGTTCGAAGAAGGATTTTAAAGTGATTATTCAATTTATGGAGTTTTACTTTATTCATTATAAGGATATTTAAAGAGTGTCCTATCAAAAAGAGAATGGTTTTAAGTATTTACTAAGCACTTCTGCCGATATTAGACGAGCATGAAAACAACCTTTAAGTTTGAGATATGCTTTCTTAATTAATTTTTATTGAATATTTATCATACTTATATACTAAAAATGTAATTACAAATATGCTGTGTATTAATTATTATTGTCATAGCATATACGTCATAGCTTTGTGTTGTTTATTCATAAGTGTTCATACGTTTGCACATTATGCTTGCTGTTACCATCGAACATTGACTTCGTTGGTATGTGCAAACGTTTGCATTCATGTTTATTATGATTGTCGCGTGTATAGTGACAACCATAATTGTGCATTCACTACAATTACTTTAATTACATCATCTCTTATTATACTTAGAAAGTTTTCCGGTATAAGATTTTCTTTTTTAATGTTTTCAAAAACATATGTTTCAATACGATTCTTGAATGCCGATGAAATACATTTGATGTTGTTATTCATTTGTCCAAAGTAATTCCTTTTATGCTGGTTTGTTCTCAAATGATATCACCACATTGACTTTAAAACATGCATTTTACAAAAACTGCAACTTGCTTCTTCTTCTGTTTTTTTATTATGGTGTATGAGGTTATTATGATGTAAAAAATCTTTTCTATTATAAAACATTATATCACATGTTGCACATGTCACTTGATGATATAATTTTACATGTTTTTTGTAATGAGCTCTTATTTTTATATGCTTTTGGACAAGATTCACATAAGAAATCAGCCATTTTATTTTTTATTTTCTGTTTATTTTTATTTACTCAAAAAGATAAATTATAATTGTGGAGATCTGGCAATGGTGTCGATTGAATTAATTATTTTTTTTTTCAATAGTAGCACTGAACAGATGTGTCACTGACAAATTGGAAAAGATTTGTATATATACATATATATTTGTCAAAAATACAATGAAATTATTTGTTTAATACGTTATGCTTTTTGCTGATTTATTGAGTTATTGCACTGGCGACGAGGATGGGATGCAGTATTCATAACGTACTGCGATGTAATGTAAGGGCTCACATAACATTCATAAACATTATGATTCTCAGCCGTCACTGGCCCAAAAGAGCCTGACCTTACGGTATTTGGCCCATGAGTGGTACTGGCCTTCGGTATCGCCATCGAGGGTAAATTCCAATACACTTTGTCCCCTGTGGGTGTTATTGTTGGACTTAACCCACATATATATTCGTAGATGGGCACCAGTGTTGGTATTTGAGAATTTTCAATTAGTGCCAAGTTGAAGACTAAAAAGGGCCAAAATGGGTTGAAAAGGGCCAATTTTTTTTTTATAAATTAAATAAAAAAAAAAAAATTTTTTTTATAAAGTAAATAAAATTTTATTTTTTTTTTAGTTTTTATTTAACATAAAGATACAATTCAGTCCAAATGTAATAATAAAAATTAAGTTTTATAAAATTAACAGCCTTTTTCATTCAGTTACGATTAGTAAATTAAATAATATACAGTCATGTGAAAAATAATAGGGACACACTGGGCTTTTTCATTAGAATACAAATAAAAAGAAAATTTTCATTAAGTTTGGAGTAGTGTTTTTATTTTCTAATAGTCTTATATTCCTACAATAGGAACACAAGAGCAAAAAATTCGAAATCAATATAAAATAAGAAAAAAAAAATTATTCCAATAACATAATCGAAATTATGTTGTGAAAAAAAATAGGGACATTTGCAAAGTTTTTAAGAAAAAAAATATTATGTTCTTATTTTTTGGAAAATACTTTTAATTTTTAAATATTGTTTTTTTAATACTTCGTTGCAAATCCTTTACTTCGAATAACAGCTTTACATCGGCGAGGCATTGAGTCAACCAATTTTTGGCATGTGGCCTGGGGAATAGCTTTCCACGCATCCTGTACTAGTGACCAGAGTGTATCTTTGTTTGTTGCTTTTTTACTCCTCAAAGCTACTTTTACTTCTTGCCACAAGTTTTCGATCGGATTCAGGTCCGGTGATTGAGCAGGCCAGCTTAGTACGTTGATAATGTTATCCGAGAACCATTTTTTTGCTAGCTTCGATGTGTGCTTCGGGTCGTTATCTTGCTGAAACACCCATCGAAGCGGCATGTTTTCCTCAGCATAAGGCAACAATACTTCGCTTAAAATATTGCAATAAGTCACTGCTGTCATTGTGTCCTCAATTCGGTATATCGGACCGACACCTTGGTAAGAGAAGCATCCCCACACCATAATTGACCCTCCTCCATGTTTTACAGTTTTAACTGTATATTGCGGTTTGAAAGCTGTGTTCACTGGCCTGCGCACATGTTGAGTACCGCAGTCAGGGTAAAAAAGGTTGGATTTCGTCTCATCTGACCACAGGATATTGCGCCATTTCTCTACTGGCCACTTGGCATGCTCGTTAGCAAAAAGTAATCTTCTATTAACATTTCGTTTGGACAAAAAAGGTACTTTTCTGGGTCTCTTTGCTTTTAAATTTTGATTAATTAGCCTTTTGCGAATAGTGGAAGTGTCGACGTCCAAAGAAAATTCCTTTTTGATTTGACTAGAAGATGTAAAGGGGTTCTTTTTCACAAATCTCACTATATTTCTTTCAAGAGTTGATGATATTTTTGATTTTCGTCCACGTGTTTCTTTCTGGATCTTATATTTTACTGCATTCTCTACCATTCTCTTAGAGCAATTCAACGTTTCGGCTATTTTCCGGTATGAAAATCCCTGATTGTGAATGTTTTTTACTTGTTTGCGAAGCTCGGCGCTGCAATGTTGTCCTCTGCCCATATTGAATGACTAAATTATATTATATGGTTACTTTTTCAATTTATATTTATATACCATTTCATATACAATACCTTTATCGTCTGCAAATATTTAAAAAATCCAATACTTCAAATATTGAATCACTTCAATATTCGCGTCCCTATTATTTAGCACACTCTAAAATGACCTCACTACACAAAATGATCTACAACTGCGAAACTGTACAAAATATTTTTGCTCTGATAACGGTTCTTTTCCACATCGACATCCCAGCAAACAATTTATATTATCTGTTTGATAAATTTTTGAAAATTAAAACAGAATTGGGATTTTAACTATTTCGATATAAGTGTCCCTATTATTTTTCACATGACTGTACATATTTGATATGTCATTTTTTCTTACATACTTTAGTCTAATAAAGCCTCATTTTCTATTTCGGAGTTTGTAATATTTTTCTGGGATACTAATTGAACAACATCTTTTTCATAACAAACTCTGGAGTTAGACTTCATTAAATCTTTTGCTTGAATAAGAGATGATAGTGTTTTTACTTGTAATCTATTTCTTAGCTTGGTTTTAATTAAGTTTTGGACAGAAAAGGCTCTTTCTACGCTTGCTGAAGAGTGTGGTATTGAAAGAATTCCTTGTACTACTCTATAAACATTTGTAAATAAAGGTTCATTTAAACAATTTTTGATGGTCGAAATCTCTTTCCAAAATTCACATATATTAAAATCCATATATTTTTTTAACTCAGACATTTCCGATATCGCTCTGTACTCACTGATAATTTTTTCAATGTTACCAATTTCATTTGGAAATAATTTTAATACAAATGACACAATACTATTTGTGTCTCCACTTAAAACATGTTTAGCAGAAAATTTTGGAAACCAATTTAGATAATAATCCTGATAATTATATTTCTTTTTTATATATTCTAAAAATTTTATGTAAAAGCATTTCACATTTTCTTTAATGTGAACTACTTATAGTGTCAAATCGATTCCAGTTGAAGAAGTCATACACTTCAACTGTAGTTCAACAGCTGCGCCACAATAAATTTCCTGGGTCGGTAATTGATGACTGTTGAAGTTTATATTTTCTACTTCTAGATCGTTAATATAACGTTTGCTTATAAAATTTCTGGCCAGCTGTCTAAAAAGTAATGATAGTCTTTCAATTATTACGTGAACTCGTGTATCCGCTTTGCATTTCTATGTTAATATCGTTTATAATTTTTAGCACATATGAAAGAAATATGGCTTTTCAAGTTGTTCAATATGAAATTAGTTTTTTCCGAGTACTTCGATTCAAAATTTGAAAGAGTAAAATAGTATGTAAGGGCTTCCCACTGTTCAATTATTCTATCAATAGCTGCTTGACGCGACAGCCATCTAGTTGGTGCATATTTTAAGATTGCATGTTCCTCAGCGTTAAAATATTTTTGGAACTTTGTAAAATCTTCCTTTCGGGAAGAGCTGTTGCAAAAAAAAATGGTTGATACCTCTAATAAGGTCGTCAATTGTTTTGGGTAAAGCCTCGGCAGCATGTTGGGAAGCCAAATTTAAATTGTGGCATATACATCCGCTCACATATAATGCTGGCTGCACTCCTTTTAGCAACGCCTGAACACCACTAGAGCTTCCCATCATAACCGAACAGTTATCCGCACCAAATCCAATTAAATTATCAAAGGGAATTTCGTTTTCATCTAACACTTTTTTTATAGCGTTAAAAATAGATTTGGCAAAGCCGTCAGGTACTTGAACCAACTCCAAAAATCGGTCAACACACTTACCAACGTAAATCCTTATTAAAATTGCAAAATTTTTCGAAACGGTGCAGTCATTAATCTCGTCAACGATTATTGAAAAATGTTGTGTTTTGCATATACTGGCAATTTGTTTTGTATTGGAGGGACCAACGCAGTCGGTTATTATTTTTTTTCCCTTTTTCCGATTTATATTAAACGTCTTTACAATATTTGAATCAGTTATACCATTTTTTAATACATTATTTAAATGGTCCAATACAGAAAATGCAAGATTGTGCTCGGCCGCAAAGTTTGTTAACATTATTTCCAAGTTTTTAGCCTTGTAATTTATTGAATCCGTAGCTGTTATTTGTGTTATAAAGTTGTTAATTTTTGGGTTGCATTTTGCTTCAGCTTCTAATTTTTTTGTGAGTTTCTGTTTCAGCATGTCTTTGTAGGTGATATTGGCTTCCAGATATGTTTGTATCACATAAAAAACATCTTTTCCCAGTTTTGTGTTCTCTAAGCCATGGATACGTCTTTTTCCAGTCCGTTTTAAATTTTCTTTCAGCTTTTGGTTTTGAAGTTGCTTGTGAAGCACTTCCATCAGAAGATTTTTCTCTAGAAAAAATAAAAAAACCATGAAATAGCTTGTTCTTAATTTACGAATTTATTAACCAACTTATTTAAAAATTTGTAAATTTTTATTTCATTTTAACATAAAACAATGACAATAAGGTTATTTTTACAGCACTTTTTACAACGGCAATGAATAGTTTTCTTAAACTTATTGCTTATTTTAACTGAAAATTTTGACAGAAAACTCATTGAACACATTTATAACCACTCACTTTAAATTGATAACTTTAAAGAAAACAAAAACTAACATCGTTGCAATAAAAGGTAGGATTCTTAAAAGGGATAAATAGGTACTTTTTGGTGTTTTTGAAATTAATTAAATTATAGTAAAAATTATAAAAAAACAAAAACATAAAAAACATAATTTTTTTTTTAATTTTAGAAAAAAAAAAAAAATAAATTTTAATTTTTTTTTTTAAATTTATTTTTTAACAAATTTTGTCAATATTTGGTGAGAATGAAAAAGGGCCAAAACGGTTTTTTTGTGGGGCCATTCAATAGTGCCAAAAATGGCACTATTGTGCCACATTTCCCAACAATGATGGGCACAGCTATGACGCGAGGTGATCCATCATCGTCTGCAGTGCGAGGACCTTCAACACGTACTTCGCTTGTTGTAATTGCTAAGCGACAAGAAATTCAGTCATCGCGTGTTGGAATATCGGAAAAGGGAGGTTTCTTGGTGTGCGCTGGTCCTCAGCCGTTATCCGATCATACGTTTGTCTAACCAGGGGTATAAAACCTGAATACTCCATGTTATGAGCGAGTGTCTTCTGTACTGGCTTACTGCCTCTATTATTGCCACTGTAAAGGTGTTCATCCTTTGGGGGAGTTTCCGACACCGAGGGTTTCACAACAGTAACTCTCTGCTGGCTAGGTCCGCGGGGATTTCCTCTATTCTGGGGATCTCTATTCTGGGGGCCTCTCTGTTGTTGGGGCGGTCTGGCTCTCGCCGAGGCTTCTTCATATGCAGCTTCATTACGAACCGCATTTGCCCAGTTTCCATCGCCATGTTGTTCCTCATGACGGGCAGCAATAAATGCTCTCATACGTTCAACGTCTCTTCGACGCTGACGTCTGTTGGCCCATGTTCCATGTTGTTGGTTTTCACCAAAAATGTTAATGGCAGGCTGTTTTGCCTGATTAACTTGTTATTTGTTATTGTTTATTATCCAGGTAATATACCAGGATAATGCAAAATTGTTTATTTGTTATTGATTATTATCAAGTTGATGCACCAAGATAATGTGAAAGTTAACGCAAGCACTTGAAACTTGGTTAGCCGGTGAAATGAAGAAATTAACACGACAATGGTTATGATATTTCTCCTTTTATTATTGATTTAATTGGTTCTTAAATACTAAATTATTGCTGATTTATATTATTTACATTATTTCTCGCCGAGGCTTCTTCATTACGAACCGCATTTGCCCAGTTTCCATCGCCATGTTGTTCCTCATGACGGGCAGCATTAAATGCTCTCATACGTTCAACGTCTCTTGGACGCTGACGTCTGTTGGCATTGAACGGGTATTCCACGTTGTTGGTTTTCACCATTATTATTATTCGCCATGTTGACTAAAAGTTTGTAGTTAATACCTATAAAAAACGACGAGGTAAATTATAAATTTGCAATTAAAGATAAAAGAAAAACGTTTATTTTAGCTTTTGTTACAAATTGATAACTGATGAAAGTGCATTAGGCTTTTGTAAAAAAAAAAGGAAAAAAAAAAACTGAAAAAAAAAATTATGAGTTTGTGTTACATTAAATTGTGACAATTGGGAGAAGACATTAAATTGTCCTGCATTAAATTGCAGATAAGACGAGACTCAAAGCATTAAATTGTGTAAAGTGTTGCAAAACGCAACAGGTTAATTTACATTTAATTGTAAATTGGGAGAAGACATTAAATTGTCTTGCATTAAATTGCGAACTCGAAGTACATTTTCTATGAGAATGAGTGGAATAAGTTGTACTTGTTACGTGCTGTACATTAAAAGACTTTTCATTTATATTTTTATTTTCTTTAGTGTTTTTATTTATCTTTTTTTTTTGTCAGTTCTTTCATAAGAACTTTTTAGTTTTACGTTCTATTTACAATTGACCTGGTTGCTTAAACTAGAGTAGCTTATATACTAATTTCACTATACGTACTACGATACAAAAGAGACGCTCATCAATGAATAATACTAACAAATACAAAGTCGCCTATGAATGAATCATACTACACCCATGACCATACACCATACATGTGTTTGTCAACATACGTTAGTTGATCTTGAATTTGTTTTGACATTGCCGCTTATAATAATATGACACCCTTTATAGTACATTACTCATATGGTGTTCAATGTTACTAGTTAAGGTTTATGGCAGTTTTACTTTGTAAATTTGGGTGGTCAAATTTTATGAGTGGTTTGTTTTTCATATTCATAAGTGTTTTGTTTTTCATGTTTATAAGTGTTTTGTTTTTCACATTAAATCTTGTCATCCTCTTTTGTATCCTATGTATCGTAAGTATGCATCTTACACCACCGCCCTTCAAGGAAATCGTCAAATTTTTGTTAAAAATAATTTAACAGAAATTTGAGGATTTAATTGTCGTGTGTGTTCAATAGTGCATATAATACATTTATATTTATTCTATTTATCCATATATTTTTGTAATGTAATACTTAGTTCAATGAATTTTACAATTTTATTCTTTATTTAATTATAGTAAAACAAAATTTCTTTTATTGACTTGGAAAAAAAAAATGTTCTGTTTATTTAGTTGTTTTATTTTATGGCTTAAAATATATGTTTTCTTATTGCTATCTTTACAAGTTGTTTTTGCTTAGATGGTATATTTCTTTAATAAGTTCTTATGGTACGTCTTAATTTTATTTCCTACTTTTACTGATACGTTTAGCTCATTTATCTCTACTATAGTATAAGGACCTTTATATGGTGCCTCGTTTTTCTTCCTACTTTCTACTCTAACTAATACTAAATCTCCTATTTCTAAATTTATACTATTTGCTTTATTATAAGAATCTGTTTTTCTATCGTTTTTTATTTTTTCGGTAATTTTTTTTTGCATAATCTAGTGAATTTTTCAATCTGACTTTTAATTCGTTAGCATAGTTCTCCAAATTGTAAACCTGTGGATGATTCGCGATCTCATCACCTGGTAAACTTGGTAACCTTCCAAATAGCAATTCGAATGGGGAGTACTCAGTATCTACATGAGGAGTTACATTGTATGCGAATGCATAATAAGGAATCCATTGTTCCCAATTATCACCTTCTACAAAAGACAAAAAGTATTCATTTAGAACCCTATGGTTCCTTTCTACTGTGCCTAAAGTCTCATGATGATAAGGAGTTGAAAATCGTTGTTCAATTTTCAATAATTCACATATCTCCCCTATTAGTTCGTTTGCAAACTCTGTCCCTCTGTCCGATTTCAAAACTTTAAATATCCCATATTTCAATATTAGGTTTTCAGTCAATGCCTTTGCTATGGACTTCGCTTCTTTTGTTTCCATGGGGCATGCTATAACATATTTTGTTAGTTCGCATTGCATTGTCAAAATGTAACGATAATTCCTCGATGGACGTAGTGGTCCAACTGTATCGATTACAACTGTTTCAAAACTCTGTGTGGGCGTATCCGTAACACAAAGTGGTTCTCTGGTGTGTCTAATCTGCTTATTCCTCTGGCAGAGATCACACCTGGAAATATATTGTTTCACCATTTTGTACATATTTTTCCATATGTATCGTTGTTTTAGTTTGAGTAGAGTTTTTCTTACTCCAAAATGTCCTCCCTGTGGGGTATTATGAAATAATTCTATGAGTTCCCTTTTTCTATCTTCGCTTAGTATGTTTTGAGGTTTACTATACATCATTATTGTTACGTCATTACTACTTGATTTATTCAGTTCATTATATTTGGCCTTTAATTCTTCCGCGGTTATTATACTAAATATTGCATCATCTCTTGCGATGGCAAATTTTTTCTCATTACCTTTACTCAAATAAGATGATAGCTTCTCCAATAAAACACCTAAGCATTTTGGATCATCACTACACCTAATGCGCATTTCTCTATTACACTTATCGTTTTCTGTAACGTATCTAAATATATCTTCTATTGGCCTTTTTTCTAATACAAATTTCAATTTACATGCATGTTTTATATCACTGATGGAAGTGCAATCCCACATATGGAGTTGATCAGACTCGCTGCGAGTTTTGCTATTGATATTTTCTCTATTTAATGACTTTTTGTTCATCCCTCTTGTTACTACTAGCGTTTTCTTTATATTTTCATCATTCTCTACTGGTATCATACTTTTTAGTATTGTGGAATCTAATTTTATTCGTGATAATGCATCCGCATTGGTATTGGTGGATCCTTTCTTGTATACGATATCGAAATCATAATCAGAAAGTTCTAATTTCTTCTCGTTTTGATTTTACTGTTTCTAATGAATATGGTCTGCCTGTCGACTTCCTGGCGTTTACTATTATATTTTCCACTAATTTATATATTCTATCCATTGGAACAATTCATTTTTTAAAAAAAAATTTTTTTTTTTCATAGGATTTCTAAAATTTCACCACTCTGATTCCTATTTTTTTAATTTATCTAAGTAATCCTTTATGGATGTAAATTTTTCAATCAATTCTAAATTTTCTATTTATTCTACTGCGGAGTTGACCTTGTCTACTATATCTAATTCGTTTACTTGTTCTAACATATACTCTTTTGCTCTTTCTACTTGGTCTAACACCGTATCAGTAAGGTAGCTTTTTACCTGTAGTACCAATAATATTATACCTATTACTATAATGATTGTTGTAATAAATATTATTGTTATTGCTTTTAACATATTTAAAAAAAAAAAAAGATTTTATGTTTATTTTTATTTTTATTTTCTTTGTTTTTTCTTTCTTCGTTCTAATTGTTTGTATTTTCTTATTTCATCTAGTAATTTTTCATACGTCAAATTAGTTTCTATTAGTCTATTAGATAAGTGTTCACGTTCCTTATCTGATTTTTCTATTTTTATTTTTTCTTTTATAGAACTTATTCTATCATCTAATATAGTTAATCTTAATTTTCTTTCTCCAATATAGCCTTTCTTAACTAATTTTGTCTGCTGCACGGGGTAAATTGGATATTCAGGTTCCTCATCTCTTATTTTCAATGGTTTAGGACCTAGAAGCAGTATTTCTGGTTTTTTACTGACTTCTCCTCGTTTCCACTGTTTGTTGGCCAAGTCGATTTCTTTTAAAATCGCTTTTAGAGCGTCATCGCTCATGTTCCAACACAAATTTTCGTTTATATATATATATGTAAAAAGTTATACTTGTGCACCGCACTCAGTATTGATTTTTACTTTATAACTGTCGTGAATGTTGGGTGTTGCAAAAAAATGTTTTGTGTTGCACAAAAATGTTGGGTGTTGCACAAAAATGTTGGGTGTTGCACAAAAATGTTGGGTGTTGCACAAAAATGTTGGGTGTTGCACAAAAAAATGTCGCCTTCCTAGGCCGTCCGCAGGATCGCCATGTACTGATTACGAGCTGCTAGTTCAGCATTTAGTTCATTAAAAGACGTTTCAATTTTATATTTTGAATTTACTTTAATGTCTTTATTTATCTTTTTTATAACAGTTCTTTAATAAGAACTTTATGGTTATACGTTCTATTTACAATTGAATTTGTTGCTAAAACTAGAGTAGCTTATATACTAATTTCACTATACGTACTACGATACAAAAGAGACGCTCATCAATGAATAATACTAACAAATACAAAGTCGCCTATGAATGAATCATACTACACCCATGACCATACACCATACATGTGTTTGTCAACATACGTTAGTTGATCTTGAATTTGTTTTGACATTGCCGCTTATAATAATATGACACCCTTTATAGTACATTACTCATATGGTGTTCAATGTTACTAGTTAAGGTTTATGGCAGTTTTACTTTGTAAATTTGGGTGGTCAAATTTTATGAGTGGTTTGTTTTTCATATTCATAAGTGTTTTGTTTTTCATGTTTATAAGTGTTTTGTTTTTCACATTAAATCTTGTCATCCTCTTTTGTATCCTATGTATCGTAAGTATGCATCTTACATTATTTCCAAGTTTTTAGCTTTGTAATTTATTGAATCCGTAGCTGCTATTTGTGTTATAAAGTTGTTAATTTTTTGGGTTGCATTTTGCTTCAGCTTCTAATTTTTTGTGAGTTTCTGTTTCAGCATGTCTTTGTAGGTGATATTGGCTTCCAGATATGTTTGTATCACATAAAAAACATCTTTTCCCAGTTTTGTGTTCTCTAAGACATGGATACGTCTTTGTCCAGTCCGTTTTAAATTTTCAGCTTTTGGTTTTGAAGTTGCTTGTGAAACACTTCCATCAGAAGAATTTTCTCTAGAAAAAATAAAAAAACCATGAAATAGCTTGTTACGAATTTATTAACCAACTTATTTAAAAATTTGTACATTTTTATTTCATTTTAACATAAAACAATGACAATAATGTTATTTTTACAGCACTTTTTACAACGGCAATGAATAGTTTTCTTAAACTTATTGCTTTTTTTAACTGAAAATTTTGACAGAAAACTCATTGAACACATTTATAACCACTCACTTTAAATTGATAACTTTAAAGAAAACAAAAACTAACATCGTTGCAATAAAAGGTAGGATTCTTAAAAGGGATAAATAGGTACTTTTTGGTGTTTTTGAAATTAATTAAATTATAGTAAAAATTATAAAAAAAAAAAAAACACAAAAAACATAATTTTTTTTTTAATTTTAGAAAAAAAAAAAATAAATTTTAATTTTTTTTTTTAAATTTATTTTTTAACAAATTTTGACAATATTTGGTGAGAATGAAAAAGGGCCAAAACGGTTTTTTTGTGGGGCCATTCAATAGTGCCAAAAATGGCACTATTGTGCCACATTTCCCAACAATGATGGGCACAGCTATGACGCGAGGTGATCCATCATCGTCTGCAGTGCGAGGACCTTCAACACGTACTTCGCTTGTTGTAATTGCTAAGCGACAAGAAATTCAGTCATCGCGTGTTGGAATATCGGAAAAGGGAGGTTTCTTGGTGTGCGCTGGTCCTCAGCCGTTATCCGATCATACGTTTGTCTAACCAGGGGTATAAAACCTGAACACTCCATGTTATGAGCGAGTGTCTTCTGTACTGGCTTACTGCCTCTATTATTGCCACTGTACAGGGGGGAGTTTCCGACACCGAGGGTTTCACAGCAGTAACTCTCTGCTGGCTAGGTCCGCGGGGATTTCCTCTATTTTGGGGGCCTCTCTGTTGTTGGGGCGGTCTGGCTCTCGCCGAGGCTTCTTCATATGCAGCTTCATTACGAACCGCATTTGCCCAGTTTCCATCGCCATGTTGTTCCTCATGACGGGCAGCATTAAATGCTCTCATACGTTCAACGTCTCTTCGACGCTGACGTCTGTTGGCCCTGAACGGGTATTCCATGTTGTTGGTTTTCACCAAAAATGTTAATGACAGGATGTTTTGCCTGATTAACTTGTTATTTGTTATTGTTTATTATCCAGGTAATATACCAGGATAATGTAAAATTGTTTATTTGTTATTGATTATTATCAAGGTGATGCACCGGGATAATGTGAAAGTTAACGCAAACTTGGTTAGCCGGTGAAATGAAGAAATTAACACGACAATGGTTATGATATTTCTCCTTTTATTATTGATTTAATTGGTTCTTAAATACTAAATTATTGCTGATTTATATTATTTACATTATTTCTCGCCGAGGCTTCTTCATATGCAGCTTCATTACGAACCGCATTTGCCCAGTCTCCATCGCCATGTTGTTCCTCATGACGGGCAGCATTAAATGCTCTCATACGTTCAACGTCTCTTGGACGCTGACGTCTGTTGGCATTGAACGGGTATTCCACGTTGTTGGTTTTCACCATTATTATTATTCGCCATGTTGACTAAAAGTTTGTAGTTAATACCTATAAAAAACGACGAGGTAAATTATAAATTTGCAATTAAAGATAAAAGAAAAACGTTTATTTTAGCTTTTGTTACAAATTGATAACTGATGAAAGTGCATTAGGCTTTTGTAAAAAAAAAGGAAAAAAAAAAAAAACTGAAAAAAAAATTATGAGTTTGTGTTACATTAAATTGTGACAATTGGGAGAAGACATTAAATTGTCCTGCATTAAATTGCAGATAAGACGAGACTCAAAGCATTAAATTGTGTAAAGTGTTGCAAAACGCAACAGGCTAATTTACATTTAATTGTAAATTGGGAGAAGACATTAAATTGTCTTGCATTAAATTGCGAACTCGAAGTACATTTTCTATGAGAATGAGTGGAATAAGTATACCACCTTTCTTTTGCGATGACATAGATAAACTTGAGGGCATCAATCTAAAAGAATCTAGAAAACGAAGTTCAATAGTATCCTTATCATTTACAGCAATTCTTTTAGATATAGATACATATAACTCCTTTTTTTGTAATGATGCGGCGTGGTGGTGGAATTTCCGCTTCCTGTTTCCCTGAGTCACAACGGTTCGCACATGCTTGCGATTGGCCTAGCTCGCCGGATGGGTGGGATCTTGTTATGACCCAGGGAAACCGCACTACAGCATTTTCACGTGCGATTTAAAAAAAATTTGTCAAAACGGACTGCTAAAGGATGGATGGTCGTACTCACGGATGGGGACAAGATGTTAGGTCCCTTTTTGCCCTCCCTACCTTGTTACCTTGTGTCTATTAGGCTTATGCGTATTTTTTAAACACAAAGGCTCACTGGGTTTTCATATGCGGGTTAAAATTCTAAGACAAACTGCGTTTTTACTTTTTTGATATCTTAAAAAAAAGTTCCGCACCAAATACATTTTCTGCAGCAAAAATGTGCATTTTTTAATACCAAAAAAATCTCATATTTTCGTAATGACAAAAAATTTTTTGTTAATAAACCAACTACTAGTACCCGAATTTTATAGATTTTGCGCCGTTGATCACGAATCTGCTGTTCATTTTAAAATCCATTTTAAAATCCATTAAGTGGTTTTTGACCATTTGAAAATTTGCAAAAAAAAAATTTGCCATTACATTAACCGCTTTATGAAGTTTTATAAATTTTGAGTTCTAATTACGAATATCGCACGTATTCCAAAATATTCGCTAATTCAGATTTTTGTAAAAAGTTACTTATTTTTTCAGCACAATATCATTTATGCACATTCATACAGTTTGGTCCGCTGATCACAAATCTATCATTTATTTTTCAATGTATTGAGTAATTTTTGCATAAGGTCGTTTGAGATATCTCTGCATATAAAATTGTAGGTACTGATTTGCAGTATTCAAAGGTAATCACACTACTAATAACATCACTGCTTTATAAATAATTTCCGAAATATATTTCTTTGATGGGAATTGATATTTTTAATTATATATAGATTGAAAGAAATAATACACACATTAAATTTTATAGTAAAAAATCATATTTAATATATAAAATATTATGTTTTTACTGTAGAGATATACAAAAATCGTATATTTTCATGTAAATATTTATAAAAAAAACATATAAATATAACTTAATTATAAGTTTGAAATTTTAAATTTAGGGCACGAACTGATTGTACTGGAGTAGGTATATTTAAACCACAACTTGATAGTTCTTTACATACATTAGATGATTTTGAAGATGACATCTTTGCGTTATCTCATAATAAAGCTGGTGGTTTCTCTTTTTTGTTCAGCGACTTTTGGATATATGTAGTCGGTAAATAATTCTCATCGATACTATCGGTTTCACTAAAACTGCTACCTTCATCTAATTCGTTTGATACTTGACCACTTGTTGGTATCTCTTTATTTGTAGATTTGGAAGTTATATCAAAAATGTTTTTAAACAATCCTATTTTTAAATATAATTTTTAATTTTATTCGACCTTTTTAATATAATATTTAGAAATGAAAATATACGAGCTCTAGGCCTTGTTTTATTAGTTTTAAATAATAATTTTTATTTATTTGTTGCCGATATTTCGTCTTTCTTTGAAAGACATCATCTGGGCTTTTAATCTAGAAATAACAACAAAAACCATATATATGTATAAGTACACAAATCAAACACGTATGTATAACACAACAAAAAACTCTTACATTAACCCGTATTCTCCCTAGTTATAAAATAATCATCCGATTATAATAATGTTTCACAGCATGTATAGGCTACCTTTAGTATATATATGAAAAAAAAATTGTCATATCGGGTCCAGGTTTCCGGAAAATGGGTGTTGTCATATGACTACGCTATGATAATAAGTGTACAAAATTTTGATATTGATTTTAGGTTTAAGAGATTTATTACTTCATTGGTCTTTTTTGTTTTAATACAGTTGTTTACAAAAATTCATTAAAAATAAAAAAATAAATATTTTTATTTCTGATGATATGGTGCGAAGCAATCAATGCACATACCTATGTCACATTTTTGGCACTCTGTCCTTACAGTTGACTTACATTTATCTCCAGCACAGCGTCTCTGCTTATTATTTTTTGTTCTTTATACAAAGTGCATGTATTGATCATATCTTATGGAATCAGCTCCAGGCTGGGAATTTGGTTTTCTCCCCTCAGGTTTTGGTAAATTATTACTTGACATAAGATATGCCATTGCTACTTCTCTACGGAAAGACTTTTGCTTGAGTTTGGGATCATGCATTTTGAATTGACACATCCAGCATCCAAGTAAATAATGACCACCACCATTTTTTACTTCGAATAGATATGCGGTCAGCATTTACGTTTTGATCCATTCGGTCAGTTCCGCCTGTTAAGTCGGGGGGTTTGACAAATATTTTATGCAAAGAAAAATTTGGGGGGAAATAAAACAATAGGGAATTAGTTAATAATTCAAAAATTCTTATATTTTATTTATAGGTATTTACCTTTATCGCTCGGGGGTAGTATAACAACTGGTTTTAGTTTTACATTTTTCTTATGCACTAAGCTATAACATTTTGTAAGTGAGTATAGATAAGATCTCTGCTTACAAAGGAGAGATCTGTATAAGAGATCTAATCATATGGTTATGAGGTTATAAGTAGAGGTCTTAGTTATGAGGACGTTAACACAATTTAATATTTCACGTAAACATTCCGCCCCCCTTGCAGGATTGCAATGCTTACTGGGAACAGAACGATATAACAGGTGTCATAATAAGTGTCGTAATAAATACAAAAAAAAAAAAAAAAAAAACATTTTTGGCAATATATAGTATAGTGCAGAATAAGTTAAATGTGTAAGAAATTCAATGAAAAAAAATTCAATACAGTATATGTACAAGTTAAAAAAAAAAAAAAAAAAAAAATTGAAGTGTGTTAACATTGACGATTATTTGTTGGCGGTAACGTTAATGACAATCGTTGGTGCACCAGATGAAGTAGCAGCGGGAAGATTATTGGCCCTGTGGTGTTGGTATTGCTGACGAATTTGTTGATGTGATTGACGCTGTCGCTGTTTTTGTTGACGATTTCGTGGTTTAGTTATAGACCGTTGGTTTTCAAAATTTATTATATTTTGTCTATAATTCGACCGCTCCTTGTGCAGTAAGGTATGGTGTTCAGACAAACAAATTCGACATCTGTCTCGACATTGACAGTCTTTTAAAAAGTGTGAATGCCCCAAACAATTTAGACAATAGCGGAATCGTCGAACTACCTTTATTCTTTCTTGGACTGACAACCGTCTGAACCGGAAACATTTTCGGAGAGGATGATCAGCGTCACAGTATCGGCAGTCTTTATGCTTACGAGGGCCAGTCGAAGAAGGTTCTCTGGGTCGATGTTGTTTAACGTCTTCTGAGGTACTCCGGTTGGTCTTCAGGCGTCTTGGTGGTGATGACATTGTAAGCTGTGGACATAAAAAAAAATGAGTTAGTTTAGTTTATAAGGGGGTAACAAAACTAGTTTAACTATTGGTCTAGTTACTATTCCGCTGGATGTGCGAACTTGTGCGACCCTAACCCTGGAATCTGATCCAGTAATAACGTTTTCTATGCGACCGAGCTTCCATTCATTAGGGGGTAAGTTGTCGCGTCTTATTACGACGAGGTCGTTGATAGCAAAATCACGTTCGGGATATTGCCATTTGAGACGTTTGTGCAAGTGCTTAAGATACTCTTCTTTCCATCTTAGAGCAAAATGATGGTGAAGCAGCTTTAGTTTTTGCCATCGATTAGCGTAACTTAACGATTGGTGAGATAAATCAGGTTCAGCAGGGGCTAAAAGTGGTGTTCCGATAAGGAAGTGCCCAGGGGTAAGTGCACACAGGTCTGAAGGATTTTCGCTCATTGGACTTAGTGGTCGAGAGTTAAGGCACGCTTCGATTCGAGTTAGCATGGTACAAAACTCTTCGAAGGTAAACTTTTGAGCATGGGTAATCTTTTTCAAGTGAGACTTAAAACTTTTTACACCCGCTTCCCATAATCCACCCATGTGAGGAGCACCGGCGGGTATAAAGTGCCATCCCAAGGGCTGAAAGCTATATTGTGAAAGAAGGTTTTGCCTTATTATGGAGAGAAATGCAGCTTGATCTTTGGCGCGTATATTAGCAGCACCCACAAATGCTGTGCCGTTGTCAGAATACATATCAGATGGACAGCCGCGACGTGAGAAAAAACGGGAGAAAGCTGCTAGAAAGGCGGGTGTCGATATCTCAGAGGTGATTTCCAGATGGATAGCTTTTGTGGCGAAACACACAAAAACAAGAACATAGCCCTTTGTTACCTTGCACCTACGGCCTACATAAGACTTTATGTCAAACGGACCAACAAAGTCGACTCCAGTGTTCGTAAAGGGACGTGAAAGAGTTGTTCTTTCGGCAGGAAGAGCAGCCATTATCTGCTTACTTTGTTTGTGTTTTTGGAGCACACAATCTTTACAATTAGATATAATCCTTTTTATTAAATTTTTTAACTTTGGAACCAGAACTCGATTCGGATCAATCGCAAGAGCAAAGAATTTCCACCATGTATGGATGATTTATGAGTTAGTTCGAGGTATAACTGAGTGAATTTCCCATGATAGGGTAATATTTTAGGAAATCTTTCGTCGTACGAAAGCATGACAGATTTAGAGAGTCTGCCGTTTATTCTCATGAATCCTGAAGAATCAATAAAGGGGTTAAGAGTTAATAAGCTACTTTTTCGGGAAAGCGCTAACCCAAGCAACGACTCTGAAGTGGTCTGAATCCCAATAGATTTCTATTGACCGGTGCATTTGGTAATGACAGAACACTCGGATAGGGTCCAGGATTTTGATCAGATACTGAGTATCTGACTGCCTCTGCAAGGACTCCCAGACAGGGAACTTCCTCATAGAGATTGTGGGTTTGGGCATCAACTACGCCATAGAAACCAGGACGGTTTTGGACTATGTGGTTTGGTAGTTGAGGAAAGCTAGGATACAGATGTTGTCCTAACTTAGTGGTAATATTACCAATACCTCTAAGATATAGAGAAATTGGTTCTATTAAATATTTTTGTTATAATTTTGTATGGAGTATGGAATACTAATATCAACATATTTTAAGTCTGACTTACTCCATCTTTTAACTTTTCCCTCGGGATCTGCAGAAAAAGCAGTTGAAGCTACATAAACCACTGCATTGTCTTTCCACCTAATTACATAGAAATCTTTTTGGTACTTTGCTATTGCAGTCTGTATAAAACCTCTTTCTTTCTTTTTGAACGCATTTGCATCTTTATAATATGTTTTTATATTTATAAATTAAAACACTTTTAATTTCGTTTTGAACAGCCGCTTGTGCGACTGTTTCTGTTCACGTTTATTTATTAATTGTCTTTTCAAATTGTACTTAAATTCTAACTTACTCTAGAATACAATTAAATGTGTGTGGGAATCTGCAAGCACAGCAGATTTCCACACAGGTGAATTAAATAAACTAAACATAACTGTATTGTATTGCAGTTTGAGAAATAAATGTTTCTCACGCTAAAGTTCGGTGTGTGTGGATATTGTTGCCGTTAATTAAAATGGTTTAATGTTACCATTTAGTTACCGTACTGAAGGTATGGTAACTAAGACCTATCAAACACACTACACCTCCCTTTTTCAGAGAAAGAATGATCAATAACCGATTGACCATTCTTTAGTTATAATTAAAATTTAAAATAATCAAATTTAATGTTAAAGTTTTTTTTTTTTATATATATATTTTTTTTTTATATATATTTTTTTTTTTTTTTTGAATATTAACAATTTTAATTTAATGGGTACCATTCCTTCCCCTTTTCAAATAGAAAAATTAAAAATATAATATGTATTTATAATTTTGAAACTTTTTGTTGTTTAATTTCTTTTGCAGGCGAATGCTGGCCAGTCAATCGTCTGCAAAAAAAAATTTTATAAAAACTAATTTATTCCCTCCAAAATCCATCGTAAATAATGAACCGAGAACTGAATTTCCGACTTAAAAATTCTCAATTTCATTAATTATGAATTATGTTCCAATTAAAAAATTTCACGGAAATTATAAATATTTTGATCATAATAAAAACCGAATTAAATAAAATTTTGCGAGAAATTTAAAAAAAAAAAATTCATCATGGGGATGTGGTTGGTAGGCACTATAACATTTTTCGAATTTTCCAATTTCTTTTCCTTAAAATTTTATGAAATATTTCCTTTCCAATAATATATATTTTTCTTTTATTTTATTCACAATCTTTTTTTTTTTTTTTTTTTTTTGGCTCAGAAATTTACATGTACATTTGATTTTCACAATATAATTTAAATTTTTCTGTAAATGATATTAATTATTGAAATTTCAAAAAAATTTTGAATTTTTAAATTAGCTTATCGTATATATGCTTTTATATTTATAAATTAAAATGTTGTAATATACATATATATTTTTTATATTTTTTTTTTTTGATTCTTCTGATTCTTGATTCTTGTACTAATAAAATATAGAACATTAATAATAAAAAATCATAAAGCGTCATTAAAATAAAAATTTCAGAACTTAAAGAAATCTCATTTTTAATTATATTAAAAATTCAAAAATAATCTTTTTGTATATAACAATAAATATTTTACCTAGCTTCTTGGCACTATTTTCGCTGCCATTTCCGATGTTGGTCTGTTGGTGTTGTTGCTGCCGGTAAAGACGAAGATCTTGCTATAGATGATGGTGCGGCTGCTGCTGTTGGTTCTGTCGAGGTGCTTTGGCCGCACCGATCAATCAGTCGATCATTGGTATCTTCCTTCAAATAATAGTTTTGTTTTTTTTTTTTTTCTTTTGTGTAATTGATAGATTTTTATCAAAACATTCCTGGCTTTTTCCTTTTGCTTCTCAAATATATGTATATTTTTAATTTTTAATTTCGGCATTTAATTACTCATAGTATATTTTATAATTTTTGTTCTGCACTCTCTTCTCATTTCTCTGTGTGTTCAAGTATTAAATTATGCTGTATCAAAACATTCTAGAATTTTTGTTTTTTCTTTTCAAATGTATATTTTTATTTATAATTTTGGCATAGAATATTTTAATTTCTTGCTCTGCACTCTCTTTCTGTTTTTCTGTGTTTTTTTTTTTATAATATTTGTAATATGTTTCACTACTGTTTCACTAATATTTTTTTATTTTGTGTTTTAAGAAATTTTCACTGTTTGAGATAGTTTTTTTTTGACACTTCTTTGTTTGTTTTTTTTTTAAAGTATTTAATAATATATTATTCTTGACATTTTTGTTTTATATTTTTAGTTTGTTTTTCTTTAACTATCCTGGTCCTGGGAAGATCTGATCCCAGGACCTGGCAGGATCGCCATATAATATGTTTTTATATTTATAAATTAAAACACTTTTAATTTCGTTTTGAACAGCCGCTTGTGCGACTGTTTCTGTTCACGTTTATTTATTAATTGTCTTTTCAAATTGTACTTAAATTCTAACTTACTCTAGAATACAATTAAATGTGTGTGGGAATCTGCAAGCACAGCAGATTTCCACACAGGTGAATTAAATAAACTAAACATAACTGTATTGTATTGCAGTTTGAGAAATAAATGTTTCTCACGCTAAAGTTCGGTGTGTGTGGATATTGTTGCCGTTAATTAAAATGGTTTAATGTTACCATTTAGTTAACGTACTTAAGGTATGGTAACTAAGACCTATCAAACACACTACATCTTCCGTTGGTTGGAAGTGCTTCATGAAAGCTTTTTGAAGGTGAGATATAAGTGGACGTAATTTGCAGAACTTATCACTTTTGTCTAGATCTGTATAAGAGATCTAATCATATGGTTATGATTATAGTAGAGGTCTTGGTTATGAGGACGTTAACAAAATTTAATATTTCACGTAATATTTTGTGGGCCATTGTGCATTCATCCCATACTATGATCTTACATGTTTGTAGGACTTTACCCATGGAGGAGTTTTTTTTAATATTGCGTCTCTGAGAATTCCGCTTTGAGAGGTATGCTCTGTTCTGCCACCATCCAAAAGTGTTGCTGCTATACCGGACGATGCAATGGCTAGTGCAATATTATTTTGCGATCGAACTTTAGCCAAAATTAACGAAATCAAAAACGGTTTTCCTGTTCCGCCTGGTGCATCAATAAAGTACAATCCACCAATTTCATTAGTAATTGCTGTCATTAAAGTGTTATATGCCGAGAGTTGCTCCTGCTGTAAATGTGGTAGGTTTGCAGCCATAAATAATTCTAACTCTTGTGGATTGTAATTGCTTTCTCGTTGTACACCTTGGTCAAACGCATCATCGCCTGATCGATTAGGACTAATCATACCAACTTGCGAGAGGGTCTTGTTGTTTATTTGCAAGCACTTGTCTTCTAGTACAGGGTGCGGGTAAAGTAACTATATGATGAGATTTAAAACTGCTCTAGCATATTCCAAGCGCAATACGAAGTCCTCAGGATTTAGTTTTTGGACTACTTGGATTTTGTAAGGGAAGAGGTGCAAATCGTGTTTTAAAATTCGCCGAAGAGTGCGGTCAGAAAGCTGCAACTGGGAAGATCGTCTTATCGTTGATGTCTGCGGATTTTCTTCGACGCTCTGTCGCACAGCATCAATATTTTCGGCCGATCTGCCAGTTCGAGGTCTGCCCGTACGTCTTGAATCTCCGACAGTCCCATATTCAGCAAAATTATTCAACAACGAACGAATTGTTGGACCCGTTGGAGCAGTTCTTACACCATAAAATCTTCTGTATGCACGTTGAGTATTAATTATCGAACGATGATTTTCAATGAATAGAAAAACAATCTTAGTTCTTTGCGCAATTGTATAGCGTTCCATTTTTAAATATTCTCCCAAGTTTAATTTCTGAAATAGGAAAAAAGAAAAAGTTAAATACTCGCAAGCAAAGAAGTTACAATTGTTTTACATCATATAGTATCTTTAGCCGCACCCTGTAGAATCAAAGCCTCATTATAAATTGCGTCTGAAAATTCAATTGTTTCGTCGTTGCAGGTAATTCTCTTTCGATGCACTATGTCTTCACTCATATTTGCTTTAAATGTATTCCAAAGTTGTTTCGGTTGGGATGGAAAGCAAGTTACCAATATGATAGCAAATAATGCTCTTAGCTGCCATGGATGATTAGATATTGATGCATCTGCTAGTGTTGTTTCCCAATGCGAATCGTTTTCTAATAAATTTAGTTTATGGCATGCCTCTCGATAAGTTGCACATATTTGGCCATTAACTGTACGCAAGTTTTCGAATGAAGTTGGTCCACGAACATTTATTAGAAGCATTCGTAAAAAAAAAAGCATTCTGCATTCTGGGGATGAACAGTATACAGCCTACCTAATGCATCAGTGGAATATAAATTTGGCCATCCTTCAACTGCTTTTCCTTGCTTGCGGCGTTGAAATTTTTTAGTTGATGAGTGCCACGTATAGTATGTTGGAATTTGAGCATACAGCAAAGTTTGAGCAAAGGAATCATTTGTACATATATCGAAAAAAGAAGTTAACGTTGTAGCTGGTGCCGCTTCAGCCCTTTGTTGTGCATTAACTTCTGTAAAATAAATGCGTTGTCCATTTTCGAGGTGAGCAGATAAATGCATAACAGTCGGATGACGTTCATGAATTGGAAATCCTAAAATTCGCCAAACAGCTTCATTGCTGCTGATGTATCGGGCCATTTGATATTGTGTAATTTCATCGTTTGGATTTCGCAACGAAAACACTGCCATATCCGATCCCTTGGTTACGTATTTGCAGATATATTTAAATGGTTTGATTGAATTGCAATACTCGACAGTAATATGCGTTTTGTACGTTTTTGAAAGCAATGGACAATATGGTACTATCCAGCGATTATCAACATCAATTTCATTGTTTTGCACCTTTAGTGTAATTGATTGTCCACCATCATCCGTTGATCTACGACGATAAAGCGGATAGCCATCAATACCAGTGATTGTTTCTTGAAGTAATTCTCTTGGATACCTTTTCGTAAATTTCCCATCGGCCATGCATGGTGAATTTGTTTTGATACTTCCATATGGACCATGGATCATGTTTTTAATCACAACTTCATGTAAATGTGGATCAATGTTAGGATCAGGTATTTCTGCAGAAATAATGCCATCTATTTTATCGGACGTAATTTTGTCAACCAACCATATGAGAATGTGAGCATGGGGCAATCCACGTTTCTGCCATTCGACAGAATACATCCAGCACCGCGTTTCTCCAAAAACACGTAACTTAACAATGAAATCCATTAGTGATTTTAATTTTTGTTTAAACACACGTGCTGTAATGTCATGTCAATGTACCGATGTTTGAACAGAAGACTATTCGGATACAATTTCCTCCCACTTCGGGTTACATGTGAATGTGATAAACAAATCTGGCCGCCCGTATGATCGCACATATGTCATTGCGTCTTGTGAATATTCTTGCATATGACGTGGGCTGCCTGTAAATGTTGCTGGTATTATGATAGATTGCCCAAGTTCATTGGGATTTATGTCGTTCTGATTATTCATTGCATCACGAAGATGAATGTAATTATCTACTCGAAATTTGGATTGATTATACCGTATGGTGCAACAGGATCACCAATCATCAATATTGCTACATCAGCAACCGTAGGGGCGTTGTAATGTCCTTGGTGGGTGAAAACATGTCAAACCATCACAAAAATATGCCACTTTCGGAAACACCATCACCGATTTTGATGAAACTCACCACAAATATTGTTTATTACAGGACTTCAACAAAACTCATTTTATTTTCCATCAGGCCCTTTTGGTTTTCGAAATATGACGTCATGAAAAATTAAAAAAACTTCAAAATTTCCATAAAGTGTCCTTACTCAATTTCCTCTAACTTTTAAAGGACACAGAATATGAGACTAAGGTTGATTAAATTGTAAAGGGTAAAGTAAGCCCTTTAAATTGATATGCATATCGATTTTTTCCAAGCAAATGTCAAAGGTCATTTTATAGGGTCTTGAGCTCAAAAGCCCATATCTTGAAAAACATATCTTCAAAAATAAAAAAAAATATATATGTTAATTATTGCACTCCATTTTACATTTCTTGAAAGTTTCATGCTGGTGCCGCAATTGGAACAGAAGTTATGTACAAAAATGAACGAAAAGATTATGTGGCGTTCATTGAAGACAAAAGTTTTTTTGATTTAACAAAGCAACACACACTTACACACAGTGGTTTCAACATTAAAAAGTTAAAGTAAATGCGTATCTTATTACTTACTGGACCAGTTTTAACAAAACTTGTATGCAACTGTAAAGTAGAATGAAGGATTTATTTGGAAACTATTCTTGTACCCACCCTGTTTTCATTAATGTGCAAGCTTAGTAAATGTTGAATGTGATACGAGGGTCGAACTTGAAAATGAAATTATTTTTAGAAATTTCTTATTTGTTATATCATGAAATCGATTTTAATTGAATTCTAATTTATTTATTTTTAGCAATAATTTAGTTATTCAAATAAAGTTGTGGTGGAATTTTCAAACAAATCCTGAACAAATAAATATATTGAAAAAATAACAATAATAATATAATAATATTTCCATTTTTTTTTTTTTTTTCTAAAAAGAAAATATTGTTTTGCTTTATTTTTTCATAACTCTTCACTTAGGTTTAATGAAATATTAAACTAAAATAAATCAAAATAAAATAAAATAAAATCATTTAAAAAAAATTGAATAAAATAAAATAAAATTAAGTTAAATTAAATGAAATAAAATTTATCCTATATTTAAAGCTTAACGTTAACAAAAAGTTGTTTAAGTTTACAAAGAATTAATAAGAAATTTTTTCAATTAAAAAAACGGTATCATTGGAGTAAATCTTTACTTTTAATGTTCCTGTTCCTTCAGGTATAAAACAGTGGTATTTTTGTGTACCTGGTATTGTACGTAACCCAACAAAACGGTCTCTGAGAAATTCCTCTTCTTCGTTATGATCATCCTCAGAAAGTAATATAAAATTGCAGTTAATGAGTGTTTTTTGGCACCAGTCAAATAAAAGTTGTGGCGTTGTGATCTGGTTCTCCAAAGGACGTTGCAAACTTGCTCTACGTGCCTCTCTTTTAACTGTGCCTCCAAGGCCGTCACTAGGACCTTTCCCATGACTTGTAGCAAAAAAATGCCACTCACCATCACATCCAAAATCTTCCTTATGAAAACATAAATTTGCAAAGTTTTTCTTGTTTTTAAACTGCCCAGCACATCCATCAGAAAAGTATATTACTTTTGATGGAACTCTTTCAAATCTTTTTTTGAGGAAATAATGCAAGTGTCTATGGAATAAATGGACTGCTACTGTGTTATGTACAAGACAACTCGATATAATTATAAAATTAGTGCTTTTTAATATTCCATCTAATTTATAATATATTGCAATTGGATATAATGTTGCCTGCGAATTGTTCCAGTGAAATCCTTGGACTGAGTCTTGAATAACAAAGGACACATTTTCAGAAAAATCACAAACAACGACATACTCATTATCTTTCAACGAAGTCTTACTATATGTTAAGAATGCATGCTGATCTTTCGAAATAAATGAATGTGGAAGTAATATTTCAAGTTTCTCGGTAAGAGAGTCTAAAAACTCCTCCGTCGGTTGGATCATCGTTTCTAATTTATCTCTGTCAACACTTACCCACTGTTTAAAAGTGATTTCGTCAATACATTTTTCTTCAAACAACCGAAGCATCCTCTCTTTGAAATTCTGTGTTCCGGGACAAAAGTTGCACTTACCAAGGTAACAGTATGGAGATTTTAAAGGGCACATAATTTGTTTGAAACAGTCTTTGTATGATTCCATTTCAAAATTTTCTACGTTTTTTGTTAGTTTCTTTAAATTAATAGAATGAAGCATTAATTTGACGTTCTGGTGCTTAACACAGACGCATACATTATGGGTGCCACATGCATCAACCAACACTACGTTTTTTGGACGAAGCTCACAAAATTTTGAAAGCCCTATCTTGTGTTCCCCATGTCTTTCTGTATACAATGCATACATTTCTCTTAAATTCCCCATTAACAGTCTTTTGGTTTTATGTAATTTCACGCCATTCTCGATAACCGAAACAAAATCTTTGCTACCCGGCAAACACCGGCTGACGTCGTCGCATTCAAAAAATTTTTTTACAATATCAACAGTTTCTATTTGTAAGGGCTTTCCCAGTTTTTGATTCGGAGTACTAAATATACCTTTTTCATTTACAAGAGTTTTCACTTTACGTGCCATAAAATTAGATATTTGAAATTCCTCCTCAATTTTACGAATAGACCAAGTTTTAGGCAAAATAGTAAGTAGCTGCATTTTTTCGCTGTTTTTTGTGAGAGTTTTAAATTTTTCTTTTAATTGATCAATAATTATTGATTCAGTGCATTGATGAGTTGTTGGTGGTTCCAAACCTGGAAAAAGCTTTGTTTTTATTGAAGAACTCACATTCTGAAACTTGTTGGCTTTATAATTTTTATAAAACATTTTTTTGGTTGAAATTGGAGTTTCATCAAGGTATGATAACGCCTCGTTTAACTTAGATACTGCAATATCTTGTGCGACTTCATCTTCTGAAAAACATTCTTGTTCGACCACTTCTGAGATAACAGATTCTGCCTCAAAATCAAAATCTGAGGTTAAAACGATTTCTTCTCTTATTCGACAAAGTTTAACTCTGCACGTCGTACATATTCTATCTGATGATAAAATATTTTTATTTTTGCTAATCATCCATTTTTGAACTTTTCTTATGCCTTTTGAATTATATTTGTGACCCACAATTTTAAAGGGGTTACAACAAAATTTTTTGTTAAATGGCATTTTTATTTAAAACACAATTACCAAAACTGTTTATAGTTATTTTCACCGGTATTTTTAAGCAATTTTTATTTATTAAATTTTTGGGATTTTTATTATTCTGTTTAGATCACTTGCTAAAATATAACTGTCCAATTAAATCATCAACACATTGTTAGATGAAGAATAAAAATGTAACTGTTAATAGATTTGCTTGCATTTTTAGCTTGAGTAAAAAATTGCAACAACAACCGAAAGTGGTCTAAGCAGAAAGAAAGAGAAAGCTTAAGCATTCTTATTCTAGCTTACACAATATTTAATGCAAAAAACTGATAACGGTAAATTTAGTTTTATGTACATACATAGCTAAAAAATCTACAAAAACAATAGAAATTGTCACAGCTTAGCAGGGTGAGATTGTTTTGGCTGTTGCATCAAAAAACAAAACTCGTTATTTTTTTTTTTAATTCAAGTGCCACCTAAATTAATAAATAAAATATAATATATCAAAACTTGAATATCTTGTGCCACATAATTGCCCATAATTCATATTCTAATTGCGGCACCAGCTTGAAAATTTCCAAAAATGTATAGAAGAGTTCATTTATTAACATATATTTTTTTTTAAATTTTTGAAGATATGTTTTTCAAGATATAGACTTTCAAGCTCAAGACCCCAAAAAATGACCTTTGACCCTATCGTGAAAAAAATTAACATGCATATCATTTCAAAGCACTTGATTTACCCTTTTCAATAAGACCAAACATAGGTTTCTATTTCGTGTACTTCAAAAGTTATAAGCAATAGCGTGATGAAACTTTTGGGAAATTTTGAGGTTAATTCAAAATTTCATGACGTCATATTTCGAAAACCAAAAGGGCCTCAGGAAATAAAAAATGTGTTTTGTTGAGGTTTTATTATACATATTATTTGTGGTAAGTTTCATTGAAATCGGAAGGGGTCGATCCGAATGGCATGATGGTTTGACATGTTTTCACCCTGGTGTTGCCCAGCAGGCGTTTTATCAGCATGAATTGCAATGAAGTGGTCATCTGAAGATAATCGGGGATCATCTTTTGCTTGTTTGAATGTTCTTACCAACTGCTTGTTGGCATGAAGCATTATTTGCAAATCGGTTACGATTTGCTGTTTTGTACCTGGATTGTAATGTTGACGCTGTTGCACTTGGTTGTTGTCATCCGCTTGTCCGATGAAATAAATTTGTAAGAACTTAGGATCTTCACCTGGAATTGGGAGTATTGAAGCCATTCGGTGATATATTTGGCCTTGAACTCGAAACGTTGGCATAAAGTTGGCTCGAACTATCTTAGTAGCACCAAACGACGTCATTTGGAAACATGAATTTTATTTTCGTATGTTGGTCAAAAAATGTCGCAAATCTGGTGTTGTTCCTGTCAAGCCGAATATTATTGTTTTGAATAATCAAGAATTGGAATATATTTGATTTGTCTTATCTGAAAGTAATGATAGCAGTGGTTCTGGTGGTGGAAGAAGTTCGGGCAAAGCAATTTTTCCATTTGCGCAGCACTCCTGGTGCTTCGTTTTGATATTTATAAGCATTGCAGTATTGACAAACTTTATTCATACTTCCAATTGCAACTAATTCATCTTGAGTGTAATTGATTTCGGGTGTGTATTGGAATGCAATTCGCTCATATGTTGCAGGGTTTCGGCGAAATTGCGCCATTTGAGAACGATTTTGTATACGGCGTGCATCACTTTGCTCTGGGTTCTCAGAAGCTCTCGATGATGAGGATCGAGATCGTTCGGTTGTTTGACGTGTTTCGCGTTGAAGAATTGTTTCAGCTATTCTTGATGTTGATGATCGCGATCGGGCGCTTCGTAAGCGTACTTCACGTTGAAGAGACGTCTCGGAAGCCATTGATGATGAGGTTCGTAAACGCTGAATTTCTAAAGTCTCTGCAGCTATTAAGGTTGAAGTTTGAGAGCGCTGAGTTGCTAAACGTGCTTCGCGTTGCTCTGAAGTCTCTGCAGCTCTTAAGGTTGAAGTTCGAGAGCGCTGAGTTGCTAAACGTGCATCGTGTTGCCCTGAAGTCTCTGCAGCTCTTAAGGTTGAAGTTAGAGAGCGCTGAGTTGCTAAACGTGAATCGTGTTGCTCTGAAGTCTCTGCAGCTCTTGAGATTGAGGCTCTACATCGTTCAATTCTAAGGCGTATTTTGTGTTCTTCAGATGTTTCATTTTCTCTTTGGGATTTTATTTGATATAGATTTTTTAGTACGTTGCGTAAGTTATGTTTTTTTTTGGAGGCATTTTATTATTTTATTTATAACAATAGTTTCTGGATTGCAAATTGTATCACTTCAAAACTTTTGCTATCACTTTTAAAACTTTTAATATCAGAAATTTATGTTAATTAAAAAAAACTTGATGGTAACTAAACACGAACTTTTTAATAAGTTTTTTACGTAGTTTTGGTTTTGACCACTGTATATTCAATTGTTAAAGCCAAAAAACAACGTATAACACTTTTTGTTTTTAATAAACTTTGCACTTATTTCTTTTTTAATTTAATTTTGTTTTTATTTAATAATTTTCTTTGGAGTATTTTTAGTGTATGAAACTAAAAAATTTATAATTTTTTGTATTAAAAAGGAAGTTTTGTTTTTGACCACTGTCTATGCAATTGTTAAAAGAAAATAACAACTTAAAAGTATCAATTTAAATGTTTAAATAAGCTTTGCACTTATTTCTTTTTTAATTAAAATTTTTTTTTATTTAATAATTTTCTTTTGCACTGTCTCAATTCAATTAAAAAATTAACACTTTTCACTATACACGTTAAGTACGATCTGACCAGCAGCGATGAAAGTAAATAAATGCAAGGCATACAAACAAAGCTCCCGCTTGCTAAAATATAATAATTTTTCTTTAATCTGCCAATCAGAATCGTTATTGTAATTAGTCAAATAGACGCGATCAAAGTTAAAACTTTAATGGCTGCAAACATAGCTCCCCTTTGGTGAAATAGTATTTATTCTTAAGGCAGCCAATCAGAAGCGTTCTTAATTAGTGAAATGAATTGCCATATACATAATTTTAATTGTATCTAAATGATATGGTAAGCGTTATAACACGCGTTGGCAATTGCACCTCATGTTACACTTGAAGGAAAAGTAGTGCAATATTAATATTCAAATTTAATTGTTTTGATAATAATTAAAAAAAAAAAAAAAAAAAAAAATAATAAAACAATTGTTTCAGAATGTTTTTGTTCATCAACACTTTTTAAAGACACCAAATATATACCATATTGAAAGCAGATTAATTATAATTTAAAGTAAAATGGGGCGAAAGAGGGGGATTTGGTAATAAAAAATGTATGGCTACCTTACCTGTAGATAAAAAGTGTATAAAACTTTAGCCAAATTTTATATATTGCAAAATTTAAAGGAAAATTTTAAACATAGAACATATTTATATGTATGCAAACATTTTAATTTGGAAAATTATTTGTTCTTTTGGAATAAAAAAATAACAATTTTCCGCCTTATTGCTGGTGTTGATGAGGTACCGATGAAGCTGCTGCCGCCGGAAACCGGGATTGTATTTTCACCTGCTGCTCAGGAATGATGAGGTGGCTTATGATATTTTGTTTCTTTTAACTTTCTTAACTTGTGTCTTTAAATTTTAAATCTCTAGTTTCTTAAAAATTTTTCAAACTGTACTTATTTATGTCTTTTTGTTTTGTTTTTAATTTCTTTAATTTCTTAAATTTGATCTCTTAACTTCACTTATTTAAATTTAAGTTTTTAATTTATTAAAATTTTAAATTTTCAACACTCTACTTAAGCCTTTTTTTTGTTATAAATTTCTTTATTAATTGTGTGGTTCCAATTAATCTGTTAACTTTTCGTTTATAATTTGATAATGTTTTTTTCTATCTTATTTCACTTTCTTAAATTCTTAAAATTAAATTTTAACTTTCTTAAACTTTTATCAATTTAATTTTTTTTCTTAAACTTAACATTAGTCTTTTTTAAATTTCTTAATTTCTTACCTTGTACACTAATTTTCTTTCACTTAAATTTAAACTCTACTTAATTTACATTTTTAAATTCTACGGAGGGTTTTTCCTCAACCTTACTCTTCGATAATCACAATTCAACTCCCCTAATATTAAGGCTTCTATCACTATCCAGCCCATCCTCACTCATTCACTCTATCAAAACCAGTCTGTCCAAAAACTCAAAATAACAAACATCTCTCACACACTCATCCATTCATATCTTTACCTAGCTTTAACAAACGCCCACGCATATTACTAAGAGAGGACTTGAAATTTACTAGACAAAGCATTAGCGTATGAGTAAATTCCTACTTGCTTGTATGGACACAAACAACAAACACAGGCGGTTGGTAACAAAAGAAAATCAAAAGCAAGTGTTTTATTAAATGGTACTGCAAAAACAAAACAAACATACATACAAATCTCATACTGACGAAACGGGATTCTTGCAAAATTTTTACATTGCATAATAAGTAACGTTTCGCATTAATGGGATTTGTACATTTTGTTAAGTACAGTCGTCACAAAAATAAATGGCCGTCACACAGTTTTTCTCTTTCATTGTCCGTTTTATTTATGAATACTTCATAATTATTGGCATCTTCTGTTTGTATCTGGCTTTGTTTTAGTGTAGCTGTTCCGTTATTTGTGTTAAGTATACGAATTAATGCTCGGTCTGCCTTCACCAAAGTGCTAGCTAGAAACACTCCTGGGTGTGGTTCTTGATTCGGAACCAACACTTCGGAACAAGAGGTTAAAAGTTTTACTTGTCGTATTACTTCCGATCTTGCTGGCAAAGCCAAGTTGTCACTGCATGTGTTCGTAATGGGTATTTCATGTGTTGTGTGAAATTGTGTGGGCGTAGTATTAGGCAATCATGATCTTCGTCGAATTTTAGTATACAATTATATTTTTTAATAAAATCCATGCCTATTATCCCGTCGCATGGTATTGGAAAGTCATTATTAACCACGTGATATACATGTGGTATCAAAAAATTTTTAAATTTAATGTCAAAAAATGTAGTACCTATTGATACGATTTTACCCTGTCGTATGCCAGTTAATGTTGTTATTTTGTTTCTATTTATTTGGTTGTATGAAAAATTGTAATTTTTCATAAGTGATATGTCTGCGCCTGTGTCTACTAACAATGTTATAGGAATGTTATTGTCGTCCATATGAACCTGTATGAAAACGCTTAGGTTAAGGTTAATGTTATACACTTTTTTGTTTAAGATCTTAGGGGGCTGTTCGGGTTTTCCGAACTAATTTCGTCTATAAATGTTGCTCTTATATTGCCTCTATTATTTCCACTGTTAGAACTAGATATTGAACTAGCAGTTTCAACTTCCAAGGCAGCTAACCTTTGGTTCATATCTACTATCTTGTTCAATATATCAACACACTGTTGGTTCGAAACCGATGAGTTATCATTACGTTTCTCAGTGAGCTGAGATGATGGCATAGCCATCAATATTTTCATCGCCAATGAGGCGGTATCACTAGTTTCTCTCGCAGTAACATGAGAACTAGCTTCTATGTTATCTATCTTAGCATAACACTTAGATAGAATAGAAAACATTCCATTAGTAGTTGGAAGTTTTGTGGATCCGTCGAAACGGTATTCCAATGTGATGTAGGTTAATCCTCGATCATGGGCGCTTACCTGAACGGCTGCTACTATAATCTTTTCCTCGACATCATCCGATCTCAGAACATGATTTCGATGTGAGGCTGGTAATTTGTATCCTACTTTTGGTAGTAGTCCTGGAAAACCGGTATCTACTATGCCAGCTAATTGATCTCTACCTTCCTTAGCTGATTGGGTATCTGTGAAATCTTCCACAGATAGACTGATGACATGACCAGTGTAATGGTACGGCGTTGGTTGGAAGTTCCGCTTCCTGTTTCCCTGTGCCTTTGCTGGTCGCACGTGCTGGCGTAGGGGCCTAGCTCGCCGGATGGGTGGGGTCTTGCTCAGGCCCAGGGAAACCGCACTACAGATTTTCACGTGCGATTTAAAAAAAAACAGCCCTTTTGCCCTCCCTACCATGTTACCTCGACTCCATCTTACTTGGAGGTAACCCACTTAAACTTTACTTATCTTAATTTTACTTTAATTTAATTTTAATTTCACGTTACTTTATTTTAAATTTAAATCTTTTTTTTTTTATGTCTTTTCTTATTTCTTTAAAATTAAATTAAACTACATTTTTAATTTTAAGTTTTCAGGTTTTTCTTCAACCTTTCTTTTCAACATTCAAAATTCGACTCCATATAGTATACATTTAATTTTATAATTCTTTAAACTTTAATGTTTTTAATCTAAATTTTAATCTTTAATTTATTTTATTTGTTGTAATTTAACTTTTACACTAATTTTAAATTTCACTTAAACTTTACTTTTCTTAATTTTACTTTAATTTAATTTTAATTTCCTAAACTACATTTTTAATTTTTAAGAGGGTTTTTCCTCAACCGTTCTTCTCAAAAACAAAACTTCAACTCCTAATGTCACTAATTTTAATTTTAAATTTCTTTAAACTTTCTTTCTTTCTTTAATTCTTAAATATTTATAATTTTTTTTTTTTAACATTACTACATTTTAAATTTTCACTTAATCTACATTTTTAATTTTAAGAGGTTTTTCCTCAACCTTTTACTTTCACTACATTTTAATTTCTTTATTTTATACTTAAAGGTTATCTTCAACCGTTTCTTTTCATTGTCCGAATTCAACTCTTAATTTTATATTTCTTTAATTAATTTTAATTTGTTAAGTCTTAAAATATTTCTCTTTTTTTTTTCATCTTATTTTTTTTCTAAAAACTTTCACTTTACTTTCTCAAGCTTAAATTTTTTCTTAACTTAAATTTTTTCTTAACTTAATTTTTTTCTTAAACTGTAAACTTTCGGAGGTTTTTACTCAACCTTATTCTTGAATGACTACATTTCGACTCCTCGATTTAAATTTAACTTTATTACATTAACCTTCTCATCTTCATTCATTCATCTGCAGATAAAAACCTGTTTATTAAAAAACAAAATCACCACCAATTCATTGAGAACATTCATATGCATTCATAATATTCTCTAGTATTTATAACACTCCCACTCATATATGACTATGAGAGCAAGTGAGATGAATACAAGAAAATACGTGGTTTGACCAGCATGATTGCATATGAATGTGTTCATGATTTCATACAACACAATGAAGAGAAAAAAACACGCCATAAATCAGTTTGCCAAAAAAAATGCCATCAACATATTACCATATAAGGTGTTGTTTATATGTACATACTTGAACTTGAAAATAATTTCAAGATCAAGGTTATTATTTTTTTCTTCTTTCTTATTCTGCTTGTAACAGAAATTCTTTTGCTACAGTGCAGAGCAAAACAGATCACCGTCACACCAGTCAGATTCCACGCCTGGATAGCGTGCAATTTAAATTGGACAACAAATCTGCCATCTCCGGTTTTAATTTGATTAAAACCTCGGTTGGTGGGATCGAGTTGCTGTTTCAATTTATCCCTCAACGATTCAACCAATATTGTCAAAACCTAAGAGAATGTGTCTACTAATGTCACGCGACTCCATGGTTGGTACGTGACGTCAGGTGGATTAGCAGGAGGGGAAAATTTTCCACCGAAGACTTGTTCTACTGTGGCAAATTTTCCAAGTTGCGCCTTCTTACATACCTGTGAAGCTCTGGAATTCTTGCGCTTCGATTGTACGATACGCGTTTCTCCTGTAGCTTTGGTAGACATGATGAATCGTGAAGTATGTACAACAGAGTAATATAATTAATAATAAAATAATTATGGGTGTATTACCTGTTACATAGAGGTGGTATGTCACAAGTAATGGTTTTGTCAGAAATAGTCTCTACAAAATAACAAGTTATATGTATTAAATAAAACTATTGTTCGTATTTCTGTAGCCATAATATGCATTACTATTGTTATTGTAGTTGTTATTACCATTATTTCTGTTTCTATTATTCCAATTATTAAATCTACCACGGAATTGTCTTCTCTGTCCGCGATAGGCATTACTGGATTGTCTTTGTCCGTAATGCAGAACAGTATTTTGTTGACCGGTGGCCTCAGTGCAGCTGCTAATAAACTTGCTTACTGCCTCGTTCATGTTAGTGAACTCGCCTGCCTCCATGATAAGTTTTACCCTATCTATGTTGCAATTTCTGGTCATAGCCTTAATGGCTGTTTGTGTGGAGTATTTTGTCGCCAATGTGCTTGATAACCCATCTGTTATGTATGAGTTCTCTAAAGATTTTGTAATACTTTCTATTTCTTTACAGTAGGTGTTTGCAGATTTGCCATTCTGCTTAACATTCATTAATTTGGCGGACAATACTTCGACAGATTCTCCTTTTACGTCAGTTTTTAGTCTTGATATGATATCAGAAATCGTGGATTCATTTTCAATCAAGTTTCTAGCGTTTCCCTTTAATTTTGTCTTGATGAGAGATACTGCGACTGTCTCGTGTGTGTCTTTTATTGAGTCCAAAAGCTGGAGTGAATCCAAAAATGACCTTAGATTTTCTGATTTACCATCAAAATCTGGTATCAACCTTGAAGCTGTATTCAAAAAATCTACTGTAGTCTGAGGCATTTTGAAATTGTCGCCCGAATCGGAATCTGACAGATCCTCCGAAATAGGTTCCAGTTTGGAGGTTTCTCTTGAAGAAAATATAACGTTTATATCAAATTCTATAGGTTCCTCTAATTTATGGGGAACTTTCTGTTGGATACTATATTTATCAAATATTTTCACTAGTTGATCTCTTAAAACCCAATAGTATTCCAAGCTTTGTTCCCTATGTTCTTGTGTTAATTTTAAAAAATGTTTTTGTACTATTGCCCTTATTGCTTCTAATGCATTAATCAAAGTTGTTATGTGTTTTCTCACGGTTTCTTCTTTTATAAAGGTATTTTTATTTACGCATTTATATGCTTTTTAAAATTTTTCTCTTTCTGAGGTTATGATTTGTTCTATAACTCCCACTTTTCCATTTAAATTTTTTCTATACCGTTAGCTCTACTTAAATATCTTTTCTTCAGTTTCTTGTTATGCATTGAATAGACATGTATTGCTAAATTTAGGCACATAAGTATGGACATTATTATTAGACATATTTCTATTAACAAAAGGTCTTGTCCGTCATGTTTTACAGTAATTTCATTAACTACGTTCGCCTTAGGATCTACTATCTTTGATTCTTGGGTGCCCATTTCAAATTATGAAACTAAATGTTATTCATAAGATAAAAATTATTAATCAAGGTATTTAAAATTTGAGTTATTTAATTATATATATATTTCTTTTTTTTTTTAAATTAGAAAGATTAAAATTATTCATTATTTAAAATTAGTTTCAATTAAAATTTTAAATTATATAAATTGTATAAAAAAAAATATCAAAAATTAATTTCAAATATTATTCTTATTAAATTTATTATTGATTTTAAACTATATTCATTATTATTGATTTAAATTTATAAACATTATTAATTAAAATGGTGTAAACTAAAATTATTTTTCATTATAAAAAAATTACTTTCTATTATCAATACATATTTATTTTGTATTGAAGAATGTTATTAGGAAAAAGTTGTTATCACTAGGCGGTTAACGCCGTCTGATCCTATGAGTGCGGCTTTATACGCTCTTCTTCTTAAAATTGTTAATCTTTTATTTTCCTATTTTTGTCGAGATACTGGTTGATCAGATATTCCAGCTGATCTATTCTTTTCCACAATTCTGTGGATTTTTGCCAAGATGGTGGTGGATTGCTGTTTACCTCGCGTGTCAACACCGCTCTTTCTCTGCGTAGTCGGCAGATGTAGCCAGCCCTTGGTTTCGGCTTTGTTGTTTTTGGTATTTTTAATTCTGCTTCTGTTTTCTTCTTGTTTTGTCGCTGAAGGTATTCCTCTATTGTAATTGGCTTTGGGCCTGCGGACATCCTTCTGTCGCTGCTGACGGACTTTATGGCTGTCAACGTCAGGACTTAAAAAAATTTAGTTTTTGTTTTTACGCGGATTTATACGCGGTTGCAGGGTGCGGATTATATGCTTCTGCTTGTGTCCTTTTACGCGGCTTAAACGCGTATGTTGGCTAGGATCGCCATATAAATAAAAAGGATAACAAATTGTTTTTAAGGTTTCAATATTTCCTTTATTATTAATTACTTTGCTTGAGCCGATCAATTTGGCTCTTTTAGTTGTAAAAGCAAAAGTGTGTCGATCGAACAGAATCGAACGCTATTTATACTAAAAATATGCTTACAAAATGTTTTAATATACTGTGCAATTGTGTAGCAACGGACAGAACATTCTTGGCTAATTTTACATATACAATCCAACAATCATTGTGCAACACCAAAAGAGTTGACTGTTACAGTAAACCCCGTATCAGCTTAATTGCACACAGCACTGCTTGTGTATGCGAAATCTAGAGCTTTTAAGTTACTGTATAAGTAGTGCTGATCGTGTTGGTCGCTTTTATTATTTTGTGTGTAACATTATCACACTTTATATTTTATTACCCAAAAATGTTTTTGTTGGTAGTGATGACTTATATGATATGCTACATATGCTACACTAGTCCAGTTGTTTTAATTGTTGGTAGAATTTATGCTTCTGTTCCCCTTTGCTGATTGCGATTAGCCTTCTGAGTTCCTTTCGCTGTTTGTTGATTTTAGTCTTTTTACCCCCTCTTGATCTCTTTTTCGTTTCATTCAATTCTGGTGATGAAGGTATTGGTCTTGAAATTCGGTTTCTGTATTCTTATATGGTCAATGCCTTCTGAGTTCCTTTCGCTGTTTGTTGATTTTAGTCTTTTTACCCCCTCTTGATCTCTTTTTCGTTTCATTCAATTCTGGTGATGAAGGTATTGGTCTTGAAATTCGGTTTCTGTATTCTTATATGGTCAATGCTCTTGACCATAGCTTTTGGGTGTTGCCTTGTATTCCGGTATATCCCTTGGAATGCCCTCTGGGATGTATTCCTCGTCCACAATTTGTTTGTTATTCACCAAAGCTTCATACTTTTCTATTATTGCGTCAATCTCTTCCTTTGACGGGATGTCTTTTAGCGGTGGTAGAATTTCTACGCTGATGACAGACATTTAGTTACTAGTTGATGGTTAAGTTTCACTAGGACCTATTCTTGTAGTATTGTGGAAGATTCCAGGACTTATTTTATCAGCATCGCCATATAGTATACGTCGAAATCTGGAATCTTCTGAAATCTGGCAGGATCGCCATATAGTAAGTAAGACGGTTTATTGTTGACTGAGAGGGTGCAACCCGCACATTAAATTGACAACGGTATGCACGCTGAGTCAACACAATGGACCGTTGATTTGAAAAGTAAATTTCAACGATTTGGGCACGTTGTTCAGTTGTGTATTGCTCCATTATAAATTGTCCAAGTCTTCTTTACAAAATACTGAAAAGAAAAGAAGAAAAAAAAATATAATAAAAAAGTTATAAGGAATTCACACCACTTCGGTCTTTCTGGGCCACCCTGTATATGTAGATCGCCAATAGTATAAGTGTATCTATATATATATATATATATTAGGGTGGGTCAAATTTTTTCTTCAAAAGGCGTATAGCAAAAATGTAATCTACGTAAAATTCTAAGAAAATTAGCTCCCGCCGAGAGACATGAAGAAAATTCACTTGAGAATTAAATTTTTTTTTTTTTTTAGATCTCATAATAAAATTTCATTATTATAATAAAACAATTTTTTTTTTATTATTATCAATTCTAAAAAACACAACTTTTTTAAAATTTTCTTAATATGTATAGCTGGTCTTATTTGTGAAAGCATTGACAAATTTCAGTTTTTTAAGTCTTTTTTACAGTCCATTCGGAGTATATGGGTTCGACTTTCTAAAGTCACTGCCATAACATCGTCACGATTTTTTGCAATTACTCGGCGTGAGACATGCGTTAGCAACTGCACACATCGCTCGGTTCCCTGGATGTGCGACGGAATTCCTGGATCTGGCAGTGGTACATCATCAGATTTAATATACTCTAACAGGTGCTCGTGTGGGATGCTTGCAGTAAATGGAGGCTCAGATAATATGTTGTCATCATCTAAGTCGACTAAATCCATATAGTCTGTGCAATTAAAATTAATGGAATGCTTTTTATAAGCCCTGAGTTTAGTTGAGTCATAGAATTGTTCACGGCAATACAAAATTTTGTTAATGGCTCTTGCACGAACAGGTTTCCTTTCGTCGAAAAGCATCGTTAACAATATATTTTCCGGATGGGCGAAAAATGCATTGTTTTGTATCGTTTTGTTTACAATTTCTCGAAGATTTTGCGGTAAAAATTGCGTTGACTTAATAAATTTATATAAAAGCGCGCTGCCATGTACTACTGAATTATAAAATTTTACATTAAAATACATCGGTACATAAACAAATTATGAATACAAACCAAAAAGTGGATATATTAAACGTGGAAAAGAGCATTATGTACCATATACTAGACAAAAATATAAAGTACATTCCACCTTAACGAGACCACATAGTCATCCGTTACAATTTTTTACGGCTGGAAAAAAACCTATTTCAGGTGATATCGGTTTAGGTAAAATATCTACAGTTCCAATTGTAATAAATAATTTAAACGATGTTTATGCAAGAACTATAGAATCATACGGAACTTATCACCCTATTAAGGGGGGTTTTGGTTATGATACACAACCACAATTACATGTTGGTATCGTTGCAACTCCGCAATTGAAACCAACTGATACTTCTGCAAGTTACTTAAATAGTGCATGTTATTGGAAAATAGAATGTTCTATTGAAATTCAATGTAATATAACGTCTGCATTTGGAAAAGGTGTTAGTGTCAGTTGGCCATTGGAAGCTTCATTTAGTGCAAATTTTGATCGTGCTTATACTGATGGACAAACTTTATTTGGTGTAACGGACGATGTAAATGGAAGAATTGCTGTAAATAATCATGAAGATGTAACTAGCGATGATGAAGATGAGCCTTTTCAGTTTATAAAGAAAACAAAACAATTAAATTTATAATGTTAATTTATAATATTATATTTATTAAATAAATGGTAACTAGACATTGGATGAGGTTTCTTTTTGTAATTTTTTAATTTTTTATAAGAGCGCCATTTATAGGTAAACATTCTGGAACGGAAGGCAAGATCATTAGGGAAAACGTCATTATTTGATAGTACAATTATCGGTGTTCTTTGTATTACCGCATCATTACTATATTTTATTTTTGCTGCAACGGTGTCACCACCAAAAAGCATTTTTAGAGTTTCGGTAGCTGATGCTTCTAATAAAGGTTCGTTCCAGAGTATAATTCTCTTGTCAACGCATTCCATTAAGGGAAATGAGCAGTATCTGTTAAAGTTTCCAATTTGTCCAAAATTCAAGCAGAAATGAATGAAGGTATCAAAAAAATAATTTTTACCTGCATTAGGAGGAGAAAGAATAAAAATAGTATTTTTTTTTAAATTGACCTTATTGATAACATTATATAAATCGTTTAAAAATTTTACAATTTGCTCTTCGTTGTTATAAAATTGAAATTTTAACAAATCATCTAGTATTTCTATTGAATCACTTATGTTATAATAATAGTCATATAAATTATTTACAGGTGCGTTAAAAGTTAAAAATTGTGGTTCTATAGATTTTAAATATATATACAATTCATGATAACTTAAATTATTTATAAAATTATTTGTTATTTTTATACAATTTTTAATTAAAATGGAATTTATATCCCAAAACCTGAACTCAGAAGTGAGCCATATAGAAGTACTCAAAATATGGTGTATAGGTGCAGTTGGATGTTGCTTTAAAAAATCAATTATTTTGTCTCCCTTTCCTCTTTTTTTACGCCGGGAATCTTCTGAATGTTGTTCGTCACTGAAAGAAGCAATTTCAAAATTAATTGGTAGTTCGGATCCATCGGTGACTGAATCAGAAATGTTGATCGATAATTGGCTTCCTTCCACCAATCCGTTTTCGGTTTTTTGCAGATCTTCGAAAAATCGAAGACATCTAGCTTCACTACATGGTAGCCACGTTCTCCCGGCGATGTTAACGTAGATATATTTCCGGGAATCTTTCTGCAAATAGACTGCGAGATTGATCCAGTGCCCGATCGAGAACTTCCAGCTTGGAAAGACTCTTCGAGCAAATCTTCGATCGATTTTTCTATGCAAGGCATCTACAGGAATTATTGGAATAACTGCAGTCGTGGACGATGTGTATGTGGTCCCCGTGATCCGAGATGAACATGATGGACCCTGAAAATTTTCTGCGTAATTGTTCGTAATCCATTCTGCTGTTTCCCAACTTATTTCTGGTGCCGTAAATGTCGTGCACCACTCGCTGTTTAAGAGGATTGTCGTTAAATCCCTTAATGAACACTTCCCTAACTCTTTCTTTTGGCCCACTATTTCCTTCTGGGCGTAGAGAAGGGAGTCCATAAATATGTGTAGATGTCTTTTCGCCGATAACATCTTCTCCTTCAAGGAGAGAGATATCAAAATCTCTATAGTCGTACCTTTATAAAGATATTAGTTTATTATATTTTATATTTGTAAAATTAAATCTTTATACCTATGTTCAGCAAAAAATCTTTCGTCCACAGCATCATTAGAAGTGAAAGTAAGGAAATGCTTTCCGTCGAATCCTTGTAACTCGAAGCCATCTTCATTTCCTGATCCACATCTACTTTCTTCTTCTTCAAAATCGACTCGACACCTTTTTCTACTTTTCTCTTCAGTTTCTTCTCCTTCTTCACTGCAGCTTCTACTGCTTGTGTATTCGGCAACACGGAGTCTATCGATTCTGCATCGCTCAGAACTATTTCCTGACGACGTTGAATATTGTCGCTTTCTTCCAAAAACGCTGAATCTTCTAGAGGTTCCCGCATTGTTAGTTTCTTGATTGGAGCCATTATCACTTTTTGACGAATAATTTGAATTGCTATTACTGTAGTTATATGAGCACTTGCTGTTGCTATTGCTATCGTTTGATTGCATTTGAAATTTAGAACATAAATCCCTGTAATGGTACGGTTCTAGTGGAATTTCCGCTTCCGTTTCCCTGAGCCTTTGCTGGTCGCACGTGCTGGCGTAGGGGCCTAGCTCGCCGGATGGGTGGGGTCTTGCTCAGGCCCAGGGAAACCGCACTACAGATTTTTTTCACGTGCGATTTAAAAAAAAAACTGTCAATTTAAACTGATGCTAAATGGATGGATGGCCATACTTACCTTGGGATTGGGGACTAGGTGTTCTGCCCCTTTTGCCCTCCCAACCATGTTACCTTGACTCCATCTTACTTGGAGGTAACCCACTGCAATGAAAAGATTAGGTTTGGTTAGGTTTCTACATTGGGTTATATATTATTTTTTTATTCAACCTTCATTTTAAGGTTTTTAACAGAGTTGGTTTTGTCATGTTCATTTAAATTGGATTTACAATTTTAATTTCAATTTATGGAAAAAAAATACCTTTAAATTTAGTTCTATAAACTTTTATTTTAAGTGTCCTTGGCAATTTTCAAGTTCGCAGTAATTTTATTCCACTCTATAAATTTTAATCAATTTTGAATCTTAACGGTATTTTGTAATTTTGTAATTAATGTTTCATTAAATATAGGGTATACAATTTTCATTGGTTGGCAATTTTAATTGACAGTATTTCTATTTCGTATGTAGGTATAGTAACAATTTAATTAAATGTAGCTTTCTTAAAATTAGGAAGTTAACTTAAATAAGTTTAATAAGTTCAGCAATTTTTTTAGTTTAGAAAAATTTTAATGTAGGTAAATTTTCAGTTTAATTTTATAATTAGAACTAATTTTTTTTTTCTTGTTTCAATATGTTATTTTCTTATTTTTATTCTACAAAGGTATTAAGAAACTAATAATACTTAGTTACCGCCTTTTGCCGCTGTCGCCGTACTCCGCGGTTGAGATCTTTCCTGACGATTCTTGCACCAAATTCGAACTTCTTTTCTTTTCAGCTTTAGGTTTGTGTAAGTTATTTCCTTTTTATATTTCATAAATGAAACATGATGTGTTTTGTGTGATTGTTACTAATCAACTGCTTTCTTTATTGAATTGTTTTTCTTATTTAAACTTAAAACTATGGAATACAATAATTAATGCCCATTTGACAACATTGGGTCTTTCTCAATAGTTTATTGCCCACTTGACAATTTTTGGGACTTTTTGTTAAAAATAATAAGTTAAACATTTTATCGTCTGCATTAATGACCTAGTTTACCAATCGAAAGAACAGAGTACTGTTGCGACACATAATGCAATATGAGACGCAACAATTATTGTTTACATTGAATTTTGTTCTTTCGCCCACAAAGCATATTATCGATTGGCTTGTGACAAAATATTCTATAGCTGCGACACACAATGCAATTTGAGCCACAACATAATTTATTGAACTTAAACAAATTGATTAACAAAGCGAACACAGCAAACATGAGAAATTAAAGAGAATGGGAGGGAGTATTTAGAATTAACTAAACAAAATGTTTTGTTTGTTAACTCTTCCCCACTAAAATTTTGATTGTCCTCAATCAAAAATAGGGTATTTGAGAGATCCTTGATATAGGGTACCCTCTCGGCTCGTTTTCATTCAAGGTAATATTCTGCGGTGGTAATGGAGTATTGATATTAATTATTCCTGAGCATTTAGAGCCACTTCTATTACACATTTTTTTCAGACAGACAGATAACATTAAGATGATTATGAGAACCACTAGTACGTAAGTGATAGTGTCACCCAATCTACTTTCCACATTCAGAAGTTCTATTGCTTCAGTATTGTTCACATGCATTTCTTTGATTAGTTCCAAGGTGAGAATTTCTTCCACGTGTGTGTTTCCCATGACTGGTTGCACTACGGCTGGGAGAAATTAATTTCAGAATATGAAAAAGCTTTATCACCGATTGATACAGTTTCATTATGGAATTTAATGATGAAAGTGCCATTTAAATCATATGGCTCTTGACTTATCAGAATCGTACCGTTAAATTGGTTCAGTAAAAGTGTTCCAGGGAATATTTCCTGTATTGTGGGTATATGGAAGTTACTTGTCAAGGTACAATTAGAGGGTTTGCTGTGGATTAAATTGGGGAGGCATTCAGATCCGCTGATGTCCTCAATACTGTCCTCTTTGCATATTGTCAATTTGTTGTAGTTCTTACAATCATTTTTTATTCCAAACATCCTTTCATTACAATTCAAAATTTCATTAAAAATAATTTTAGTAGCAGTTCTATTAATTTTCACAGGTTTTATAAGTAGCTTATTGCACAATATATCATTTGTTGTAGGAATGCTGACAATATAAATTAAGGAACTATTGTTAGTAGCTATTTTTATTTCACTAAATTCCAGTATCTCTTCTATGTTGAGGTATGGAATTTTATTATTTTCGAACAATTTCCTAATGGTCTCTATTTCATCATGAGACAGAATAAACGAATTAATTACACCTACTTTGGCCCAATGGATGGCATATTGTAGATTAATTATTTCTTCCTTTATTATTTCCAGTTTGTATTTCAATTCGGTAATATCTAAATTCCGGAAGGTCTGTACATCTTCTTGCACGACTTTTATTACCTGGTTCATTTTTGAGGTCAATTCGTTGATTCTGTCTAAAGATAATTTGTTTATTATAACCTGTTTATTGTTATTTTTTAATATATTATTTGTTTTTTGTGTTATTATTTCAAAGTCGTCATGGTCAGGATTACCTGCTATCCATTTCCATGCCGAACCTATGAAATTTAGGGATCGTTTTGATCTTGGTTTCAATTGGTTTAGCTTCTCTTGTAATTCGGATATTTCATGGATTAAAAAGGGATGTAAGGGATGGGATGTAACCACTTTTGAAATCACTGTTGCCTTCATATCGTCAATAAACATCTGGTAATCGTTTAAGTCCACATCATGTATCAATCTTACAGACCCCATTTGGAGTTTTGCTACACCTGTATCAATTGCTACAATTCGCGAATTAGTATAGTCCAAGATCTTTACCTCAGGTCGGACTAAGGGCAACAAAATTATACTAAAAAAAAAGAAAAAATAAAAAGAAAAAGTTCCTTAACCAAAATTTGAATTCATTCAGTTACGAATGTTGTTTTTGTGAACAATTCTTCCGTTTTCTGTCACCACCGTTGTATGTCGATTTTCCTTGACTATCTCCTGCTTATAGTTCTTACTGAGCTTTGTTCCCAACCTTTTATTCTGTTTGACAAAAATCACTTCTCCTATTTTATAATCCCTGGCGACTTTTCTACCGCGATTATGATATTCCAAGTCCGATAGTTGTCGGTTCTTAAAATCTTCTATCAACTTGATCCTGTCTTTTTCCCGTTCTTCAGGGTCTCTTGATGACCGTTTACCAAAAAATACATCGTACGGTTTTCTTCCTAAGGTCGAATGAACAGTGTTGTTATACTCGTAAGTAGATTTATCCAAAAGTTCGGACAAGTTATTATGAATTCCTTTCGATTTTATACATCGCATGATCTCGGAAAGAGTAGAATGAAACCTTTCTATCTGTCCGTTAACCGTACTGGCGTATGGTGGAATTCGGAAAACCTTTACGTTAAATTGATTTTCCAACATGAATATGATGGCCTTTGAATTAAATGACTTTTCATTATCCATCACGACAATTTCTGGCATACCAAAGTTCAAAAGTATTTCTCTAAGTGGTTGTTTGATGTCTTCCGTCGCTCTTGAATTAAGTTTTTTTGTCTGAGCATATTTTGTCAACTTATCGATTGCTGTCAGAATAGAAGTACCTTCCGTAATATAAATATCGATGTGTATTATTTGACCAGGATATTGTGGGATAGGGGTTTCTTGCAGAGAAATATTGTTAGGGTGTCTTTCATATTTGTTCTCCTTACAAACCTTGCATGATGTTACTATTTTTTTTATTTTTGCATTCATCTGTGGGAAATAACATCTCTCGAGTAATTGAGCTTTATTTTCATTGGCATTTCTGTGAGCTCTGTTATGTTCATTTATAATTTCTATTTCCTGATCTGATTCGTTAAGAATGTCGGCTACCATGTTTCTTGTGTAAAGGAATTTGTATTTGCAAAAATTATCGGAATACACTTCTTGTGCTTTTCCCAATATCTCGTCGGTTGTTTTCACACAATTCGTTACTGATGGGTTTAGGTATTTAGTGAATATTTCGTTTAGTCTTTTCTTGGAGAGGTCTGGTTCTGATATGATATGTCTGTGGTATGTTGGAAACACAATTTGAAATTCATATGATTGAGTTTCATTCTGTTCTATAAACAGTTGATTTTTAAAAGCATTTATTGGAGCATTTGTATGTTGGATAAGGTTTCGAGGTAGGCTATGGTCACTATGTTGCGTGGCGTCTGTCGAGATGATCTCAAATATTTGCTGTGGAGGTCTAGAGAGTGCGTCCGCCACAGCATTAGTATTACCAGGTTTGTACGATAATTCGTAATTATACTCCTCCAATATTGCTTTCCATCGCCTAAGTTTGCTATTAGTATTTCCGTTGCTCAGAGCGTGTGTCAACGGTTGGTGATCTGTAAAAATTTTTATCTTTGCTGCTCCGTAAAGGTAGTTTCTCAAACTCTTAAGGGCCCAAACAATCGCTAACATTTCTTTTTCGTTTGCAGCGTAATGTTCTTCGGCTTTGTTGAGAGTTCTTGAAATAAATGTTATGGGCCTACCATCTTGTTCCAATACAGCTCCGATCGCATAGTTGGAAGCATCTGTTTTCAGTCGGAATTCTTTTTCGAAATTAGGGTAGGATAACATAACATCTGCTGATGTCAATGTTCTTTTGATTTTATTCAGTGCCTCTATGGCGTTGTCATCTAGTGATATATTTATCTTTTTTGAAACATTTTTGGACATTCGTCCCTCTTCCCCTCTCAAAAGAGCCGTTAGAGGTTTTGCCAGTTTGGCGTAATCCTTGATGAAACGGCGATAAAAGCCTGCCATGCCAAGGAATGATCGGAGGTCCTTAAGCGTTTTTGGGGTCGGAAAGTTGTTTATCGTTTCTACTTTCTTAGGGTTAGCCTGTATTCCGGTTGTGGATATTAAGAACCCTAAGAATTCTACTTCCGTCTTCAAAAACTCACATTTATCAAGCTGAACCTTCATGTTGGCTATCTCTAAGGTGTGGAATACCTGCTCGATGTTTTCCAGATGTGATTTCTCATCTCTGCCGAATATTATGATATCGTCTATATAAATATAGCAGATTTTGCCGATGTGTTCCCGCAGAATATCATCAAGGGCTCTCTGAAATATTGAGGGTGCGTTTCTCAATCCGAACGGAAGCCTCGTAAATTCGTATTTGCCGTTGTTGATCGAGAATGCAGTTTTTTCCATATCTTTTTCTCTCAGAGGAATCTGATGAAACCCACTTTTCAGATCCAGAACGGAGAAATATCTATTTTCTCCTAGCTGAGAAAGCACCTCATTTATTTCTGGTATAGGGTATCGGTCGGCGATTGTGACCGCATTTAATTTCCTATAATCGATAACTACTCTGTATTTTTTCCTACCTGAAGCATCCATTTTTTTGGGGACAACCCATACTGGTGAATTGTAAGGTGACTTTGAAGGTCTTATAACACCCTGATCCAACAATTCTTTAATCTGAGCTTCTACTTCGTCCTTCAAATTCATAGGATATGGATAACATCTAGAATATATAGGGTTATCGGTGGTGGTTCTAATTTCACCTTTTACTGATGTCGTGTAGGTAAGACTTTCGTTTGGTTCTGAGAATAAATTGGGATGTTTTGCTATTATGTTTCCGATTTTTGTTTCTTGTTCTATTGTCATGTGTTGTGTCCTTATTTGTATTGAATTAACAGATTGGGAAATTTTCTGTTTCAATTTTATTTTGATATGGTCCTTAACGATCATATAACTTCCTGCTGCGTGAATAATTGCTGACAGTTCTTTAAGGCTGTCATTACCCAATATCGCATGAAATGATTTCAACGAAGGCAATAAGAAAAATTTAATATCTGAGCCGAAGAGATTTATAAAGGTGTGGTGAGTTACGGAGGTTTTGCCTCCAATGGAGTTAGCATAGAAATTGACCTCGTTGGGTATTGCTTTTTTTATTAAGGAATTTTGTACATAATTTTTGTTCGATCCTGTGTCGACAAGTATTCTAAGTATTTCTCCGGAGCTCGTCTTAGCTTCGAAATATGGCAAAGACGAGTTCGCTAATCTAAAAAATGAATGTCAGTGAAGTCATGGTCCTCGATGAAGGTTTTTTCATTATGTTCGTCGTTCTGACCGTCAAGATATTCTTGCATTTCCTGAAGATCTTCTTCAGTGCCGCTAGCTAGTACATGATTGTTATACGATTCGAAATCGTCTTCGCTGTAAAGGTTAACATTTTGACCATCCGTTTCCCAGTTATCGGTGTTTATATGAAAGTTTCTTTGAAACTTTTGGGGTTGTTGGTATGTATTGTCTGGTGGCCTTTTTCCTGCGAAATCGTTATTTGGTCGTGGTCTATTCATGTAATTGATCGTTCGGGTTTGCATTGAGCGGTCTATGTCCATAGGTTCTGGTCTTGGTAATGGTTTTGGGGCAACTGGTCTCTGTGGTGGAGTATTAGAACTGAAATTTCTGGGTTGGTTAAATGAATTTGATGGCATAAATTGTCGTTGCTGTCTGTTAAAATTTTGATTGGGAGTATATTGTTGTTGTGGTTGTCTGTAGAAATTTTGGGATGTTGAAGGCATGTGTGCGAGGTGTGGGTAGAATTGAGGTCTTGTAAAGGTTGATTGTGGGAATAGTGGTTTGTAACTTTTCGGAGGTAAAGGTTGTTGGATTTTGGTAACCTTATGGGTATAGGCATGTTGAGCTCTATAGTTTTGGTTTTCCAGTTTGAGGCATAAGTGCAATGCCTGTGGAAGATCCGCTGGTTCTCGAATTCCCAACAAACGTGGCAGGTCTCCTTTGAGTCCACGGACGAAGGTGTCTAGTGCTTTATCTCGGTATGTCTGGGTTAAAAGGTCCATAGCTTCTCTGCCAATGTCCATACAGGCGAGTTTGTTCATTATAAGTGAAAGATGAGTATAGACCTGTTGGTAAAATTCCTGGATTGTGGTGTTTCCCTGAATCAAGGTTGTCATTTGATACTCCAATGTTCCAAGGTCTCGTTTATCTGCGTAATGCAGAGTAAGGCATTTTGATATGCAAGTCCAATTAAGGGGAGTATTGTACGATTCTAAAGCGGCGTCTGCTGGGCCTATGATCTTATTTCTTACTACGTTGAGGATTCCGTAGTATTTTGGTGTCCCTCTGCTTGATTCGTACAATTTAAGTACACGTTCCACACTTTTCCTCCACGAGCTAAATTCGGAAGGATTGCCTGAAAATTCCCTCAGACATCGTACCACATCCGGTACCTTGTCTAGGTCAGTCAAATTCTCCATATACCTATCTTCTATAACTTGGTCTATACCTGTCATAGATGCGCCGGGATTTAAGAGTTCCCTAACCAGGCTATCACATTGTTCTCTACATAACCTAGTCACTATGTCTGTTACAGTGGCTTCTAGTTGTGGATTTATGTTAGGGGGATTTATTTCGGGATTGCGAACTAGGACTGGGGGTCTAATCAGATTATTTGGGTTGGCCATATCCAAGTATTAATTTCCCCTTTAATTTTGTTAGCTTATAAAAAAAAATTTAATGTTTTTTTTTTCCTTTTTAAGAAAAAGTATTGAAAAAAAAATCTTATTTTTAAACTTAAACACAGAATTTTTAATGTCTTATTGTCAAAAAAAAATTCTTCTTAAAATATATTTTAATTCCAAAAAAAAATTTGTTTTGTTATTTTCTTAAATGTATTTTTGAAAAGAATCCAAAATTTATTCTTAAATTTAAATATAGAAAATCCTTCTTTTTTTTTTTTCTTTTTTTTGCTTCTTAAAATGTTTAAATTGAGCGCAATATATATTTTTGGATGCTTACAGCTATTTGTTTGACTTACTTTAGAATAGTCAATAAATACTTCATTGTTGAATTTTGTGTCGATGTTGGTGATGGTGTTGATTCGTAATTTGTATCCTCTTTGCTGCCCAGACAAAATCGTTGCCTGGTGACAATGTTGTTTTCCACTTCAAGTTGAGTTTGTAATTAATTGAAATATTATTTTTCAACAATTTATTGGGATTATAATTTATTAGTTTTGACAATTTCGTATACAAATTGGGGTTCTTCTTTTATTTAAAAAAAAATTATTGTAATTATAATTTGACAGTTTCGTGTAAATTAGAGTTCTTCTTTTATTTAAAAATTTATTGGAATTATAGTTTTTGATAGTCTCGTATAAATTAGAGTTTTTATTTAAAATTTATTAGTTTCGTGTAAATTAGAGTTCTTCTTTTATTTAAAAATTTATTGGAATTATAGTTTTTTTTTTTGTTTTGATAGTTTCGTATAAATTAAAGTTTTTAAAAAAATTTTTGTAGAGTTTTTTAATTTTGAACTTCTTTAGGGTTTTAAATTTTATTAAATTAATTCTGCACTTCTTTAGGGTTTTAAATTAATTCCGCACTTCTTTAGGGCTTTTAAATTTTATTAAATTAATTCTGCACTTCTTTTAGGGCTTTTAATTAATTCTGCACTTCTTTAGGGCTTTTAATTTAAATTAAATCTGCACTTCTTTAGGGTTTTAAATTAATTCTGCACTTCTTTAGGGCTTTTAAATTTTATTAAATTAAATCTGCACTTCTTTAGGGCTTTTTAGATTTTATTAAATTAATTTTTCACTTCTTTAGGGTTTTTAAATTAATTAGAACACTTTTTATCCTATGCACTACTTTAGGGCTTTTAAAGGATTAAGTTTTATAAAAACACTTTTACTACCATAATCCTATGCACTACTTTAGGGCTTTTTAAGGATTAGGTAATCTGTCAGTTTTTTTTGTTGGGCGCCAGTTATTTCCTTTTTATATTTCATAAATGAAACATGATGTGTTTTGTGTGATTGTTACTAATCAACTGCTTTCTTTATTGAATTGTTTTTCTTATTTAAACTTAAAACTATGGAATACAATAATTAATGCCCATTTGACAACATTGGGTCTTTCTCAATAGTTTATTGCCCACTTGACAATTTTTGGGACTTTTTGTTAAAAATAATAAGTTAAACATTTTATCGTCTGCATTAATGACCTAGTTTACCAATCGAAAGAACAGAGTACTGTTGCGACACATAATGCAATATGAGACGCAACAATTATTGTTTACATTGAATTTTGTTCTTTCGCCCACAAAGCATATTATCGATTGGCTTGTGACAAAATATTCTATAGCTGCGACACACAATGCAATTTGAGCCACAACATAATTTATTGAACTTAAACAAATTGATTAACAAAGCGAACACAGCAAACATGAGAAATTAAAGAGAATGGGAGGGAGTATTTAGAATTAACTAAACAAAATGTTTTGTTTGTTAACTTGTATAAATGTTACACCATTATAAATTCGACACATGTTATTTCATTCTAGTATTTTCTTTTAGCTTTACATTTTTTTTTTTCTGGTTTGATACCTAATTTCCTTTTTCAAGTAATTTTATAAAATATTTTCTTTGCAGGCTTCCCGGTACAGTTTTTCAATTTTTAATTTTTCGGTATAGTCATTTTATAACCTTTTAGTTCTAGGCTTTCCACTTGTTCTTCTTTAATTTTATTTTTTTTTCAACTGTACTTATTAACGTTTAATTTTAAACAACTCCCGTGTCATTTTCGATCGTCCACTTTCATTACCAAAACTTCAATGAATTTTTAATTCTGGCGTCATCTTTATAACACCAATTATATTCTTTCTTTTTTTCTTCTGACCAGCACAACCCAAAAAAAAACCTGTTTTTTTTTTATTACCTACGCTCATCCACTCATTGCATAGCCTATGTATGTCATTATGTAACTTTTATCTCTTTATCCCTAATGCACATAGATATACATACATTCGTTCATAATCTCACTCTTTTCGTAAAAAAAAACATACCAACTCATATTAAAGGAGAGAGAGTAAGTGAGATTATTTAGTGAATGAAGGGGCAAGCTAATACCAATAGCTGAAAACCGAGTGGGAGAACGAGAAGGATTGCAAGCCGTAGTTGACCCATACATACATGAACAATCAAGAATTCATATAAACAACGAAGAGACAAACAAATCGCTCCATTAATCAGTTTGCAAAAATAGAACAAAAAACTTTCCATTAGCATGTTACCATATAAGGTGAACTTGAAAATGATTTCAAGATCAAGGTTATATTTTTTTTTCTGCTTTCTTATTTTGCTTGTAACAGAAATTCTTTTGTTACAGTAAAGCGCAAAACAGATCACCGTCACACCATTAAATGGTGGTTTTGGATATGATACACAACCTCAATTACATGTTGGGATAGTTGCTACTCCGCAATTAAAACCAACAGAAAGTACTATAAGCTATTTAAATAGTGCATGTTATTGGAAAGTGGAATGTTCTATTGAAATTCAAAGTAATATTTCGTCAGCGTTTGGTAAAGGAGTGAGTGTCAGTTGGCCATTAGAGGTCTCATTTTGTGCTAATTATGACAGAGCATATACTGACGGTCAAACACTTTTTGGTGTTACTGATGATGTCAATGGCAGAGTTTCAGCGCTAATTGCTGATGAAATTGATACAGATGATGAATACGAACCTTTTCAATTTGTTAAAAGAACTAAAAATTTAAATTTATAATTTATTTTATAATATTAAATTTATTTAATAAATAATAAGAAGACATTGGATGTGGTTTTTTTTTTTACAATATTTCAATTTTGAATAGGCTTTCCATTTATAAATATACATTCTTGATCGAAAAGCCATATCGTTAGGAAAAACGTCGTTATTAGATAACACGATGACAGGAGTTCTCATTATAACTGCATCATTTGAGTATTTCACTTTGGCAGCTACCGTATCTCCACCAAATAACATTTTTAATGTTTCTGTTGCCGATGCTTCTAATAGAGGTTCATTCCAAAGTATTATTCTTTTGTCGACACATTCCTTCAAGGGAAACGAACAATATCTGTTAAAATTGCCAACTTGGCCAAAATTTAAACAAAAGTGAATGAAACAATCAAAAAAGAAATTTTTACCTGCATTTGGAGGAGAAAGAATGAAAATGGTATTTTTTTTGGGAATATTTTTATCAATGACATTAAATAGATCTGTTAAAAATTGTAGAATTTTTTCATCATTGTTATGAAATTGAAATTTTAACAAGTCTTCTAAAATTTCAATAGATTCGTTAATATTATAATAATAGTTATAAAGATTTCCAATTGGTGCATTAAATACTAAGTTTTGTGGTTCTATTGATTTTAAATAGATGTACAATTCCTTGAAACTTAAATTATTTATATAATTATTGATAATTCTAATACAATTTTTTATTAAAATACTATTAGTATCAAAAAATTTGAATTCGGAAGATAACCACATAGATGTATTTAATAGATGATGTGTTGGTGCTGTTGGGTGTTCCTTGAAGAAGTCAATTATTTTGTCTCCCTTTCCTCTCTTTTTATACCCGGTATCTTTTGGAGTTGATTCGTTACACCCAACAATAATTTCATTACCAATTGATGATTGGGATCTAAAGGTGATTGGGTGAGAAAAGTTGAGCGATAGTTCGCTTCCTTCCACCATTCCGTCTTCGGCTTCTTGGAGATCTTTGAAAAATCGTACACATCTAGCTTCACCACTTGGTAGCCACGTTCTCCTGGCGATATTATAGAGGAGGTATTTCCTTGTATCCTTCTGCAGATACACTGAGAGATTAATCCAGTGTTGTATCGTGAATTTCCAACTTGGAAAGACTCTTCTAGAATATCGTCTATCGATTTGTTGAGGGAGATATTGGATAAAGGCACATCGGCAGGAGTTGTTGGAGTATGTGCAATCGTGCACAATGTGGACGTGGTTTCCATGATGCGAGATGATGAGGACGGCCCCATAAAATTTTCTGCATATTTGTTGGTAATCCAATCTGATGTCTGGATAGTCGTCAGATGTTCCAAATACATCGTGGACCACTCGCTGTTTAAGAGGAAATTCACTAAAGTTTTTAGTGAGCATTTCCCTAACTCTTTTTTCTGGAGAATCAGGTATTTCTGAGCTGCTTGTAGGGAGTCCATCAATATATGTAGTATTTTCTTGGCTTCGTACTCTTTCTCTTTCAAAGAAAGACAAAGTCTCCATAGTCGTAGTAATCTCCAGTAAGAATTCTTTTGTCCATATTATCAATATCAATGACAGAAGAGAGATGTGCGTTACATTCCCAGTCACTGTTCCCGCTTTCCGAATTTCTTCGTCCACATCTATCTTCTTCTTTTTCTCCGACGTTGCATCTTCTGTCTTCTTCTTCTTCCGCTTGTTTATAGACTTCTCTTTCTCCTTTTCGATAATCGCTTCGACCGCTTGAGTATTCGGAAGATACTCTACGTCTTTTATGGGATCCTGACCAGGAGGAATCATTTCCATCTCGGATCCACTCAATGAGTCGTCGCTTAGAACAAGGGGTTCCCGTAAAGTTACCTTATTCTTTCTATTAACCCTCTTTCTTACTTTATTGTAATCCTTGATTTAACACAAGGGAAAACTCTTCTTTCAGTTCAGCTCTTATGCTCAATAGCTCTCTGTCTGTAGTGGGCAATGTTTTATCCCCAATTTTCTCATCCAATAATTTAACCTTGTCCTCTATTATTGTTAACTTTAATTTTCTCTGTCCTTTATAGTTTTTTCCCATTAGTTTAGTCTCTTGAACAGGAAATATTGGGTACTTCGGTTCTGTTATGGAATTTTTGGCGAATTTTCTTATATGTAGTGGTTTTGGTCCTAAAGCCAATATTTCAGGTTTTTCTTTTATACTCCCTGAACTCCACTGTTGCTTAGCTATGTTTATTCTCTTGAGTACTTCTTCAAGATTTTCTTTTCTGTCCATAAAGGAATATTATGTTGTTATATATATATATATATATATATATAGCAGTTTTTATCTGCGCAGAGCACTTGATAAAACTGTTTATACTGAAATATACTACCTTGTTGTAAAAATGAATGTAGAGATGCAGGATGTATGTCAGGCTGGAGGATGCATTTACTGGATCTGCCTATTGTTGACTGAGATGACCTTTGGATGTTGATTTTGGTTCAGGACTTTCATGTAGAGATAAAGGATTGTGATGATTCTGCATACCAGGATGATTTTGGTTCTATCTGGACTCCAGGATGATTGCTGTCCAAGATAATGAAAGAAAACTTCCTTTTTATTTATGTGTTTATGTCCGTCGGAGGACTGCTCTTTATTTATTTAAAATAATTGTATATTTTTGGTTGAGTTCTGATGTAAACTTCTAGTATTCTACATTGATACTGATCTTAAAACTAAAATAATTACTTCTTATATACTAAGATACTCTCTTAAAATTTCTAAGTGCCAAAAGCAGCATTACGAGCGACCTTGGTAATTCACTTTGTGACATATGTGGAAAACTTGCACCACGTGTCTTTTGGGTGGTAAATACTAAAATCTTAATTCTAACATTTTCATTTTACAAATTATTTCTCATCGTTTTGTTCTTATTCTACTTAGCGCTAATTCCCTACATTGATAAACAGGTCTCAATGTGGGAGAATTATTAATCATGATTTCATTTCATTTCCCATGATTTGCTTAGTTTAATTATTTTCTTACATTGACAAACAGGTGTCAATGCGAGAAACTTATTAGTCATGAGTTCATGATCTACATTTAATTTCTCAATGTTTACTTACTCTACTTATTACTATTTTCCCTATATTGACAGACAGGTGTATAGAGAAAAAAATTTAAAGAATATGGAGAAACAAATTTAAAGAATATTAATTTATAGCCGGCGTATTAAGCGCCACTGGCTCTTTCATAAAACACGGCACTTCAAAGTTGCCAGAGTTGAAGCACTTAGGAGTGCTAGTGGTTTCAATAAGAAAAACCAGAGCCAATTGCTCGGCTGAGTTGAGTTTTATGATTGATTTTATTTACAAACTTAATCCTACTTATAAATAAAACTAACGGTACTTAAAGCTGTTCTATTGTTTACATTTTTAATCCGAAACTTAATCCTAATAATAAACTATGCTCTAATCTACAGCTGTTTACATATTATAACACTTTACTTAAACTAACAGCTGTGTAATAATAGTGATGGTATTGTGGTACATTACAGGTGTTAGGTGTGAGAACTTAAAGATTGGGATTAATTCCTGGAAGCTTGCCGCGAAATTAGCTGTGGGAAAATAGATCATAATTTATGTGGCCAGGTGTGGTTTTGAGTTGTGACAACTTGTGCCACAGTTTGGGTGGGGAAGATGGATGCAATGTTAACTTGTGTTAACTTGCAGCATACTTCTTGTGGGAACAATAAGTTATTCACACGGGTTTAACTTTGAAATTGTTTACCCAGGTGTGGATTTTGTAACAATTTGTGTGGTGTGTTTGGTGGGAAAAATTGTTACACGCTACTTGTGTTAACGGAGTTACCACCCATGTAGGGTACAAATTAACAAAAAAAAAAAAAAAAAAAAAAAAAAAAATACAGATGGAAACGTGAACAAATTTATTTTTCAAAACAGTTTATGTGTGTATAATTAAATAAAAACACCTTTTGAATTACGTTTAGAACAGCCGCTTGTGCGACTGTTAATTTACACGTTTATTTATTTAATCTGCTGTGTTCTATAGTATACGTAGATCGCCAATAGTATAAGTGGATCTATATATATAGTATACGATTGATTTATATTCATATAGTATACAAATTAGTGTATGTGTATGTTGGGTAGGGTGACAACTAGGACTGGTTAGAACCGGGCCAGTCTTAGGAGGAATTTTGTCATATGCTTTCCTCAAAGCAGTTCTAGCGTGCACGCTAGATGCACTTATTTCAGTGTATTGCACTTTGGCAGTATAATGCCAGTATTTTTACCCATTGGCCGATTATGCCAGTGAAACAACTCTCTTTTAAGGTTACAAGTTGATTCTTATTTTATTTTACAAAAATGTTGGTCTTTTATATGCTAACAATTTAATAATTACTACTTAATTTAATAATTAGTCATCTCTTTTCAATGCATGACATTCTTCACACACATACTATAATTCATATTTCCTTTGCATTGATTTTTGAACATTGGACTCAACTAGCCAATCAGTTTACATTCAAAAATCAACCCAAATTTTTCTCCTCAAAAAATGAGTGACATTCCTATTGATTATTCTTCAACTCAGTTGAAGTTCATTGGCACAATTTGAATCTTTACAAATTTTTCACTTTGCTTCAAGTGGAATACAATTACACTAAGTGACCCAATAATTTATTGTTTCGAAATATGACCCTTTCTGGTATGTATGGAATGTGTGAAAAGAAATGCATGAGTAACTAAAATAGAAACAAATTTATATAAATAAACAAATAAACATATGCATGTGCTGAAAGTAAACAAATAAATATGTGCATGTACATAAAGTAAACAAATAAAAATAAAAACAAATGAGTAGGTGTGTTACATCACCACACTTTACATGTATAATTCATTTTGATTTAATTCTAATTTCTATATTACATTTCTTTTTCTTTTCTTCAGTTTTTCCTTTTATTTTTTTCCCTGATTCTTGTATTCTCTAATTTCCGTTAATATATTATTAAATTCTAATTTTAATTCTGCTAATCTTTTATTCAAGCGATTTACTTCCTCGTTATTCTTTTCTGTCAGTAATTTTTCTTTTACCAAATTTATTCTGTCTTCTATCAATACTAGCTTCACTTTTCTTTCACCTCTATAATTTTTCCCTTTACTTCTTGTCCCTGGTACTGGAAAAATAGGGTATTTTGGTTCTGTTATTTTGGTTTTGTTCTTTTAAATAACGGTTTTGGACCTAAAAGTAATATGTCCGGTTTTTGTGAGAACTTTCCTGCCTTCCAGAGTTCATTTGTAATTTTTATCGTTGTCAGTATTTTCTCTATTGGTTGTTCTTTCATAATTTTTTCTTTTACAGTTTGTATTTATGCAGAGCACTTAATACACTATAACCACAAAATAAGTAGGTGTTAAAAAATAAATTTGAATGTTGATACAGTTAAAAAAAAATAAATTTGAATGTTGATACAGTTATCGTGTTGATGTTTATGGGTTGAGAAAAGGGACATCCTTCTTATCTGCTCTTATCCTTTTCTCTTCTAGCTCCCGGGTTTGAACTAGGATCAGCAACTGGTTCCATTGGGTCCGTCTATGAGGATCGCCATGTGGTACGTTTGTAAAAAGGGGGAGTCCAGATAAATTTAAACGCAAGTTGGTTTTGTAGATTTAAATATTTATTCTTGTACTTTTTATTAGACAGCAATGTTCATTGCTTTCTGCTTACTTACAGTTGGCTTACTGATAATTTACTGGGCGGTATGAACTAAGTCCCAATGAACTAAGCCCCCAAATCGAAAATGAACTAAGTCCCCAAAATTAGGGGTTTATTTCATTATGAACTAAAGCCCCAATTACAAAAGTGAATTGGGTCGCACGTGCCTGGCGTGAGGCCTAGCTCGCCAGATGGGTGGGGTCTTGCTCAGGCCCAGGGAAACCGCACTACAGATATTCACGTGCGATTTTAAACTGTCAAAAAAAAAAAAAAAAAAAAAAAAAAACGGTCGCTAAATGGATGGATGGCCATACTTACCTTGGGATTGGGGAACTGGATGTTATGCCCCTTAAGCCCTCCCTACCATGTTCCCGCGAGTCCATCTAAATGATAAGAAAATGCCATAGCATGAAAAGAATTCAAATGAATTAAAATTTTAAGTTCAATCGAACGAAGGTCTGGCCGTTAAAGGGAAAATATAACGAACGGAATTGAATTCAAGTTTGAGAAAAATTTAGTTCCAAGGGAACAAAATTATATGGCAAAAGTATGATGATTTCATAAAATTTTAAGTTAGTATAACTTGATAAATTTTTAGTTCCAATTGAATCAAACGCAATAGATAAGTGAAAATTATTGCTGTCTTACGTGAATCCGACTGGGTTAAATTTGGGTTCAGTTGAACAATAAAATGAACTGAGGTATTAGAAACTGAAGGCAGTTTAACTTGATTAAACAAATCCAACGTTCAAAGTGAACACAATGTTATACTAGAAGTAAATGAAAATATAGTAAGCCGAGTCAATTTAGGTCGATTAAAATTCGAAAGAATATAATGCCGTTATTTAACAAGAGTTATGGAAGGAAATGAATTCAATTTGATTAAAATTCAGAAACCGCATTAAAGTTCAATTCAGTAATTCAAGATTTATAAATTTCAAATTCAATATAATTTTTCAATATATTTTTTCAAAATATAATTTTCAATTTGTAATGTATACTTTAAAAAATTTCAAGGGATTTTCCCTATATAAATTTTCTCTACAAAATTTTCAATACATTTTATTAACCAAATGTAGTTACCAAAACCAAACCATATAGATATTTACAAAAAATCCGTAAAAGTAAGTATGTCCATTAGACTGCCATTAGCGCATATGGGATTTTTTGTTTTTGTGAATTTGCCTGATGGCACCCCACAGATCGGTTCCTTTTGGGTAAAAACATATGAAATCAACCGAAAATATTAACATTTGTGACCTCATCACCTCCAAATTTGATAAGATTTTGTACACATGATCTATGGATCGGCACAATAATATTTGCCAACTTTCAGACATATAGCCTTCGAACTTTCAGAATTATGGCCATTCCAAATTGGCAAAAATCAATAAAAATGCACTCAGATGCCTTAACATCAAGGATAATGTAAATAAAAAAAGGACTATAATTTCCAAAGGATATTTCTCGAAAATCAATATTTTTAAAAATTTCAAAAAAATATATGTTAATTCTTATTATGTTTTGTACAAGTCTGTCAAATTTCAATGTGGAGTCTTTATTACAACATGAGTTATTAAGAAAAAAGCAGGCGAAGGTTTATGTATTTCATGAAATGTACCAAAATACAAAAAGGTGACAAATTACAAAAAGAAGGACAAATCAAATGTAACGGAACTTTTTCGACTTTTCTTTGCTTAAACTCTTTTTCTCCATTGCTAAACCTTTAATAAAAAGTACAACATAATGTATTATCATTATTAAACACTTTATTACAGCATATTTATTTATTTCTGAAAGATTTCAAGAGATTCAAGATTTTTTTATCTACAGGTTCAATAGAATGCAGCTTTTGAGTTCCAGGAATAGTACGTAAATCTTTAAAACGAATTTGAAGGAACCGTGCTTCTTCTTCGTGGTCTTCTAGAGTTAAAAACTCGAAATTACAGTTCAAAAGATTTTGCAGGCACCATTCATATAATTGTTTTGGAGTAGTTATTTGACCTTGTAATGGACGCTGTAAACTAGCTCGACGTGCCTCTCTCTTTACGGTACCCCCAAGACCGTCACTTGGGCCTTTTCCATGGCTTGTTGCAAAAAAATGCCACTCAGCATTACATCCAAAATCTTCCATATGATAACATAAATTGATAAAGTTGTTTTTATTTTTAAACTGGGCAGCACTACCGTCTGAAAAATACGTGATTTTCTTCGGGGTTGTTTTAAACTTTTTTTCTCAAAAATACATTCAGGTGGCGATGGAACAGGTGAACAGCTACAGAATCGTGTACAAGACAATCAGATATTATTATGAAGTTTGTATGTTGTGTTTTTCCATCTGATTTAAAATAAATAGCAATTGGGTATAAAGTGGCCTGAGAGTTGTTCCAGTGAAATCCCCGGACTGCATCCTGAATAGTAAAAGAAGCATTTTCTGAAAAATCGCAAACTGCTATATACTTATTTTCTTCCAATTTTGATTTTCTTTCGCTCAGATATGCTGCCTGCTGTTTTGCAGTAAATGAATGAGGTAATAGAATTTCAAGCTTTTCACATAGGGAATCCACAAAAACGTCGGCTTGGCCAATCATGGTCTCCAAATTATCCCTATCTACACTTACCCATTGTTTATATGTTATTTCATCAATATCATTTTGCTCTAGTAATTGATTTAGTTTTGCTTTTAAATTTTCAATTCCTGGACACTTGTTACATTTACGTAGGTGACACTTTGAAGAAGATGGAATGCATGTCATTTGTTTCAAACAATCTTTGTAACATTCAAGCTGATAATTCGGAACACCAGCAGTTAATTTTTTTAAATTTATAGCATCAATCATCAGCTTCACATTTTGATGCTTTGTACAAACACACACGTTATGAGATCCACTCGCATTTGCTAGAATTATATTCCTCGGACGAAGTTGGCAAAACTTGGAAATACCTATTTTTATTCCATAATGTCGTTCCTTCAATAAGGCGTACATTTCTCTTAAGTTTCCAAGCAAAAGTCTTTTATTTTTCCTGACTTTTGTACTATTTTCAAAAACAGACACGAAATCTTTCTGTCCGGGCATACACCTGCTGACGTCATCGGATTCATAAAAGGATTTTACTAAACTGCTTGTCACTGGTGAAATTGGACTTCCCAGTTTTGGGTTAGGCGTACTCATCACACCCTTTGTTTCAACCAAATGCTTAACTTTTCGCGCGATATAGTTTGCAACCAGGAATTCTTCCTCAATTTTATGTATTGCCCAGCTTTTTGGTAAAATTGTTAGCAGTTGGATTTTATCACTATTTTTTGTTAATGTTTTAAACTTTTCTTTTAATTGTTCTATTATTTCGGATTGTGGGCACATATGCGAAGTTGATTGTGCTGAACCGTGGAAAATTTTGTCTTGAATCGAATCACTTATTTTCCTGAATTTTGCATCTCTGTACCGTTTTTGATGTAACTTCTTCTTTTTTTATCGGAGATTGTTCCAGATACGGTAAAGATTGGTTTTATTTTGAAATAGCAACTTCTTCCGTGCCTGAAGCAATGTCATCTTCTTCCGTGCCTGACGCAATGTCATCGAAAGTGTAATGTTTCTGGTCCTAATGAAACATTCGCTCATCTAAAGGAGCGTTGTTGGATTATGTTTCTATGTTCTTAAAGAAACATACGCTCATCTAGGAGCGTTGTTCGCTATTTTAAAATAAAGCGAAGTGTTTGGTTTGATGTTTTGTCAAACAATCGTTACTTTATTTGGTTTTTCTTTTCTTATAAAGCTACAATGAGATTCTTATAACTAGTCTAGTATTGAGTGACATTTAAAGTCACTCAATGATTTCTGGTTATTTTAGGGTTCTTATTCTATATTTAAATCTATCTAAACTATATGGATTTGTATCAATATCCCAGCAATTTAGAAAGCATTTCTCTGTAAAGAATATAGTGCATTGAGTAACTTTCATGATTATTGAATGTTACTCAACACTTCAAAATATTTTCACTGTAATATACTGCTTTGGTATTTACAATGTAACTTTAAACTTTTACTCCAATTGTTTACATTAAATCAAAACAAAAAATGATCGCTTATTAATTTGTAGCTGACCTGGGATATTCATACATGTTTAGTCACACTTGTTATTTTTATGAACACTTGTTATACGCGCCTCTATGTCTAGAACTCAAACACAATATTGGCTGTATAGTAGTGCATGACACATATTTTCATTGTTTATATTTAGTTTGTGTGTGACGTCATGCATACACTACAAAAGTATCTACATTTTCGTTTATGTCTGAACCTTCTTCCAAATTAGATTTATTAGATTTCTTCAGATGCGAAAATTTTATTCTACATGTCCCACAAATTTTATTTGAGATCGTAATGTTTTTATCCTTAGTATACTGTAGCATCCATTCTTGGACTTGTATTAAACTTTTATTGCACCCAGTGTGACCGGATTTTTTTAAAAGGATTACAGCAAAATGTTGAATTGAATGGCATATTTTTTATTTAAATACCACAACCGAATGAATTGTGCACGACTTTTTTGTATTGACAATAATTATAATTTATTTAAATATTTAGTCTCTTTTTTTTGTTTTTTCAAACGATCAAGTCACTTTTACACTATAACACTTTGACGTTTAGCACTTATGAAATCTAGTATTCAACTGAAGTTTGACTTACAGTCTCTGAACTATTTATACTGTTTTTTTGGTACAAAAAATAGATTTCAGGAAAAAAAATACACGCCTTGCTTTTCTTGAATTGGAAAATTTGCGTGAACTACGGGTCATAAAATGTTTTTTAAATAGGGACTGAATTTGCTACTGCCAATAAGCCGACCACAGGTCATAAAATATTTGTAAATTTTTTGTGTGAACAGGCAATAAATATTTCGCCTAGGTTGTAAAGTCGAAAAAGTTCCGTTACATTTGATTTGTCCTTCTTTTTGTAATTTGTCACCTTTTTGTATTTTGGTACATTTCATGAAATACATAAACCTTCGCCTGCTTTTTTCTTAATAACTCATGTTGTAATAAAGACTCCACATTGAAATTTGACAGACTTGTACAAAACATAATAAGAATTAACATATATTTTTTTGAAATTTTTAAAAATATTGATTTTCGAGAAATATCCTTTGGAAATTTTAGTCCTTTTTTTATTTACATTATCCTTGATCGAAAATTTTAAATTCATTGATTATTAACGTACAATGAATACTTTTCCAGATATTAAAAATTGTGTTAAGGCATCTGAGTGCATTTTTATTGATTTTTGCCAACTTGGAATGGCCATAATTCTGAAAGTACGAGAGCTACGACACTGAAAGTTGGCAAACGCTATTATTATGTTTAACTTTCCCTTCGTACCAAAATTCATCCAATTCGAAATCGGTGCGGTCAACTCATTGGTTGATTTCATATGTTTTTACCCTTTTCCCAAAAAAGTAATTCTTGCAAAATTTTATTCAATTCGGTGGGGGGGGGAAATGGTGCCTCAAAGCCCCCAAAGTTTACTAAAATCAGCATATTTGCACAAAAGTTGACTTTGGGCTTGAATAACTCAGCTATTACCCATTACTCATAAAAATGACATATTACTGAAATGAAGGAAATTTAACACTGAATAAAGTTTTTGATTATCTCCAACCGTTTTCGATTTATACCCCCCCCAAACAAGATTTGCGCCTTCAGTAAGTTAATTTGCAAAACGTTAGATTTTGTGTTATTTATTGTATTACGTATGTAGGTATTTATAACAATGTATTAATAGTTTGTATTGAGTAAAGTGTATTTGTTGCAGTCAGGAAACCTGCGGCGATAATCTTGAACTACCTGTAGTATATATTGTTTTTGTTCTTCATTTGTTGATAGTATGGAATTATAATCTTTTATCAATTTAACCCCCCTTTCTGCCGCATCATTCACAACCTTTATCGTTTTAATTTTTTCTATTGCCTCTTTATAATTTTCATCTACTTCCCACTCAGAGAGTGGCTTTTTTAAAAAGTTTATATTTATATTAAATCTGGTAAATAAATTTAAAGTTGTTTTCGAAACAAACTGTTCGATGCCCTCTTCCAGGATTTCAGAAATTGTTACATTTGCCTTTTTATCATTTTGTTTAGACGATGATTCTCTATTTAATCTTTCCACCATTTTCGCCTTAGTCTCCGAACTTACACTTGAATCAAAAAAGGCAAAGGCGACAGCTTCTGAACCTAAATACCAAAGATGCCTACAAAATTTTTCAGACGCTATTAAAATCACAAAAAGGTGCTTTTATTGGTAAAGGAGATGTGAACCATGCATCAGCATAAATTTTTATAAGAAAGATAGAAATTTCGCATAAAGCCTTTTCTTCTTTCTTGGTAAGCTCAAATTCATTTCTAAATAAAAATATTTTCAAAGTGTATATGGCCTTTGACATCCATCTGGCATGATCCATAGCTCCTGGAGCTTTAATTTTTAAACCACGACTTGGTGTTTTCCCCAAGAATATTATTAGAAGTTCAAGAAATTCCCTATAATCGGCACGGGGCTGTTCGGCATTTAAAAATTTCTCCAAATTTGAAATTATGATTTCTTTTTCAATTGCACAGAATTTTTTCTCAACTCTTTTGTCACTAATGCCACTGCTAATGTTTTTGACATTTATTTTTGGGCACGCTTTCTGAAATTTCTGGAAAATGACAACATTAGGGTTTTCGGACTTTGAAATTTTTAAATCAAACACGGTTTTTAAAACTAGTTCATAGATATGATGCCGGCATGGTAAATACAAAAGTTCTTTTTCTAATAAGTTTTCAAGAATCGTAGCTGTTCCGTTTAGACGACCGGTGTTCACTGCTGTTGTATCAAAAACTAACGCTTTCACTTTATCTTGTAAACCCCACTCGTAAACAGCTTTACAAATAGCTAATGCTTGGGCTCTTCCAGTGCTTGTGTCTAAAGGTGGAACCTCGAGTAATTGCTCAATTTCACCGTTGGAGATTATAATAGGGAGCCGGTCTACTTTCTGTTTTCCTTTTAATCCTGGAAGTAGTTTCCCGTCCCAATGCAAACAAACAGTTTCCAAACGAACTGAATTTTTATTTAGAATGAAATTATTTATGCTCTGACCAAACGCTTCTGCAGTAGCAACGATAATTTTAACAGCATTTCTGTCACTTATTTTGCAAGAATCAAGAACAGCAGCAAGTTTTGGAGTTACTAAATTAGTATTTCCCCTAGCTTTCTTTAAAGGTGGCTCTTGTGCAATATCCATGTCAGAAGCACTTTCTTCACAATTTGAATTTTCCATGTCATAAGCACTTTCTTCACAATTTGAATTTTCCATGTCAGAAGCACTTTTTTCACAATTTGAATTTTCCGGGTCAGATAACGAAATATCGTTTATTGGAACAGTTCTGAATAAATCGTTAACTTCTTGTGTACTTTTTTCTCCCTTTGCAACAATTTTCTTTGCCTCTCTTCAGTTTGTTGTTCGCTATCGATGCCATGCATATATCCTGGTTTTCCCTCTTTTCTTTGATTCAATAAAAATATTTTATCTTCTTAAAATTTCATAATATTCAATGCATTTGCATGAGCTATATCAAATAAGTTTTCCATTTTTTGGGTAAACACAGTTTCTTTTTTCTCTTGTTGTTTTGTCTTTCTAGCTGAGTTCTTTTGCAGACTTTGCCATTCATTATAGAGGTTTTCTAATTTTTCAATACAGTGCTTTTCTTCTCTTGTAGGAATTCTTGCCTTTTTCCAAATTATTTGCACTTCTTTTATTGTTAAATGGGCACTTTCTCTCAAGCTCAGCTTAACAACAAGCGTATTGAAAAAAAATCACTTTCATGACTTCTTTAACAGATGGCAATTTAGAACCAACCAAACTATTGGAATAATTTCCAATCAAATATATTCGCTCACGTAAACACATAGAAATGTTAGCACAACGATCACTTGCAAAATAATAACTACTTATAAATATGAAATACTCAAATTCATTTATTGTCGCAAAAATAAAGTTCCGTTATCAAGTAAAGCACAAAAACACTTTTGCAAAAACAAAGTAACAAAAACAAAGTACCGTAATCGGCAGCGTAGGTAAGTTCAAACATCAAAACACTTTTGTAAATTCTTTGTGTTTACAGATTTTAAGGGGATATCTGCTTATTAGCGGATTTTCATGTGAAATGAATAGTTGCTGAGATATTGATAGTCCAAAGTCAATTTTACGCAAAGAAAAAAACGTTTTTTCTGAACTTTGGGGGCTTTGAGGCACCATTTCCCCCCAACCGAATTGAATAAAATTTTGCAACAATTACTTTTTTGGGAAAAGGAACCGATCTGTGGGGTAACGCAAGATTTTTTTTTTTAAGTGGCAGTCTAATGTCCATCCATCAAAAATATAAAAATTTTTTAAATTACTTCGTATTAATAAAATATTATATTGCATTTTTTTGTTTTAATTGAATTTCTGTTTCCTGTGTAGTTGTTCTTAATTTTTAAAGGTAATTTTGTTGCTGCTATTTAAATTTTTTATATTTTGAAATCCCTTTTTTTAAATATCGGCTTTAGATTTTTTGCAAAAATTTTGTGGCCAATAAGCTTTTGTCCTTACCAGTACTTGTTGAAGAATGCATTAAATGCTTTCGAAATATGTACGTGAGTATATAAATTCCATAGATTTTAATTTTCCAGTATAATTTTCAAATCGCAAAGCGGGACTAAATTGTGTGCCAATTAAAGTTGTAAATCATTCTTTTTATCCGATCGAATGGAACTAAAATGTTCCATATTTTTTTTACAGTTTAAAGTACTCGTTTGCAGCAGCATTGTGAACCTTTTTTTTTTCCTTTGCATAAGTCAACTTTAAAAAATTTTTAAAACCTTTTATTTTACAAAACTACTAATTTCCTTTTTTTTTTTTTTTAAAGTACACAATTTATTTTAAATTGTTCCGTGTCACTTTCGATCACCAAAACTCGACTCTTCAATCGCCCAAACTTCACTGATTTTTTAAATCAAATTGCGTCATTCTTTTTATTTCATCAAGCTAAAATTTTTCTGTTCATTAAAATGGACAAACCAGTTTTGATGTGAAAACGCTCAATCACTCATTTATTCATATATTTGGATCGCTATGTAACATCTCCAATTGTCCAATAGATACCCACTCATTAATTTTTTTCATTCTCTAGGTTAAAAAAAAAAAATTAACTCAATTTAACTACGAGAGAGTACGTGAGATAACCATGGGAATGAAAAGGTAAGCTAATAACAATAGCTGAAAACAAGTGGGGGAAAGAGAAAGATTGCAAGTTATAATCATAGGGCGATGGCATACATACATACTTCATGAGTTACTGCAAAAAAAAAAAAAAAAAAAAAAAAAAAAAAAAAAAAAAAAAAAAACTGAAGGGACTGCAAAAGAGAAAAATTCCCGCCAGCTCAACATATTAAAATAAAATTTGCAAGCAGAAAAAATTGGCAAACAACAGAAAATTTCAAGTTCAAGGTTTTTTTTTTTTTTTTTTTTTTTTTTTTTTTTTTTGTAATTTTCTGTTATTTCTTGTCATGGTAGACAGTCAAGAGCAAAATTTTAGTACGACCGTCACAAGTGATCCCCATGACCTACCTTAAGAGGCTGTTACTTGCTCTTCCGTTAAATAATTTAAGTAGTGCCGCATTTTCATTAGCTGTTCCTTTCCGAGCAACTCTAGAAACCAGTTTACTGATTCGCTTAGTTGTTTGTATAGTGGTCCTCTAAGATTTTCTCTAGCATTTCCATAGTCAAGTGGTAATTCTGCTTCCGCACTGCCTTTACGTCCATCAAAACGTCTAAACAGTTCAGCCAAATGTCCGTATTTTCTAACTCCATCTCCGCTACTGTCTCATTCAATTGAGTCAAATTTACCTTTTCAAGAATTTCCGGATCCAACATCATCTTCTGAACTTTTGGTAATAACTTCTTGTTGCTGCTCATCGTCGCTGATATCTTGAGTAGTATTACTTTGAATAGTTGATACATTACTGTTAATTTTCTATTGCCGACAGTCGCTTTATATACCTTCTTCTAATATATACCTTCTTCTAACCACATGCAATCATATTTATGTAGTCCATTTGATGAATATATAAACGGAGTAGAGAAATTATTGTATATCCTTAAGATGTCAATCATTTCAGTGAACATTTCTTTATGTGTTGCATAAATACAACAGCCGTATGATATTAATAGATATTGTAATCCTATTGAGGACACCATTCTTGTTAAGAGTGAAGGCTCGTTTGCCTCACTCATGTTAAAAATGTGATCTATCCTGGTGGTACACCAAGATAGGGAAATTGGGTTTTTATTTTTCCAAGTGTTGCACAAGGATAAGTATGTAGGTATTTCTCAGGGTGGTACAGCAAGAGAATTTAATATTGTAACTACCATCAGTTATTGAAAATCAGTTTTAATTAAAAATTAAAAACACACAAACAAAAGAGAAACAATTAAAATTAATTACATAAACAAAAGAAAAACAATTAAAATTAAAACTGAAACCGAAAATTGTTTATGCAGCAACAAATTATTCTCCAATAGCCAGTCAATGCATGTATTCCGCTAGCCAATGCAAGCAAAGAATTTCATACTGTCTGGCTGACAATTTGAATCGCACGTGCAGTAAAATATTTAGTATAAATATTAATTATGCTGGCGTATAAAAAAACATTATTAAACAAACCAAAAATATTTAGTATAAATATTTTGGTTCGTGTTTAATTGTGTTGACGTATGAATTCTTTGCATGACCCAACGGTGGGAAACATTGTTATTGAACAAACCAAAAATATTCATTTAATTCCATTGAAGATTCGTTATTTCAAAGGAATCATAAGGAATTAACTTCTCACCCAGATCAGTAACTGATGAATATTTAATTTAATAAGGATATTATATACATAGTTTTTTTTACGTTTTTTTTTTTTTTTTGTAAATGAGAAACAAATTCTTTTATGTTTCACCTAGATTCTCTTTATTTGTATATAAATAATTTTAAATATTTTTTCTGCACAAATATGTGAAATTCTCATATTTCTTGCAATACTTTATAATGTGGTTATATCATTATGAATCCTTCTCATGAGATTGATCTTTGTAAAATAAAAAGCCAGTTATATGCTTTCGGTTTGACTCCAAATTTTAGATTGATTTTATTTTTTGTAAGTTCTTTCGTATATATAATTTTTACATATTATTATAATTCACTTAATTTCTATTTCTCACTCTTTACAGAAATTGTTTTCAATATCTTACAACTATTTTCTCATGTTTGCTTGTGTGTGTGAGCGGCTATGTTTAGTCATTTGTGAAATGTTACTTGTCTATCTTTATTAGACAGTAGTAACAGTCGCTCATCAAAGGAGCGATTAATTTTTATTTGTGTTCTTTATATTTGAACTCGCTATGGTAATTTTTTGGATGTTACTTGATGTGCTTAATGAAACAACCTTGCATATTGATTGTTAAAATAGAACTTGTCATTTTATTAAAATGTTTGCCTATTTATATTATTACGATAGTCACTAGTCACTCATAATTTCTCTTAAACTTGCAGTATTATAATTTATATTGTTCATTTTAATATACCTATGTACGATCGTACCAGGCGACCATGAATTTTGGGTGTTTGTAAATTCTCTTTACTAACATGATTCATTTCATATGAGTACAATTCCAAATTACATGAGTGGAATTGTACTGGTCAAATGCAAACTGATACAGCACACTAATACATGCGCTGCATACAGTTTTACAAATGAAATCAAATATAGTTGCTCTACATACCAACTCTATTCGATTTCATTGCTTAGAGCATTAACCCGCTCAGTCAAACAAACATGTTACATCACCACACTCTTCGATAATCACAATTCAACTCCCCAAAACTTCAATAGTCTTAATACATTTCAATTTTCTTAATCTTTAAAATTTTTTTTTTTTTTACTTTTTCAAAATTCTTATGACTACATTTTATTCTAACTTTAAGGTTTTTCCTCAACCTTTTCACTGCAAAATCAAAATTCAACTCCTATTTTGCGCTCTATCACTTGTAACGACACGTTTCCGCACTATGCTGGGGCAGAACTCAGCGTGCCCAGGGTTCGTTACACTTATTTGATATTTTCCGACGGATTAAAACACGCACCACTTTTATTCTTTTCATACAACGTTATAATACGTACTTTATTAATAAAACAATACTTATACTGCCCTCAACTGTCGATCGTCGCTAGTTCGGTTCGTACTCTGACTGACGAGTTGATCGTCTGGCTAATGTTGTAGAACAATCTGTTAACCATTGACGACGATCGTCGACGGAGACCCAGAGCAGGCGAGGCGATGAGCCCTGTCTCTTTTCGTCTAGCTCGGACGTGAGGCGAAATCACCTGGTTGACGTTTGACGCGTCGAACACCAACCGACAGTGACTATACCAATCGGCACACAAGTACGGCTCGCGCAATCGATAATGGAAAGCCCAGATCTTTCGATTGCCAAGGGGGGGGGGTACTTGGAGCAGGCCCTAATTTAGTCTACCTCACGCAAAAGGCGAAATCACCTGTTTGTCGTTTGACGCATCGAACAACACCCGACAGTGACAATACCAATTGGCAACCAGTACGGCTTGTGCAATCGATAATGGAAAGCCCGATAAAGGAACGCCCAGATCTTTCGATTGCCAAGGGAGGTACTAGGAGCGATGTCTGTCCACGTGAGGTCACTGGGTAATGTTCACTGGAGCAATGTTGTAGAACAATCTTTTACTCCAGTGACTATACCTTAGCGTTGGGTAAGTAATATTCAACTGATAATGGAAAATCCAGATCTTTCAGTTGAATACGACCTTACCTTATGGCCGTCCACTGGCTAATTGCCAAATTCATGCAAGTGCTCTGGCTTTTATACTGATTTTTCAGCTGTACACATAAAGCTTTATATTAATTAACATTTTCACCATCGCTAACCATATGGTGTGTATCAACGTGGTGAAAGCTCTGTGTCGCTAACAGATTTGTTATGTGTGTCTGTTGTATTGTTGAACTCTGTCTGTACATGTTGGCATGTTAATACATTATCTTAATGAATGGTGATGGTATGATTAAAGTACTCTAAGCCCTTATAATATAATATGTAAATGTAAAAGTAATTCATAACTTTGTGGTTATTATGATAATTTAAGTTAATTAAATTCTTATGGTATTACCTTTATAATATAGAATTTGAATGTAAAAGTAATTCACAACTATATGTTTACTATGATAATTTAAATAAATTCGATTCTTATGGTATTGGTTTGGATGGTAAAAATATAGAATTAAAAGTAATAGAAGATATTAAAAATATAATATTCAAACCGTATAATAGTACGATAAAATAAATTAATAAGATGAATAAGTTGATTGACAGTACCTCACTGGTGGTTGATGGTCGTCATGTGTGGGGAAAACGAGCGGCGCGACTTTCACTCGTCACACGGCCCCTCCCCTTTGGTGAATAGAGAGCGGATCCGGTAGCTGCCGTGCCGGTCTATTTGGACCCTGTATGGGATACCAGCCACAATTGTCTTGAATCGTTGGGCCGTATACGGCTTTCGGTTGATAGCGGCTTCGACCGATTTCACTACGCTGTGGGGTACCCCGGTGATATTGCTGATGGGATGGCGTGGTTGAGGTAGATCGGCAATAGTGCCCTCGATGGTGGTGCTGCTGACTACTCCAGCCATTGGTAATACAGTTGCTATTGGTGATGTGGTGATCGGTGATGGGGGTGGTAATGGTGCCATAGATGAGACTGCTGTCGATGACAAGGATGATGATGATGATGATGAGGATGACGGTGATGATGACGATGTGGATGACGGTGATGAGGGATGGTTTTCATCATGACTTGATGGTGGTGATACCCGAGGCGGAGTGACGTCGATTATTGTGACATCAGTCGTGGATGTGGGAGTAGTGTCATCTATTTGTTCTACTTGGGTTGATCTGGTGGGGGTGACACATTCCTCGGAACCCTGAACCATCTCGTTGGCGGGCCGTGGAGAGATATGGATGCGGTGGTTCTGGGCGTCAGCACTCGTGGTCGGTTGTGATGGTGAGTTGTTGTTGTTGGTGTTAACTCGACCAGTTGCTTGATGCATGGTAGACCGTGTTTTGCCATCGGTTAGAGCCCCCATCTCGGGCATCGGGTTGGACATGGGGACCAGGACCCGTACTGTCATGGTTCGTTCATAGCAACGATAACCGAGGTGTGGGTATGATCGCTCATGTTGTGTCGTAATACAAAACCCCTTTCTGACTGGTGGTGTTGGTGGGTGGTAAGTTTCATCATCGCTGTTTAGGGATGGTGGCGAATGCGGTGGTAGGGGTGACGGTGGCGTGCGTACCCGGTGATCAACGGTGCGGTCATAGAAACCAAAGAACGACCGGTTTAATTCGATCTCCACCGGGTCCAATGGGTTGGTGCCTTCGTCTACTCCCTCTGTGTGGTTCGGTTGGTTTATTATTGGTGCCAAAGGTGGCGGTGTAGGTGATTGTTGGCTCGATGAGACCTCGGATTGTTGTGTGGTTGGTGGACTCTCCGAGGAGTACTGTGGCGAACTAGTGTTGTCCCTTGGGATGTTGTCGGTGTCTGCCTATGGCGGACATTCTTGGGTTGACATCCGGTAACACTTCGGCTCGCGTGGAGTGAAGAGTGGTGGTGGATCGGTAGCGTAGGGTCGCTTTTTGGGTTGACCTCGTGGCTTGCCTCTACTAGTGCTAGGCATCGGTTCGGGATCTGTGTAGATGGTTCTCGGTCGCTTAGCCTGTTCACGCTCCAGGTTGCGGCGGAACCGTTGTCGTGCCCGTTCAAATCGATCAGCCATCTCATACACTCGAGGTTAAAATTTTACTGGGGGTTGAACTAATGATATAAAAAGGAAATAGAAAATACAACAGGATTAGTGAGGGAAATAATGTGTATTTTAAATGTGTCCCTGACTAATGATGGTAGCGTTTCAACGCTTCTACGTGAGCAGTCATGGTGTCACGTTCGTCTTTACCCTGCAGTCTGACTATTACGGGAGATATGAAATCGGTGACCACATAAGGGCCGTCAAACTTGGGGGCTAGCTTCGCCGTGAACTGGTCGTGTGCTTTGGAGAGGGGGTGTTGTCGGATTAAAACAGACTCTCCCACTTTTGGTGTCCAGACACGTCGTCTGAGGTTGTAGTGCCGCCTTTGATCTTGGCTGGCCTTTACTAGATTGGTTCTCACGATTTTGAAAATTTCGTGTAGCTCGTTGGCTCGTTCGGTTGGACTGAGATTTCGTGCTCCGGTTCCAACTGTAACCTCATCGTATAACGCCTTCGGCAGACGGGGTTCTCGTCCCTGGGTGAGGTACGCTGGAGAATATCCCGTAGACTCGGCCGTGCTAGTGTTAATTGCCAGCATGATTTCCGGCAGGAACTCGTCCCATGTCTTATGACTGTGGCTGGAAAACTGCGCGATGATGGTTTTGATGGTGCGGTTCGCCCGTTCGGTTGGGTTTTCCTGCGGGGTGTAGGGTGCGGTGAATTGTTGTCGTGTACCGATCGTTTCGAGGTACCGTTGAAAAATGCGGGAGGTAAATTGTACACCATTGTCGGTAATAATGGTTTTTGGGACTCCATATCGGCTTATAATCCGTTCACGGAGCCCTTTGATTAAATTTTCGGCTGTGGCCTTGCGCATTGGGATCAATTCGCTCCACTTTGAGAATCGGTCGAATAGGACCAATAGCATGGTGTTACCATGTTTGGATCGCGGGAGTGGCCCTACGAAATCCGCGCATATAGTGGCCCAAGGCTCCTCTGGGACTCGGCTGAGCATTTCGCCAGCAGGCCGTTGTTGGGAGACTTTGTGTTTTTGGCACGATTGGCATTGACGTATGTATTGGGCAATATGTCGGAACATACCTGGCCAGTAGTATCGGTTTGCGATCCGATTCATTGTTTTACGTATTCCAAGGTGTCCGGCGGTGACATCGTCATGGTTTTCATATAGTACGCGGCCTCTCATGTCACTGGCCACACACAGTTTCCACGGTGTCCCATCTTCATCATTTAGATGTCGGGGAAAATGTCGATACAACTGTTGGCCTATAATGGCGTAGTCGGCGTACTTCTTGGGCTGGTCTCGAACTTCTTTCATACGTTTGGTGAGCCAGGCGCATTTACTTGGTGTTGTGGTGATGTTGGTAGAATAGAGCACCTCCATTGGTTGTCGCGACAATGCGTCAGCTACCACATTCTGTCGCCCTTGGCGGTATTGCACAGAGTACTTATACTGTTGGAGCTCTAATGCCCATCGGGCGAGCCTCCCCGTCGGGTTGTCGATTGCATTCAACCATTTTAGTGACAAGTGGTCGGTTAGCACAGTAAATTCGTAACCCTCTAGGTAGGGTCTCATCTTCCGGACACCCCAGATAATGGCTAAACACTCCTTTTCTGTAGTTGAGTAGTTTTTCTCTGCCGGGTTCAGGTGTCTGCTAGCGTAAGCGATGACTCTTTCCGTACCGTCTAGTTCTTGAGTAAGCACTGCTCCCAGGCCATGGTCACTGGCGTCTGTTTGCAGGGTAAAGGGCTTCGTAAAATCTGGGCAGGCGAGGACTGGGGCTTCGGTTAATTTCATCTTCAATGTATCGAAGGCCTGTTGTTGCTCGGCACCCCAATTCCAATGTTTCCCTTTCTTGAGTAGGGAGGTTAAGGGCTGGGAGAGTCGTGCGAATTCCGGGACAAATCGTCGATACCACGATGCAACGCCGAGAAAGCTTCGTACCTCTTTGATGTTGGTTGGCGCGCGCATGGTGGTAATGGCTGATACTTTGTCGGGGTCGGTTTTTATGCCGTCTCCGCTGACTACGTGGCCCAAGTATTTGGTCTCTTTTCGGAAAAATTCACATTTCTCTGGGTTTATACGAAGGTTGGCTTTACGGAGTCGTCGAAATACTTCTTGTAGATTCTCCAGGTGTGATGATAACGTTTGGCCGGTGACAATTATATCATCCAGATAAGCGAAAGCATGTGGTTCCATATCCGGACCAATGACGGTATCCAATGCTCGTTGAAACGTAGCCGGAGCAGAGTGGAGGCCAAATGGCATTACCCGCCACTGATATAGGCCACGGCCGGTGACGGCGAAAGCGGTATATTTCTTGCTGGATGCTGCCATAGGTATTTGCCAGTAGCCGTCCTTCAGATCGATGCTACTGATGTACTTAGCATGTCGTAATCGGTTTAAAATATTATCAATTCGGGGTAAAGGATATGCATCGGGTACTGACCTGAGATTTAACTGTCGAAAGTCCATACATGTCCTCCATGTGCCATTCTTCTTTTTGGTTAGCGTAATCGGGAAACTATATGGACTGTGTGATGGTTCTATACAGCCCTGTGCAATGAGTTTATTCACCTCCGCGTCGATTATGGCCTGCATGGCAGGGTTGCGTGGTGCATATCTAATTTTGATGGGACGGTCGTCCTTCATCACAATGTTGTGTTCTGCTATGTGGGATGGGCCGTTGACATCTCGGAACTTAGGGAGCTCGATTTCCAGGAACTGATTGATCAGCTGTTGATCGCTATGGCTGTGTTCCGCGATGGTGTAGGGTCCCCCTCTGTCGGTTGACTCGGTAGTTGTGTCCTTTTTTGAATTGTTCGTACCATGGTACGGTTGGGTTGTACTCACCAGGCTACACGGTTCCATTTGATTAACTGGGGCTATACATTGGACGGTCAACCCCGCACACTGCAACGTCGTGTTGAATTTACGTAAGAAATCCAAGCCAAGGATAATATCTTCGTTGAAGTCTGGCATAAGTAAGAAGGTGCAGGTTGTGGTCCGGTTTCCCAGGGTAACGGTGTAGTTGGCTGCGGTCGTTATCAGTTTTTTGGAGCCGTCGGCTAAAATAATGTTCACATTGGTTGTGAGATTAAAGGTGGGTTGTCCCAAAATATTTGCAAATTCACTTTTTATAAAGCTGCGGGAGGCCCCGGTGTCTATAGTAGCCGTAACCAATTGTTTTTCTACTAATAGTGTAGCCGTGATCCGCGTTTCTTCGCATCGTAGGTGTGTGGGGTTTGCTGGGGGTTGTGATTTTGGAAGGTCGCCCGCCCTCAGTCGTGACGACTTCCGTTTGCGTTTCCCGATGTGGTTTTGTGTGAACTAGATGTTGTGGTCGTCTGTTTGCAATCCACACAGCGCAGCGCCTCTCTATTGTTGGGCCCTCGTGGCAAATTTTGTCTGGGAGGTACGTGTGTCGCTCGTGATGGCTCTACCTGTGTGGTAGATGTATTTCTGGGGATACTTTCCATGTCGTTGGCTAGCGCGGTCAGCTCCTTTAGGGTGGTAAAATCTTTCCGACGGATATACCACTGATAATCCGGGTGAGCATTTCTGAATAAACGAGATAACTTCTCTGCTTCGGTCAGATTGGAATGGCGCATAAGGTTTTGCAGCACTAACACATAGTCTTTGAATGTTTCGCGCGGTCGTTGGATGCGCTTTCGGATTTCGTCTTCCAATTTTTCAAAGTACCTTGGCGGGAGAAAGAACTCTAGAAAATCCTCCTTGAATGCCTGCCACGTCTGCCAGTGTTGATTATTATTTCGATACCATATGCCAGCTTTATCCCGCAGAAATTCGGGCATGATCTTAGGCACACGGTCCAAAGAGACCCCGTACATGTCCGCTAGCTCTTCGATGCGTTCGACAAACCCCAACGGGTCTTGTTCGCCATTATACTTCAGGTTCCATTTACGGATCTGGTCGATTATCATCACGGGTGATTCAATTGAGGTAGGTGCTCTCACATGAACTGCACCCGTAGTGGTCTCGTTTTTTACTGGTGAAGGGCACGGTCGTAGTTCGTTGTCATCTGGAGTCGATAGAGCATCATGATAATTCTTGGTGGTTAAAGGCACGGTGAGGCTTGGCGACTTGGTCGACGGTTCATATTTTTGTTGCAATTCGAGCAACCGCTGCTTCTGAACCTCTTCATGGTCGGTGGCGATAAATTTAGCGAACCGCCTGCGAAGTTCCTCCACGTTACCGGTGAGTTCTAAGTTAAACTCGGTCGCATAGGTGAGTAGCTCTTCTCGCTTCAACGAGTACGCCCACGTGGTTCTTAGCATGTTGTCTGTGATAAAAATAAGAACTAATGATTAATAAGTTTTTTTTTTCAAGAATCTTTTTGTATCTCTTTTTTTTTTTAAAAACAAATTTTCTTTTACAAGGGCAAGTCTCAGAATAAATTGATATATTTATTAAGCCCTTAGCTTGGTTTATTAATTAAAGTTCACTTTTATTTTAAAGGTACAATTTTTTTGAAAATAAATTGATATTTTTGTTAGCCAATTTGCTTGGTTATGATAAAGTTAAAGTTCTTTATTTAATTAGCAAGGCACAATGACGAAAATTAATGGATATATTTACTAGCCAATGTACTTGGTCTGGCTAGATTAAGGTTCACTTTTATTGGAAAAGGGACACAAAAATTTTTTTTTTTTTTTTTTTTTTGGTTCTTTTATTAATTTGTTTTGTGTTTAGTTTCTTTATTAATTAACTTTGTCTTTATCTTATTTATTAATTAATTTAGTTCATGTATTAACTTATTTTGCTTTTAGTTTATTTATTAATAAATTTTGTCTTTATTTTATTTATTAATTAATTTAGTTTTTAGTTCATGTATTAATTAATTTTGCTTTTAGTTTATTTATTAATAAATTTTGTCTTTATTTTAGTTATTACTTAATTTTATTTTCTAGTTTATTTATTAATTAATTTTGTCTATAGTTTATTCATTAATTAATTTTGTCTTTTAGTTTATGTATTAATTAATGTTGTCTATAGTTCACCGGTTGGAAATAAATCGTTTGCAGGTTTTTTTTTTCTCTTTGAGTTAATTGGCATTGCCTCACAAAAATCAACAGGTTTTCTTTATCTTTCACTTTTAGAATACAGCGAGAGGTTTTCTCTTTCCGTCGTGGACAGTGTTTACGACTGTCCCTGCTCGGGCGCCATTGTAACGACACGTTTCCGCACTATGCTGGGGCAGAACTCAGCGTGCCCAGGGTTCGTTACACTTATTTGATATTTTCCGACGGATTAAAACACGCACCACTTTTATTCTTTTCATACAACGTTATAATACGTACTTTATTAATAAAACAATACTTATACTGCCCTCAACTGTCGATCGTCGCTAGTTCGGTTCGTACTCTGACTGACGAGTTGATCGTCTGGCTAATGTTGTAGAACAATCTGTTAACCATTGACGACGATCGTCGACGGAGACCCAGAGCAGGCGAGGCGATGAGCCCTGTCTCTTTTCGTCTAGCTCGGACGTGAGGCGAAATCACCTGGTTGACGTTTGACGCGTCGAACACCAACCGACAGTGACTATACCAATCGGCACACAAGTACGGCTCGCGCAATCGATAATGGAAAGCCCAGATCTTTCGATTGCCAAGGGGGGGGGTACTTGGAGCAGGCCCTAATTTAGTCTACCTCACGCAAAAGGCGAAATCACCTGTTTGTCGTTTGACGCATCGAACAACACCCGACAGTGACAATACCAATTGGCAACCAGTACGGCTTGTGCAATCGATAATGGAAAGCCCGATAAAGGAACGCCCAGATCTTTCGATTGCCAAGGGAGGTACTAGGAGCGATGTCTGTCCACGTGAGGTCACTGGGTAATGTTCACTGGAGCAATGTTGTAGAACAATCTTTTACTCCAGTGACTATACCTTAGCGTTGGGTAAGTAATATTCAACTGATAATGGAAAATCCAGATCTTTCAGTTGAATACGACCTTACCTTATGGCCGTCCACTGGCTAATTGCCAAATTCATGCAAGTGCTCTGGCTTTTATACTGATTTTTCAGCTGTACACATAAAGCTTTATATTAATTAACATTTTCACCATCGCTAACCATATGGTGTGTATCAACGTGGTGAAAGCTCTGTGTCGCTAACAGATTTGTTATGTGTGTCTGTTGTATTGTTGAACTCTGTCTGTACATGTTGGCATGTTAATACATTATCTTAATGAATGGTGATGGTATGATTAAAGTACTCTAAGCCCTTATAATATAATATGTAAATGTAAAAGTAATTCATAACTTTGTGGTTATTATGATAATTTAAGTTAATTAAATTCTTATGGTATTACCTTTATAATATAGAATTTGAATGTAAAAGTAATTCACAACTATATGTTTACTATGATAATTTAAATAAATTCGATTCTTATGGTATTGGTTTGGATGGTAAAAATATAGAATTAAAAATAATAGAAGATATTAAAAATATAATATTCAAACCGTATAATAGTACGATAAAATAAATTAATAAGATGAATAAGTTGATTGACAGTACCTCACTGGTGGTTGATGGTCGTCATGTGTGGGGAAAACGAGCGGCGCGACTTTCACTCGTCACACACTTTTCACCAAAAAAAAAAAAAACTAACCAGTTTTTGCAAACAAAAAAAAAAAAATTCGCAAACAACTCTTTATGTATCTATGAAGATCATAGTATACCCTCTCATTCAGCAATTCATTGTACACCTAGATAATCAAACACTCGTTCATTCATCATTTTTTTTCTTCTCATATTTAACTACACCCACGCAGGTTTTATTAAGAGAGTGAGATTAAAAGTTGAAGGCAATAGCTGAATTGTATTACACAAGTGGTTTGACCAGGATTATTGCAAACCCCACATACGCGTAGAAAAAATTATGGAGTTAATGCAATAAATGAAGAGACACAAAAACTCCCGCCAAACTCAACGTATTAAAAATAGAATTTTACAAGCAGAAAAAATTGGCAAAACAAAATTCCAAATAAGGTGTTGTTTTCTTACCATCAGCCTGTACAGTCAAGGGCAAAATTTTAGCACCGTCACACGTTCTTCCATGGATTGACTGTTATAATCAGTTTCTACATCTGAGTCGTATATTCTATACAGATAGCCGAGTATTTCACAATCACTTTCTGAACTTTCTGATTTGTAGTCTGATGAACTTTCAATATAATGCATTCGATTTCTAATTTCCTTAAAGATTTATTCCTTTTCTTTATTATAAGGATACTTGGTTATTTTATTTTTATGGCTTCTTCTTTTACTCCTTATTTTACGGATACTTGTAACAATAATTTTTCTTAATTATTAAGATACTTTTAATATTTATTTTTTCTCAACCTCAGTTGATACTTATTTTTTAGTGAGATATTTCCTTAATCTGTCGGATGTGTCCTTTGTTGTAGGGATACTTATTTCTGACTGACTATTTCAGCTTCAATGTATTATAGATGTCCTTTATGGATGTTGAAGTCCTTTAAAGATGTTGAAGTCCTTTATAGATTGAAGTCCTTTGAAGTGTGGTTTACGTTGGGCGCCAATTAACAGCTTGAGCAGTAGTTACGGTAAAAAAATAATTTCTTCGGATCACCACTAATCCGATTCCTTTATAAATTAAACACTTCACTACTATTCTTGTATCAAAGATTACTTATACTTTATTAATTTCAATACTTTTGTTCGGAAACACACTTATAGTAGTTGAGGACAGCTTTTAACCCGTTGGTACTAAAAATACAAACTATGACCAATTCTACTTGTATAGGCTTAAATAATCAGTTTGCGAAATCTGAAAGTCATATGTCCTTTCTACGAAGTCCTGGAAGAAGTTGCTTATAAGCAACAATTGTCCATAGTGGAAAATAAAAATACGGTATTTTTACGAATATACTTCATATTTTATTTAGCAGTTTTTTGTATAATGTATGGTATAAAAGAAAACAATTCTTGCTTGTGTTCGAACACAAATAAACTCTACATTTGGAAAGCGGAGTTCCAGTTTTACAAAGACGGCATCGACCTTTCTGACCCCATACCACCCAATGGCATTTTTCTTCATATCGCAGTGTTTTGGCTGGATCTGGGGTGTACTTCCGTTTTAATGAAGGGCTGCAAACACTGCCTGATGACGAAGGCAAGGTTGATGGTGAGGCTTGCTGGGTGTAAAAGTTAAGTTTAATTTGGCACACATTCTTACCGGCACACAAAAGATGGTGACGATCACATTCGGGAAGTATGCCTTTTAAGTTACGATGTTAGCAATGGGAAAAAAGAGGGAAAGAAATTGTTGTTGTTATTGTTGTTGTTCTAACTGTTTTCTGGAGTTCTCTCCGGACCTCTGTTTGCAGCGAAATAATTTTTGAATTTGTCTCTTACGTTTCTGCCTTCCTCTAAGTTCATCGTATGAGGGCGTAATCCCTCGCCTGCGTTCATATTGTTGGGGTACGGATGGCTCTCGCTTACACAAACATCTTTAATGTTTCCCTCGACGTCAAGTTGGACATTGTGTAGAACGCAAATGACTTTAACAATAGCGTCGGCAATTTTGGGCGTTGTATTTATTTGACCCTCTAATATCCGCCATTTTCTCGTAATTATTCCGAAGGCACGCTCAACGCAGCTGCGCGCACGGGAGAGCCTATAATTGAAAACATTGTTGGGGCATTGCTTGTTGCCTATGCACAGAGAACTTCCTGGGTATGGAGTCAGCAAGGAATCTAATAAAGGGTAAGCGTCGTCTCCAATTAGAACGAAGGGGAGTCGGCGATCATCGTCTACTGGCGGGAGGAAGGACCGTGCCTTCAATTCATTCCAGAGTTGAGAGGAACGCAAAATTCCACCGTCGCTTTGTTTACCATACCCACCTACCTCAATGCAATAAAACCTACAGTGGGCATCTACCACTGCCTGCAACTGGATCGAATGGAACCCCTTATAGTTAAAAAACATACTTCCCGAATTTGGTGGACACCTGATCCGAATGTGCTTCCCATCAATGGCTCCAACACAATTAGGAAACTGCCATTTTTCCTCGAATGCCTTCGCATTTCTTAATGCCGTTGCTTTATTCGGTTGTGGCATATGCAGGGGCTGGAGTTCCTCCGAGATCGTCGCAATAGTTCTTTTTACAATTTTTGCAAGTCCAGACTGTGACAGTCGGAAGGAGTATGCCAGCGACTGATACGAGCAGCTGTTAGCGAGAAACCTAAAAATATATCGGAATTTGACCGCAACGACGTAAAAAAAAACAAAAAATTGAATTCGAAGAGTAATTTTATGAATTTGTTTCTCATTCTGCGATGAAAAACTTTTTTGGTAGCTTTTTATAATTTTCACGAATAAGTTTGAAATTATTCCGAGAAGTGGGGGAGCAAATGTGTGTTGTTGTTTACAGTCACATGGTGACCCCTTGCGGTAGAATAATTTCAAACTTATTCATTAATTATTCATAAATACTTGTAAGAAAGTACTAAAAGAAATCTTCTAACAACCTTAATGTCATTATTAGCTTTTGCTCGGCCGTAACAGCTGCCTTGTTTCTGTACGGTAATACCAACTTCTTTTTAATTTTCTCCAAAATGTAGTCAAATGTCTGCGGTGAAATGCGCGCGTAGTTACTAAAAGAGGAAGGAAATTTTCGGAGGTCTTCGTACAAGGACTGGAACTCCCCCAATTGGGATCGCCCTTTATTGAAAGGGCTTCTATCAACCACGCGGGAGAACGAACGTCATAACTTTTCATATAAAAATGGCAAGATAAATTTATCTAAATACGCGTACATTAGCATCCTATGAGAAACGCAATAATTACACCCATTATTATTATTAATTGTGTCTTAAAAATAGCAAGCAGCAGCAGTAAGAAGTTCAAAAAAAAGTTACCTTTTTCTTCTTCGGGTTCTCTTTTTTAATCGAAAAACTCCAGCCAGACGACGGAGGTGATATTTATCGCGGCGTTGCGTCTTCCTTTCTGTTATCCCCTCTTCCACCTGAAATTATTGTTGAACAATTTTATGAAAAGAAAAAACCATACTGGTGCCTGCCTATATAGTATATGGGAAATGCAACGACCAAAAAGAGAATAATGAGAAGAGAAACTTGTACTGACAAAATCTCTTCACTCCCAAACATTTACGCACTTTCGAACGTTTTCCGCGTTCTTATAAAAAAAGAAATGAAATAAAAGATATGAGAAAAACATTTTAGAACGGAAACATTTTATTTCGTGACGGAAGAACAAAAAGTGTTTTTCTTTTCAAAAACGATAACGATAACTGTCCGCGGAAGAACTCACTAGTATTCCAAAAAAGAAACCAACAATATTATAAAATTTTTTTTTTCAAAACATGCTGTCCTCCTCTTGATCGAGGACAACTTCGCCCGGCTCGCTAAGATTTAGCGAGTCGGAGGAGGTGGACCGTTTTCGATGAAGTAAGTTGGCATCGTTATGGTCGATAATAATGATATCGCTTACGTATTGCTCTATAACGAAATGCAGCCTACGGCGACATTCTATTTGCTTAGTTGCGGTGGGAATTGAGTCCAACACGGATTGCATGTATGCAGAAAAGTTTGCGTTAGGTGTCGCATTTCCGTCCTGCTCTCTGTCCAGCCGAGCTTCTTCACGGAAGAAGCTCAATTTTTCTCGCTCTACTTCTAGGAATGATGTCGAGATCGGGACATGCTTCGCCTTCTTTGGTGGTGGTGGAGCTGGTTCTTCATCGTCGGAAGTAGTATTAGCCAAAGGTTTGTTGCTTGTGTTGTTCGTCGCATCCACTGCAGGGGACCGGTTGTGTTGGCTTTTCTCTTGCAAGTTGTTGTCGTTGTTTGCGTCTCCTACAACGTGTTGAACTTCTGACCCGCCCGTTTTCGCGGTAAAATTTCCAGAGAGTGGCCGCGGGACACATTGTTTTTGGAGGAAAGCCATACTTTTAAAATGTTCCCATGCCGGTGCGGCTGAAGGAGGAGCATCGCAGGTATTTTCTTCGCTGAAAATTCCCGGTGCTCTCGATTTTGGAACATCTTCATTTTTTAACTCCTTAAAGAACCTTGCCCGCAAACGTTTCCATTTCTGTTTAATGCTCTTTTCTGCAAGTAATAATAAACGTAAAGGATTTAATGAAAACGTACGCATTTTCGGCAGTAAGAGATAAAAAAAATTGTTTTCTTCTTACGTGGTGCACCGATCCGCGCCTCAACTCTGTCCCATAATTGTCTTAGGTACACACCGTTCCTGTGATTTTTATGAGTGCCGTCCCAAATGGCTGGGTACTTGAACACTGTCCCAATTAATAAAGCGGTATCTATTTTGATGGGGTCAGTTGGAGCCATAACTATGCTGCTTCCTCCCAAAAAAAACTAGATGTCGAATGAAAGAACAGAAGAATTTAGCTTGAAACATTTTTAAGTGTGGGAAAACCATTAGAATAATGTACATAATAAAGGTGCAACATTTTAAGAGGAGGAGAGTAGGGACTTCCAATTTGGAGTAAATATTACCGCAAATGGGAAAAAAATAAGAAGTATGTGATTTATAGGAAAAACTTTTTTACGAATATGTACGAAAACACAATAAAAAAATTTACTATTAACAAAAAAATAACTGAAAAAAGTAAAAACAAGTGGTTTAACAACGAACTCAAATCATTAAAAAGAGAAAAAGTCTTTAAGTATCAAAATGCAATTACAGTAAATACAATTGACGCTTGGAATAGTTATAAAATAATTAGAAATATCTATAAAGCAAAAACTGAACATGAAAAAAATAAATATATTAATAATAAAATAAATAGTGCAAATAACCAAAAAGAAATGTGGAGTAAAATTAAAGAACTAGTCCTAAAAAAAACCCCAAATCTGTGATAAAAACTGTGATATATAAACAACTAGAATATAAAGACAATTTTCAAATAGCCAAAAATTTTAATGATTATTTTGTAAATAGTATTAAAGAAATCAGATATTCCATTGAAAATGTGCAATATGAAAATGAAATACCTGTGATAAACTTTAAATTTAAATTCCGTGCAATACATTTACAAGAACTAAAGATTATTTTTAAAAGCATTAACAAAAAACCTGATTATAACAAACTATCAAGTGACATAATCCTAGATAACTGGGACAGAACAGGTAATATTATATTAAATATTATAAATAAATCACTAGAGACTGGCGTATTCCCAAATAATTGGAAAGAATCGATGATTTTTCCTATTGCTGAAACTCGGAGTTGTAGCTAGTTTAGTTAGCCAAATAATAATGACTCTTTATTTAAATTTAATTGCTGCTTATATATTAATTCTTACAGCTAATATTTGAGTGATTTTCTATAATCAATCACTAATACATCTAAAAATAATTTATTCATAATTGTGTCCAGCAAGCAATTGTTGAGTGACACTGAAAGTACAACGACTGTTGTAATAGTATCCCTCACCTATCTTTGCTTTAATTTACAACTCACATTTGCCACCCGTAAATTCCAGATGGTCAAATGTAAACAAAAAGATCGAATTAAATCAATGGAAACAAAACTGAAACATATCAACGCTTATTGCTTGACACAAATATGTATGGTGTGTGTGTGTATAGATTTACATATAGTGTTCATATCTTCTACACTATGTCCATACACACATCGTATTGTTTGTGAGTACATGAATTATAATTACCATTTTTGTACACTATGTTCATGCACTCACTACACCCTCACCGTTCAGAAGAATCATACAGTTTTATGTGTGAAACTGGATGATTAACAAAATATACGGTGCATAATGTATGAAACATTTATAGTGTAATTATTTGTAAATTATTCTACAGAACTTTCTTGTGATATATTTATCTTATAAAGTAAAAATTTGATTATTATTCGATTGTGATGTATAAGTTGTGGATTTAAATTATTTTACCGTGTCTTATCATATATATTTATTTTATAGTCTATTTATGTTTTGTTTTAATATTCTAATGTTATCCTATTCTTACTTAATTTACTATTATAATTTTCCATTGTATATTTTTAACAAATTTTTATGCACTAATTTGGTTTTATTTTTAATTTCTATTTTAACATTCACATTCTCAATACCAGTGACTTTATACGGACCCCGGTACGGTGGTTCATTTTTCTTTCTATTAGCTACCTTTATTAAAACTAAATCTCCTACTTTTATTTTAATACTATTCATATTTTTATAAGATTCCTTTTTCCTCTTTAATTTCACGTTTCTAGCATTTTCCAATGAATATTTTAGTCTAATTTTTAACTCTTTTGCATAGTTCTCAAAATCGTATATCTGTTCATTGTCATTTCTCATATCTTCACCTGGTAAACTAGGTAGCTTACCGAAAACCAATTCAAAAGGTGAGTAATTTGTATCTATATGAGGTGTGGTATTATAAGCGAATGCGTAATACGGAACCCATGAGTACCAATTATCTTCGGTCACGAAAGAAAGAAAATATTCGTTCAAAACTCTGTGATTTCTTTCCACAGTTCCCAACGTTTCATGATGATATGGTGTTGAGAACTTTTGTTCTATCTTCAGCAGTAGTGTGATGAAGAGAGTTCTGGAAACAAGAGCAGGGAGCAAAAATGTTATACTAATTTTGTATGGGAAAACTAACAGCAACGATAAGAAAATCAACCCTGTTTTGTTAAAAGTTCTGTTAAGTTCTGTTGTAGTTTTGATTGATATGTATGTGTGAATGTGTGTTTGAAACAGTTGATATGTTCTGTTGTTAAAAGTTCTGTTGTGGTTTTGATTAATTTGTATGTGTGAATGTGTGTTTGAAACAGTTGGTATGTACCTATAAGTTTTTTGAAATTGTGTGTATGTAATCAGATTCAGCGACGGTGTGAAAATAGTTTATGAAAACATTAAATTAAGTTGTTTGAATACAAAAGCTTGCTGTTAACCTTACTCAGCTAAGTTGATATAAAATTTAATGGTTTAAAAAACAAATCAAAACAATACTATTTATATGTATTTTATTTATTAATTTTTTTTTTTTTTTTGGAGAATTTTATAATGTAATAAAACATAAATCTCATATTTAAGTATATATAATATTATTGAAGTTCATCTTTATTGATCCAAGAATTATGTTGATTGGAAAATCCCAACCATTTAACGTACATCTGTTGTCCCATAGTTTTAATAACTTTTTCAATCAAATATGTATTTGGATAATGTGTCTTCAATAGTTCATTTTCATAGAATCCGCCAACAATCGGATTCTTTTGATAGTCTTCTAATAAATAAGTAATGGGGTTTGTGTTCTGTAAAGTACGAATTTTAAAAATTTCAGTTGTCCATTTTGGAGTGTATCCTTTTGCAAAAATATGTTTATATTTGCTAATTCGAACGTGATCTTACATATTGTTTTTGTAAAAGAAAACACAGTTTTATTGTATGATTTAGACTTTATTAAAATTTCAATTATTGTTTATTTTGAAATGTCCCCAAGCGTAGGTATTAATACCATCTTCTCTTATATAACGTTTATTATCATCATAACTTAATACAACTTTTGATATTTGTTGTGTATAAATTTCATGTAGAATAGATTTAAATACATACATTTTATCATAATATATAGTTTTATCTATCAGACAGTTACGATAATCATTAATAGTTAGTTTTTTCAAAGCAGAGTTTTTTACACCTTTAGCTTTTTTGGTTTCTTCTTTATCAACAACAGCTATTGAATACACTTTTGATCGAAGCCCAATAAATTCTAACATTACATGGCCATTATTCTCATCTTTCATCATTCCCAGCACCTTTTTGTTTTGCAAGGGGAAATTGAAAACATTATTAATTGAATAGTCTGATGTATCAAAGTTTAGATGAAGATCATTGTAAATATCATTATAGAAATCGTCTGTTCTTATTGTGTAAATTAACGAGTCAGTATCCATATAATTTAATGTTAAATTTCCATTAAATTTTGGTTGCATATACTGATAGTGAAAATCATACATTTTATATTTAGATAGTTCTAGAACCGAAAACCCTAAATATATAGGTTTATTAAACGTTATCCTATCCATACTCATTTGAATTGCAATCATATTATCCGTAAAATGTTTTGAACTATGGAAATTAGGTTTTGCTATAAGAGCTCGTGCACCCAAACGATTATGTTCACTCTCCCAAGCATTAACGATTTTCACATTTTTACGTTTTTCAACGTTTTCCATCGTTTTTCCGTATACTGCATTATTTAAAAGTTTAAAAAAATTTTTCTCAAATTCATTTTTGGGATTGGTTCGATGAAAGGTATTTAAATCGATATACTGTTTCAACCAAGTTGATTGTTTAAATCTTAATATTCTGTGAATTTTAACTAATTTTAAACCATTTCTAATACACTGCTGAAGATTTCGATAGTGAATTATATATGATTTTTTGTTAGTTAAATCGGGAATTAGTTTCTTGATATTATGATGTGCTATTGGTGGACTTTTAAGTTCAGCACAAAAGGGTAAATCATTGTGACTATCATGAAGTTCTTGAGGATAGTCTAAATCAACTTCTAAAATGTAACCAAAATCAGAGTTTTCGGTTACTTTCGAAATATCAAAGCTATCTATATCTTCAATCCATTCAAATTTACCTTCTGGTAAAGATTCAGACATTGCCCAACCATATAAATTGTTTGCATCTAAATACATAAGATATTGTGTGGGTTTAGAACAATCATATGTTTTCATATATTTATGATTTGCAACTGTTCGACGTTTTGAGCATTGAACAATACCACCTCTAATTCCTTTTTTAATGAAATTATACATATTTATATCGGTGAACAATTCCAATTCAATTTTCGTTATTTTTAACATGGCATCCCACGACAAACCAGGTGTCGTATAGTAATGACATGGATCAAGATGATATATTGATTTACAAACAGAACGAAAATTTTCAAATACATCGGTCAAAAGAAGTACATCTGTTTTTAGATATAAAAGCATATACTCATTTAGAGATTGACAGTTAAATGTAGACCAAACACTTAACGCATGTTCGTAATCATCAATAGTACATTCTTTATTATTTAATGTAGAGAAAAACTGTTCGCGAGAAGGTAAGAAATTTTCGTTTAATTTCTCAGCTGAATCGATATACTCATAAGGAAATATACCTTTTCTTTTCAAAAGATTAAATTCTAAATGATTTGGAAATATCGATTTTAATATTTTAAAGTCATCATTATGTAAATAATTAGATAAACTATCTAAACTTGATGACATAAATTTAAAAGAATCGAGAAAACGTAATTCTAAACTATATTTATCAGTAATTTGAATTCTTTTCGTAACAGATATATACAATTCTTTATTAAGGGGTATAACATTTATATCACCCGGATAATCTGCTAATACCTTTACAAACAAATGACAATCATAACCAGAAAAGTTATGAAAAATTATTGGGATATAGTTAGGTAATTGATAATTAATATTACATTTCGAATGAGCTGGACCGCGATATTGACCAGTTAAATGACAATGATCAGCACATCTATCATTATCATCTAAAATTTTTTTACATATATGACACACACTAGTATTATAATGTTTTTCAAGTTCATGGGGTAACAGAGAATTCATTGCTACTACTTTCATTAGAAAGTTTTCACACAAAAAACGTGCATCATCTATCAAATTTTGAACAAAATCTTTAACAACGTCGTTACCCGTATACGTTCTAAACTTATTCAGTTTAGAATCAAAAGATGATTTTATGTAGTAGCTGTAAGCTATAGGTATATGTTTTTGAATGCTGGTAACATTATTAGAATTTTTGTCGTTAATTTTACTTAATATACATTCAAAATCCGCATAGATAACAAATGGTACATCTAATTGATTTTTATAATTTTTGAACTGCAATATATTATCATTATCAACACCCGTAGGCATTTTGGTGACAATTTTATTGCATTCTTGCTTATGTTTTAACAGCAAGAGTTCACTACTTGAATATTGTAAACAAAAATTACAAAAATATTTAGCACCATTGTGTTTTGAAACCTGTGTGCTCAATAAACTACTTATGTTTCTTATCCAAACATAATGTGATTCATCGTTTCTATCGTCTTGAATGTATAGTAGATTGATATGATTAATTTTTTCATCAACTGTCTTATAATATGGTCCAACGATTTCTTTTTTTATCACATCACATCCAAAAACATTCACACTTATATTTAAATTATTTTTTTCAAATATCTTAATATCACCAACAGATAGAGGAAAGGTTAAGGTGGTGAAATCAATTGTTATTCCATTTGTTAGTGTTATTAAGCTTTGTGTGATAACATTACTAAAATGTGAATGCTTTGGATTTAAATGTTTGTTTTCTAATGCAGCTATCAGAGCCCATTTAAAGCAATAATTATCATTATTTCTAATGTTGATGCATGCTTTTTTATTTCTGATAAATAGTGGTAGTTCTAAATATTTAGATCCTTTTATTGGACAATACTTGTTTACGTTTATCTCAATTCTATTTATAGAGACTAGAGCCCAACCACTATCTCGCTCTTGAAATTCATCCATTTTGGTAACTATTTCTATATTATGACTATCGTACACGTCTGATAGATCTTGTTCTAATTGAACTATTACCATTTTCGTTTGAAAAGATTTCATACTAATTAGAGCACTATCATCATCATCATTTTCATTCTTATTACCTTTTGAGAATTTTATATACTCTGCAAAAAGTTCTATATTGAATTTTATATTTATATGTTCTAATAACATATTTTTTAAAATATTTACAATGCTTTCTTTTGCATTCGAAAATAAAATGTTTGCTGAAAGCTCATCTTCCTTTTTATTTTCGTATACAAAAGTTTGGATACGCTTATTAAATAAATTTTTGCTTATATATATATCGTTGTTCATAAACAAACGATTATTTTTTTTTTTATGTTCATTAGTTCTCAAATGATGAGACCAAGAACCTTTTCTTATATTTAATTCACAAGTTTCACATCGTGTATAGCTACATGATGGAGTTTCTTCAATACTTTCTATTTTAACAATTTTTTCATTTTTTAAATTTAATTTTGTTTTAGTTGTTTTTGATTTCATATGTTTATTATTTAAATGCCTCTTAAAATTAAATTTGGATACGAAAGACGTTCCACATATCTCGCAGATAAACATAATGCAACAACAGAAATGAAAGTAACGTTCTGAAAGTATTTGAAATTGAAGTTGAAATAAACATAAACTATAGATTTGCTGTTACTCTCTATAACATACCTGGATTTAGTGTAGATGTTTATATATATATATATATATATATATATATATATATATATATATAGATATATGTGTGTGTGTGTGTGTGTGTGTGTATTTAAAATCGCAATTTCAATAGTTTTTAAATTAACTCAAATACCGTTTCCACTTTTTTTATATAAGTATAATCAAATTAAATTATATAAAAATTGTAATTTTGTGTTTTTAAGAATACTTTTTTATTAGTTTTATATCACTTTTAAATCAGCTTTTAAAAAATGCTTTTTATTTTTGTGAGCGATATGTTTTCGCAGAATGACGAAATTCAATTGTTTCATTAAAACTCATTAACAAAGGTTCTTATATACATTTTGTATTCTTACTAAACTAAAACTTTATTAAAATTGTTGTGGTCAAGTTCAGAGATAATGATAAAAAAAAAAAAAAAAAACAAACGTTTTTTAATCACATTTTTAATTCAGTACATATTTCATACTATACTATTATTAGCATAATAAAATAATATTGTTCTTGTCTGTACAACATACAGCTTTATCAATCACCTCTATTATGGGTGCGCTGATGTTTGAGATTTGTTTATTGGTTTCATTCATATAGTTTTGTTATATAATCTCAAGCCCGATGAATATAATTCAAGTGCAAGTTTTCACGATCTAACAAAAAATAATAACAAATATTTAGTTTTTTAATTTTTTTACTTAAAAAATTTTTTTTTATTTTTATTAATTTTTAAGTTTTATGTATTAAAAATGCTATATATCAATAATATTTAATTTTAATAATATTCGATTAAACAAATAATTTCGAATAATATTTAATTTTTAATTTTAATAAATAACATAAATAATAATTTAACAAATAATTTCGGCTTCTGTTTTGTTGTCATCGTCAATGGCATTTAACAATCAAATTATTTTGGTGTACCTTGTGCTAAAACGATAATAATTAATATTTAGATTTTTATAATAAATAAAAACTATTTACCTAAAATTACCTGTTGTTGCTGCCTGTATATTAAGTTCGTAATATACATCACTGCTTCCTTTTCTATTTTTTATAAGATAGTAGGTATTCTTGTCAAATTCGGCAATGCAGTCATCGTCGAGGGTGTCGTTAAATATACCGGGTAGGTATATGTAGTTGCTGTTTTCCACCAAACAGCGAATTTTACTTCCAAAGCGTGTCTGTACACGCTCTAGTTTTGAAATTTTGTACTTATGATTAAAAACCATATCCTTTACGGAGAGAATGGTTTTGTTTTGACATTTTTTAAAAATTTGTTTTAAACGTGCTTCCATTTCTTTGGATTTACTTGACTTAAATAACAATTAAAGAAAATTAGACATAGTTTTTATACAAAATTAAGAGATGTAATTTTATAGCTTTGCAATCTTTTTATTGTTTTTGTTTATAAACATGAAAAATTCCTAAAATGTGCGAGAAATTTTTTTGCGGTGTTTTTTTTTTTTATGTTTTTTAATTTTAAGAAGTTATCGTTGCGGTTTTTTCATTTTTATTTAGTTTCTAGTTCATCAAATGCATGAGAAATTTTAGTGCTTACAAAGTTTTTACTGATAAGTATATGTTTTAATTTTAAAAAGTTTCTGTTGCGGTTTTTCGTTTTGTATAAAGTTTCTAGGTCATCAAATGCGTGAGAAATTTTAGTTCTTGTAGGGATTTTTACTGATAATATATTTTAATTTTAAAAAGTTTCTATTTAAAATGTGTTTTCTACTTCATTATAATGATCATCATCGTCATCTTCATCAGTACTGTCATGCAAGTTGTTATAGAATGCATATTGCTTCTTCTTTTTAATGATTAGAGTATATAACCCATTCACTTCTTTAACTTTTTTTAAAATGTGTGGAGTTGTGTTTAGATAATCCATCTGATTTTTAGTAATAATCAGAAATCGTTTAGGTAAATAAATATGATATTCTTTATTTACAAGACATCTTATACTTTCACCATATTTTGTATCTACTCGTTCTATCTTGTTGATTTCATATGCAGTATTTTCTTCCATATCCTTTAAAGGTATGTATATAATATTAGGATTTTGAAATAATTTTCTTAAACTTGCTCTCATTATTTTGCTTTCAACTTTTCACCGTAAAACGAATTTTCAAACTGATTCTTTATATTCAATAATTGATAATATAAGGTGTTTTTAGATATTTTAATAACTTCTTATCAATTGCGGTTAAGCATAAATATTAAAAAAGTATACATATGTATGTAATATATATAAACAGCTGGTGTTTTAATCTTATTGTATATATTTATATATATATATATATATATATATATATATATATATATATATATATATACCTTATTTATAATGAGAGATTTAGTTGAATTAAAAACTTTGATAAATATGTATTGGGGTCAATTTTTAAAAACTGGTGATAAATATTGCACTTGTCATGCACAATGGAAAACTTTTCAAATAATAAATGCAATAGTTTTGGATATTATAATGCAGGTGTTCCTAACCGCAGAAGGAGGGACAAGAACTCAAATTTTTTCTCTTAATAGAGGACAAGATATGCCAGCAAATATTCCAATATTTCAATTTAGTCACAATCAACATATAAAAATTGAGGTTATCGGTGGTATGATATCACTAGTTGGAACAGTCTATGAAGGTGGTTTTAAAGATATAAATGTATACTCATACAAACCATCGTGTGTTTATAGTGAAATAGAGGCTAAAGTTTTCAGAGGTACAAATAAACTATATAATGATAAGACTGGTATCCACTCATTGAATAAAAATCAACAAAAACCTCCCCTCCTTCAAAAAATGGTTAATGATAGTAAAGTTAAGAAGGGAGGTAGTGACGGTGGTGGTGATGACTCAGTTGATAACTCATTCGAAGACGACGATTATTAAATTAGTATATATAAATATGAGAAACAATTCTTATCATCTCATTTAAAAATATATCGCTAACTTAAGAACACGTCTATTAAAAAGAAAAACTAAAATGAAAAATATTTTTATCATATTTTTTTCATATATCTACATCATACAAGTGTTTTCAGCTTCATTACCTATTGATTTGAGTGAAAATGAACTTAAAAATACAGAATTTGCTATAAAATTACCAAATAATGATACTGTGAGCATACAACTAAATTTCAAACTTTTAAAGTTTAGTAATGATTTAAATAAAAACATCGAGTCAACAACAAAAGCAGAATATAAATCAAACGAAGAACAAGAAGACTCCCCACCGCCTATAAATCAATCTTTTACTGTTGAACAAGCTATTGAAACATTTAGGCAAGATTTAGTAAAAAAAGAAAAAAATATTGCAGGAATAATTGAAAGTTCGGCTCCATTTTATAGACATTTTCAACTCCAATACAAAGATAATATAAAATTGAGAATCCGTTGTACATATGACAGCAATTACTTGAAACGTCGATTAAATATTTCATGCTTCGAATATCGTCAAGTTGAATACGAGAGAATTTTAAGTAATGGTGAAATTGAGGTGGTTTCTGAGGATGACACTACATACCGATCCGATGTTACATTAATCAACATTCAAGATTATACACATGATTTGGATATGGAAATAATATAAATTAGCTGATATGATGAAATACATTTACTACTAGTTAATATAAACTTTGATGTTGATGTGTTAGGAGGTTTTATTTAACACAAATAAAAAAATAAAAAAAAATATATAAATAAAATAAGAAAAAGAATGAATAACGAGTTTTATTCTAAAATTTTACATGACTTCATGAAGGAAGAAACGCTTTTGTGGTATGAACATGAGATTATTTTGAAAAAATTAAAAGCTCAATTCGATGAATATGCATTTTATAAGAAAAGTAAATCAAAATTTGGATATCATTATACCAATTGTGTGTGGTCCAACGATGAAACAACTTGTGGACCTGATACCTGTAAATGTTCCCTTATCGATAAAAGTTGGAATCAAGCATTATATATAATGAATTTTTATAATAATTTAAAAACACATACTTTATCAACAGTTCTACAGTCTCCGTTGTGACTTGATTAGTATTAAACAATGTCTGAGGAGAGAATATTAGTTGTAGACGTACAAGGTTTTTATCTCAACAATAAATTCATCGTAAAAGAACTAAGTATTTTAATTGACGACTCACAAATTCAAACATTTATTATTAAACCACCTTTTCAATATTCATTGCTGACAACAAAAGAAAAAGATTCAATTAATTGGCTTTATAATCATCATCATGGCTTAAAATGGAAAGATGGCGATTCAACCTTAACAAATATTATGGAATATTATATTAAACATCTTAAAGATAACAATTTTATTTATTATGTTAAAGGATTAGAAAAAATTAAGTGGATTCAAAATATTTTTAAAGATGAAATTAATTTTTGTAACCTAGATGATCTAAATTGTCCAAATTTGAAAACGTTATATCAAAATGATAAATCTATAAATGTTTGTTGTTATCATAGGAAATATTGTATATGTGCTGAAAAAAATGTAATACTCTTAAGAAAGTTTATTAAATCAAATATTAATAAAGAAAACATAAAATTGTAAAAAAAAAGCATTTTTTGATCATTATTATTTAACACTTAAATCAACTAAAATAAACATCAATCATCAGTTCATTCTGAATACTTGTAATGTCAATAACAATCTCTTTAACCGGAAACACTTCAACTTTGGTTGGGGAATATTTTCCTCCAATTGAACTGCCTACAAATTATGTCTGTGGACTTATTGATTTTGTAGTATTCAATTCCATACCCAATGTAGATGTTTACAACAATTTGTTTCATATAGGAAATTATACTATTACTGTTCCAGTGGGCTCATACGAACTTGAGGATATTGATTTTCACTTAAACTCATGCTTAAGAGATATCGATAAATCAATTAACCTAACAATTGAAGCTAACAATAACACCCTTAAAACTGAAATAACCTCATCTATGGATATAGATTTTTCACAACCAAACAGTATAGGAAAGTTGCTTGGGTTTAGCAAAAGAAAATTAGAAGTAAATTCAACTGAATATTTTGAATCTGATTTACCTACACATATTACTAATGTTAACACAATACGCATTGAAAACAACTTAACAACCGGATCATTTATTAATAATACCTCAGATCATACTATTCATGAATTTCCTCTTGATGTTCCTCCAGGATATAAAATAAACGAAAAACCTCGAAATGTCATTTATTTACCAGTCAACTGTCGACAAATAAGCAACATAACGATTAGAATCTTAAATCAAGACGGTGAACTTATAAATTTTAGAGGAGAAAAAATCACTCTTAGACTCCACTTCAAACCAGAATAATGATCATTTTCAATAAAAACGTAATGCAAAGAGGATTTCCATTCAATTCTTCGTCAACTCACATTCGAGAAAGTATAAAAAATAAAAAACCGTTGTCATCATCTAATACAGAATACTTAAAATCATTGGGATTTATTCTTCAATCATGAATGAAATACTAAATGTTCTTCAAAAACCTATGTATGATGAGAGTATCGTAAAAAGGGAATATCATAGTTACTCTCCATATCTAAAATCATTCAACAACAATGATGAGATTCGTATACCAATTCAAAATCAAGATCTCTTCGTCTTACCAAGTGAGAGTATGATTTACATTCATGGTTTTATAGTAAAGAAGGAAGCAACCAAAGAGGTTCCAGCTATAGATGTGAAATTTAAAAACAACTTTGCTTCATATTTGTTTGATGAAATTCGTTATGAAATTAATGGTTTTGAAGTTGATCGTACACGCAAACTTGGAATTTCATCTACCATGAAAAATTTTGTATCGTTGAATAAGGCTGAAAGTGATACATTAAAAAACGCTGGTTGGTGTCCTGAAGAAACTTTTGCTTTGGAAAAAAGTCATTTTAGTTGTTGTATACCTCTGAAAATGTTGATGGGTTTTGCTGAAGATTATAACAAAATACTATTAAATTCAAAACATGAGCTCATCCTTCAACGTTCTACATCCGATGAGAGATCATATTATTGTACAAATACAACTGATAAGTTGAAATTAACAATTCTGGATATAACATGGAAAATGCCGCACATTCAACTATCGGACTTTGCAAAATTGGAAATGTTTAAGATAATCAACAGCAAACATTCTATACCAATAGCGTTTCGAAGTTGGGACTGTCATGTAAATCCTGTGTTACCAAAGAGTACAAAGGTTTTATGGAATGTAAAGCTTTCTCCACAAAACGAAAGACCACGATTTCTTATAATTGGTTTACAAAAAGAGAAAAGTAAAGAACAAGAAAATAATTTTGACCATTGTAATATATCTAATTTAAAAGTATATCTAAACTCAGAGTCATATCCATATGATGATTTAAATAATCATTTCGAAATGGGTCAATATTCTGTTCTATATAATATGTATGCAAAATTTCAACAAAGCTTTTACATGCGAGAACCTGAACCATTGCTAGATGTTGATGAATACAAGTCTTATGCACCGCTTATTGTTGTTGATGTTTCACATCAAAATGAGACTGTTAAAATTGGACCTATTGATGTACGAATTGAATTTGATACTGAAGCGAACAAACCCATTCCAGATAATACATCAGCATACTGTTTAGTTATTCATGATCGCTTAATTGAATACTCACCTCTAACAAGCGAAATTAGAAAAATTATTTAATTGTAACATTTCTCTTGAAATTTTTAATAAATGACAAAAAATATTTTTATTTATAAATGAAACAAGATCTTTTTAATTCTTAATCGTTGTATTTTATTAAAGCAATTATAATTTCTTCTTATTAGGTTAGTTTCGAAAACAAAAATTTTAAACATAAATGACCACAGTTTATTGTATTAAAATTTTGATATCTATCATAATTATAACTAATGTTTTTTCCTAAATATTTTATTAAATGTTTCGGTGGTTGCAAGTTACCAAAGCTATCAAAATATTCAATTTGATTGTTGTTTTTCCAGTACGCTACCCAATGTGTGCCAGGTCCCTTTGAAGTATCCAGATTGAGTATTCCACATTCTTTTTTAAATGGTGTACTTGGAAGAGTGTTGCACATAAACACCCCTCTAAAATTTGGAATATGTTTTGCATATTTTCTCAAGTCTACATCAGAAAGGGCTCTTTTAGGTAGCGTCATTAAAAATTCTGTTGATAAGGTTTTAAATATAATCCAAAACCTTTTTTATATGGTTTTAGGAACATGCCTTTTCCCATCGCGATGGCTTCCATTGTGCTATTGTGTCGTTTTGCTTCAGTCAACTGCTGCTTTCCATTTTTAACTACATTGATTGCTTTTGCAATACCAGATACACCACCAGCTAAACCGCCAAGTGCGCCCAGTGCAGCAAATATAGGTGCAAGTGGAAGAAAACCTCCAGATTTTGGTAGCGGTATTATTCGAGGTGTTTTTATTAATGATTTTTTTTCCCCCTTGAAAATATTGTTTACAACTTTTCGTGAAATCTTTATAGCATCTTTCAAGTTTTCAGTTTTCTTTATATTCTTTCTTGCACTTTTCAATGCATGTCTAAATAGTTGATGTTCATTTACTGGAGACGATCTTTTAGTTTTACTAATAACGTTACCCATTCCGAATTTTGTTTTTGCTTTCATTGCAGTAGTAACAAACCAAGCGTTTGATTTTTCACCCAAACTACTATCACTTGCTTTAACCCTTTGCCAAGCCTTTTCAGCTAAGATTCTATCAGCAATATGTCTTTTCTCTAAATCTTTATTGTTTGAGTATGCTATATCGTGCTGTCTGCAAGCGGTATCCAACGGATTGATTCCTTGATCACCTCTATCTAAACGTTTCTTTAATTTTGTACCAGGTCCGCAAAATTGATAACCGGGTAAATGAAGTTCAATAGGAAGTTTATTAATTATTTTATTCAGAAACCCTTTACCAATGAAGGATGGATGACGACTGAATATCTTTTTATAAATGATAGTCATATCAATTTGTACTTTATCGATTAAAGATTGAAATTAAATTGATTGAAAACAAATAAAAGAGCCTGGTTTATATATTATGTTATCATTAGACTTCAGAATGCGTTTTTTTAAACAACAGAAAAGCATTAATGTAAAGAATATTGAATCAAAGTTCGATTCATCAAATAAAATTCGTCATAGTTCATTACTACCGAATTCTATTCGAGCTCTTATTGTGGGTCCATCAAATTGCGGAAAAACAAATGTGATGATCAGTCTTATTGAAAGTCCTCATGGATTGAAATTTAAAAATATCTACTTATATTCAAAGTCAACACAACAACCGAAATATAAGTACTTAGAAAGTCTAATTAAACCCATTAAGGAGATAAATTTTTCATCATTTTCCAATAATGATGATGTTCTATCCCCAGACGAAGTTAAACCGAATTCAATATTTATATTCGATGATATAGCTTGTGAGAAACAAAATCATGTACGTTCTTACTTTTGTATGGGTCGTCATAAAGACATTGATAGTTTTTATTTATGTCAAACTTATACACGTATACCAAAACACTTGATTCGCGATAATGCAAATATGATTATAATGTTTAAACAGGATGCAATGAATATTAAACATATTTACAATAATCATGTTGGTTCTGATATGACTTTAAAAACATTTTATAAGTTATGTGCCGAGTGTTGGAAAGAAAAATATGGTTTTCTAGTTATTAACAAAGATGATCCTATGAATAATGGTCGATATAGAAAAGGTTTCGATGTATTTATAAATCTATAAAAGAAATATTATGGATATTTTAAAATCAGTACACAATCAATTATTAAACTAATAACTTCTCAACTATAATCTGCTACTATCTAATAAATCGCTAACTGCTAATCTGATCTGTTTGTTTTGCTTCTATTTCAATCTATCAATATGAATACAAATCTAGTTAATAATCTTATTAAAACTCGAAATATTTTAAAAAAGAAATATAAAGATATTTTACTTGGGGAAATCGCAAATGATGAGATGTTAGAAAAGACATTTAAACCAATATCAAAACCATTAAAAGAAATAGCTCAATCAACTAATAATAATAATATTATAAAACATGAAAATTATTTGGATAACTCTTTTAAACATGATCTTGAGAATAACAAAGTTGGCTTCAGCACACCATATAAAAAGAGTAAGCTTGATTATAATACGTTTTCTTCAAGCTTTGATAACAAGAAAATCGAGAAAAGTTCAAATACGTTTAAATCATTTGATGGTGAAAATGATGTTGATCACTATGATGATGGTGTTGATAATAATGATAATGATGATGATGATGATGATGATGACACTATTGCAATACATCCCGATCAAAGTATTCAATATAATTTATCAAAAGTTAATTTAAATATATATGATAAAACCTATGGACCTCATAAGGACAAAAATCAAATCTGGAGACTGGGTAATGAACCCATCACTTTCAATTCAACTAATATTACTGTAGGTAATTCAAAATGGCCCTTTACATCAGGTTTATATGAATTGCTAGTTTATAAGAAACCAATCAGTTATAATAACACAGATTTAAATAATTATAAACAAATATTGGAGATGACTAATGCTTATAAACGAAATAACAGCATTAATGGTCAAATTAAAGGAAATCGTTCAATTAAATATACAACGATTATTAAAAACCTATTTAAACAACAGACAATTCATAAGGGAAAAGGTTTAATGAAGTTGAATAGAAAAAATGTCAATTATGTTTATTGGGATGATCCTAACGAATTGGTTGATAGATTACGTCTATTGATTTCATCCACAACAGCTGGTCACTCAAATCATAATAATGAAATTGTATCAATTATTGAGGAATTGAGAGAAGCAAAGATTATTATATAAATAGACTTAAAAATATTTAACAATTCATATACATAAAATGCCTATCGATAAGTTTGGACATTATATTGAACAATCTGCAAGATATCAAAATCCGCATTTCAAGATTCATTTGGATAGTGATCGTAATTTCAACTTTAACTTGCGGAGAATAAAAAATATTGCTAATCCTGTATTGGAAAACGATGCTGTGAACAAAATTTATATGAAAAGTTATTTTAGTGAAATAAAGAAACAACTGGATACAATTTGTATGGAGAGAATTAAGGAAACGGAGAATCGTGTTAACGAAATAATACAACAACAAAACGTGTTGTGTACAGAAAAATTCGGGAATTTAGAAACAAGTTTAAGTAAATTAATACATGATCAAAGTATCTTACAAAATAATCTCGATCAATCACTAAAAGAAATGAGATCATTATTTAATTATAAAATTGATTCAGTTGAAGAACGTCTTAAGCTCATTACAAAACATTTAAACATTGAAATATAAATCGTTTTCATTTAAATCCTACATCAACAGCATTTAAATTGATGTAATCTAAGAAAGATGTTAGAAATGGAGCGACAAGAAGTGGTTCAGGAGCTTCATAAACAAGCACGCAGAAATTTCATTCGACGTCGAGTGGTACACAAGGGAATTGACGATCTTTGGCAAGCAGATCTTGTTGAAATGGGTGTTTATTCAAAATATAACAAAGGTTATAGATTTATTTTAACAGTTATAGATACATTTTCAAAGTTTGCTTGGGCTGTTCCCGTAAAATCTAAAGGTAGTGAAGATATTACCAATGCTATGAAATCTATTTTTTCACTAAAGAGATTTCCAAAAAACTTGCAAACTGATAATGGTAAAGAGTTCTATAATAAAATATTTCAAAACCTGATGAAAAAACATAATATCAACCACTATTCTACATATAGTATCATGAAAGCGTCTATTGTAGAACGATTTAATAGAACTCTAAAAGGAATGATGTGGAAAAAGTTTAGTCTACAAGGAAATTATCAATGGATACATATATGCAAGGATTTAATTAATCAATATAATAATAAAAAACATAGAACAATTGGAATGAAGCCAAATTCTGTTAACATAGAAAATGAAAGTTCTATATTAAAACAAGCCTATAATCATCCCAAAATATATAAATTTGGTAAACTAAAAGTTGGAGATCACGTTCGAATTAGCAAATATAAACATATTTTTGCAAAAGGATACACTCCAAACTGGACAACTGAAATTTTTAAAATTCGTACTTTACAGAACACAAACCCCATTACTTATTTATTAGAAGACTATCAAAAGAATCCGATTGTTGGCGGATTCTATGAAAATGAACTATTGAAGACACATTATCCAAATACATATTTGATTGAAAAAGTTATTAAAACTATGGGACAACCGATGTACGTTAAATGGTTGGGATTTTCTAATCAACATAATTCTTGGATCAACAAAGATGAACTTCAATAATATTATATATATACATATATACTTAAATATGAGATTTATTTTTTTATTACATTATAAAATTCTCCAAAAAAAATTAATAAATAAAATGAATATAAATAGTATTGTTTTGATTTGTTTTTTTAACGATTAAATTTTATATCAACTTAGTTGAGTAAGGTTAACAACAAGCTTTTGTATTCAAACAACTTAATTTGATGTTTTCATAAACTATTTTCACACCGTCGCTGAATCTGATTACATACACACAATTTCAAAAAAACTTATTGGTACATACCAACTGTTTCAAACACACAGTCATACATACATATCAATCAAATACCACAACAGAACTTTTAACAACAGAACATATCAACTGTTTCAAACACACATTCACACATACATATCAATCAAAACCACAACAGAACTTTTAACAACAGAACTTTTAACAAAACAGGGTTGATTTTCTTATCGTTGCTGTTAGTTTTCCCATACAAAATTAGTATAACATTTTTGCTCCCTGCTCTTGTTTCCAGAACTCTCTTCATCACACTACTAGTTTACCTTTGACGGTAGTTGCACCATCACCCTCTTCCACTCCAGCGCCTGTAGAACTGCTCCATGCATCAGCATTTTGCAAAGTGCCTTTAAGGTGGCGAACTTTGCATTTAAGAATACTCCAGGTTGCATTAATTTTTGTTTCTTCTAACAATTTTTTGTAATACAGCTGGGCGGTTGGTTTCTGCAATTTAATATTCACAAAAGGAGTAATTATCATGTATAAATGTATATCTTCGTTACCATTGTCAAACTGTCTAACATACTATGGAATTACTACCATGGAACTGTTTCACATGATAGTTATTAAAAAAAAACTCACCTCGATATTTCTATGCACCTGCATATAGTTTAACACCTTTTTGATTTCTTCTTCTGTCCATTTCTTGACTTCATTTTCCCGTTTTCGCTTACGATTTTCATTAGACACTGGAAAAGGAATATAAATTAAATATTAATTTATATTTTTGTTTTGAAACAAACTATTTTTCTTACCTGTGCTCATTTTTATTTTTTTTTAATAAACAAAAAACAGATGTAAATACCAGAACTACCAACATTAAATATAAAATTTGAGATGCCATTTGCTAAAAATTTGTTTTTTTTTGTGCTGCCACTAAGTCAAATTTGTATTATTTTCCAACACTACAAATAAGCATATAACCACATAATCTCTAGACAAAGGTGTAGGTTGCGCAAAGTTGGTTATTTTATTTCAATGTATTTTGTTGTTGTTGATATAAGCATTAAACCACATAATCTGATAACCAGCCTACCGTGAACAACCTTTATATATAGATTGAAAGAAATAATACACACATTAAATTTTATAGTAAAAAATCATATTTAATATATAAAATATTATGTTTTTACTGTAGAGATATACAAAAATCGTATATTTTCATGTAAATATTTATAAAAAAAACATATAAATATAACTTAATTATAAGTTTGAAATTTTAAATTTAGGGCACGAACTGATTGTACTGGAGTAGGTATATTTAAGCCACAACTTGATAGTTCTTTACATACATTAGATGCTTTTGAAGATGACATCTTTGCGTTATCTCATAATAAAGCTGGTGGTTTCTCTTTTTTGTTCAGCGACTTTTGGATATATGTAGTCGGTAAATAATTCTCATCGATACTATCGGTTTCACTAAAACTGCTACCTTCATCTAATTCGTTTGATACTTGACCACTTGTTGGTATCTCTTTATTTGTAGATTTGGAAGTTATATCAAAAATGTTTTTAAACAATCCTATTTTTAAATATAATTTTTAATTTTATTCGACCTTTTTAATATAATATTTAGAAATGAAAATATTCGAGCTCTAGGCCTTGTTTTATTAGTTTTAAATAATAATTTTTATTTATTTGTTGCCGATATTTCGTCTTTCTTTGAAAGACATCATCTGGGCTTTTAATCTAGAAATAACAACAAAAACCATATATGTGTCGTTCATTGTAATAGTGAATTATCTCCTTGTTATTAAATTTCGAGAAAACAAGCCTTTTAAAAATCATTGTGTAGGAAAAAAAGCAATACTTTTTTTCAGTGTTTCTTTTTTATTTCTTGTTTAATACAACTCAAAGTTATAATAATTTGTAGTAACTAATAGTAATCAGCTTAAACAAATTCAATAAACGAACATAAAGTTTTTTTTCTGGAGTTACTTCACTGTTAAAGTGATAAGTTGCTTTTCAGTCATATGTAATTTCGTCATCAGATGAACATTCCTCGGCATTACGTGTACTTGAACGAGTTGGTATATCTATGGGAAGATTTTTGTAATAATGGTGGTAAACCGGTGGGATGTAGGGTAGAAGGTCAAGCATATCTTTCTTTTTTGCGCTAGTGACTGGTCTCCTTGACGAATAGAGTGGGTCTTGTTGAATATTGTAAAAGTGAGCAGGTCGTCCCTGTTTTTTTTTACATAAATCTACTATGTAAAAGGATGTGTCTGGATTTAATGTTTCTTTAAATTGAAATTCTAAAGGACGATTTCTTTCAAATCTAAGCCATCTAATATTGAACCAGTTGAAGTCGTAACCGCAAGTGGTTTTTTTTCTATTTGTTATAGAAGTTTCCAAGGCCGCGGTTCTTAAAAAGTCGGCAGTTTTCATTTCGTTAATAACAAAACAAGGTTCTTTGCGTTTGGCTGTTTTTATAATTTCAACCCATTCGTCTTTGTTGTAAATTTGATGATGACGGCGACTAGCACTCTCAATAATTCCGAATTCCCCGTCATTGGGAAGATAAGAGTGTCCCGATACCAGGAACTTGTGATCTATGGTGTCAATACTAGTCTCAGGAGTTTGTACAAGCTTCAAAAGAGAAAGGGTAACCTTTATATTACGATTTTGTCCAGTGCAAGAATCGGAATATAAAATTACATGCTTCTGCAATGCCGCATACGTTTTTAAATGCTTAACAAGACATGCTGCTATGTCTTGAGAACCTCTTCCACCTTCAGTTTCGTCCCAGACATTCATGTATCCTGTATTATTATTGAAGCAATGTATACCTAAATTATACAAATAAAGATTTCTTTTATAATATGCCACAGACGTTGTTAATTTTGGGAAAGGTAAAGCTTTCTGCAAATCAAAAGTTAGTATGTATGCTTCACCAGTTTTTTTCGAATCAGTCTGTAGCATTTGCCTTGCTGAATCTGCTTTTTGTTGATGAAGTTCTCTTTGGAACTCATAATCTTTCCTGGCATTTTCATCATCGGCTCCTTGTATTTTTAAATTCAAATCATCACAAGTCTTGCATGTGTCTTGCCGTGGTGCCTTAAAATGGAGATTAAATTTAGTGTTGAATATTTTGTAATAATACTTTAATTTCTTAGGTTCAGTCATTTCAATTTGACATTTTTCTTTATAAAGGTCATACATCTTACGAATGGTAAGCCCAGGATTTAAATATTTTCTATTAGGATTACTCTTTCGAGTGTAATGGCTTTGATAAGCAGGAAAACTTTGGATATGTCTAATAATGTCCGAATCATCAAGTTTTCGGGAGCTAGTTGTGCCACGTTTATCCATGAATTGAGAGACATCATCTTTTGAGAGGCACCGATATAATCTTCCATCACTTATTTGAAATGTTTTCAGAAAATATTTCTTACATACTGATTCTGTCTTGATACTAGACTTGATGAAATATTTAAACGACACCTTTTTTCCCACACGAGACCCATCTTTAGGACGTTTCCGACTAACTGTTGTTTTTTGCGCTAATGCAAACAGATAAGAATTTTGCAAATTAAAGTCTTTTAAATTCCAGAATGACTCAAATATTTTTCTTCTTTCATTTTCTGTAAATAAAGTACCACATTTTTTAGGACATCCACAGTCAAAATTTTCAATATTTTTGCCAGCTTTTCTCACTCCCGTTTTAGTCAAATATTCTTTTCCACTGTTACGCAATAACTTCCTTTTATTAATTACCCAATTTTCAATGTGAAGGGAACGTTTTTTAGATGTAGATGGTCCAGGTTCAATTTGAAGATTTGGCTGGTTATTATCTACATTAATAATTTTATCATTGTCTTTATCTGTTAAAAATGAATATACGATAACCCAACAACAATTTAAAAAAAAAACAAAAAACCTCGTGCTACATTTTGAGGTTAGAAAAACAACAAATTCATATAAACTTACCAGAATCTGATTCAGAACAGTTTTCTTCAGAAGACGGCTCATATTCCGATCCGGAATCACTAAAATCCTCCATATTTATGGAAACAAGCTGTTCAATTTATAAATATTATTTTTATAAATATTACTGCACAATAGATGACCACCTGTCAAACATTTGTCACAATAAAAGTGAATGAACTCCGGACTTACTTCACTATTAAACAGACATGTGACTTACTTCACTCTTATTGTGAATATTTTGCAGTTTTACTTCCGCGAGTAAACAAGTAACGCCATCTATGGGGTTTTGGTGCAAATATTGTAGTTTGTTGACTGTTACTACGAAAGATATGACTAAATGTGATACTATTCTACAAAAATATGCATTTATAAAAAATATGGAGTCACACCACTTTAACAATAAATTACACATATATGCATAAGTACACAAATCAAACACGTATGTATAACACAACAAAAAACTCTTACATTAACCCGTATTCTCCCTAGTTATAAAATAATCATCCGATTATAATAATGTTTCACAGCATGTATAGGCTACCTTTAGTATATATATGAAAAAAAAAATTGTCATATCGGGTCCAGGTTTCCGGAAAATGGGTGTTGTCATATGACTACGCTATGATAATAAGTGTACAAAATTTTGATATTGATTTTAGGTTTAAGAGATTTATTACTTCATTGGTCTTTTTTGTTTTAATACAGTTGTTTACAAAAATTCATTAAAAATAAAAAAATAAATATTTTTATTTCTGATGATATGGTGCGAAGCAATCAATGCACATACCTATGTCACATTTTTGGCACTCTGTCCTTACAGTTGACTTACATTTATCTCCAGCACAGCGTCTCTGCTTATTATTTTTTGTTCTTTATACAAAGTGCATGTATTGATCATATCTTATGGAATCAGCTCCAGGCTGGGAATTTGGTTTTCTCCCCTCAGGTTTTGGTAAATTATTACTTGACATAAGATATGCCATTGCTACTTCTCTACGGAAAGACTTTTGCTTGAGTTTGGGATCATGCATTTTGAATTGACACATCCAGCATCCAAGTAAATAATGACCACCACCATTTTTTACTTCGAATAGATATGCGGTCAGCATTTACGTTTTGATCCATTCGGTCAGTTCCGCCTGTTAAGTCGGGGGGTTTGACAAATATTTTATGCAAAGAAAAATTTGGGGGGAAATAAAACAATAGGGAATTAGTTAATAATTCAAAAATTCTTATATTTTATTTATAGGTATTTACCTTTATCGCTCGGGGGTAGTATAACAACTGGTTTTAGTTTTACATTTTTCTTATGCACTAAGCTATAACATTTTGTAAGTGAGTATAGATAAGATCTCTGCTTACAAAGGAGAGATCTGTATAAGAGATCTAATCATATGGTTATGAGGTTATGAGTAGAGGTCTTAGTTATGAGGACGTTAACACAATTTAATATTTCACGTAAACATTCCGCCCCCCTTGCAGGATTGCAACGCTTACTGGGAACAGAACGATATAACAGGTGTCATAATAAGTGTCGTAATAAATACAAAAAAAAAAAAAAACATTTTTGGCAATATATAGTATAGTGCAGAATAAGTTAAATGTGTAAGAAATTCAATGAAAAAAAAATTCAATACAGTATATGTACAAGTTAAAAAAAAAAAAAAAAATAGAAGTGTGTTAACATTGACGATTATTTGTTGGCGGTAACGTTAATGACAATCGTTGGTGCACCAGATGAAGTAGCAGCGGGAAGATTATTGGCCCTGTGGTGTTGGTGTTGCTGACGATTTTGTTGATGTGATTGACGCTGTCGCTGTTTTTGTTAACGATTTCGTGGTTTAGTTATAGACCGTTGGTTTTCAAAATTTATTATATTTTGTCTATAATTCGACCGCTCCTTGTGCTACCTTACTGCACAGACAAACTGTTCAGACAAACAAATTCGACATCTGTCTCGACATTGACAGTCTTTTAAAAAGTGTGAATGCCCCAAACAATTTAGACAATAGCGGAATCGTCGAACTACCTTTATTCTTTCTTGGACTGACAACCGTCTGAACCGGAAACATTTTCGGAGAGGATGATCAGCGTCACAGTATCGGCAGTCTTTATGCTCACGAGGGCCAGTCGAAGAAGGTTCTCTGGGTCGATGTTGTTTAACGTCTTCTGAGGTACTCCGGTTGGTCTTCAGGCGTCTTGGTGGTGATGACATTGTAAGCTGTGGACATAAAAAAAAATGAGTTAGTTTAGTTTATAAGGGGGTAACAAAACTAGTTTAACTATTGGTCTAGTTACTATTCCGCTGGATGTGCGAACTTGTGCGACCCTAACCCTGGAATCTGATCCAGTAATAACGTTTTCTATGCGACCGAGCTTCCATTCATTAGGGGGTAAGTTGTCGCGTCTTATTACGACGAGGTCGTTGATAGCAAAATCACGTTCGGGATATTGCCATTTGAGACGTTTGTGCAAGTGCTTAAGATACTCTTCTTTCCATCTTAGAGCAAAATGATGGTGAAGCAGCTTTAGTTTTTGCCATCGATTAGCGTAACTTAACGATTGGTGAGATAAATCAGGTTCAGCAGGGGCTAAAAGTGGTGTTCCGATAAGGAAGTGCCCAGGGGTAAGTGCACACAGGTCTGAAGGATTTTCGCTCATTGGACTTAGTGGTCGAGAGTTAAGGCACGCTTCGATTCGAGTTAGCATGGTACAAAACTCTTCGAAGGTAAACTTTTGAGCATGGGTAATCTTTTTCAAGTGAGACTTAAAACTTTTTACACCCGCTTCCCATAATCCACCCATGTGAGGAGCACCGGCGGGTATAAAGTGCCATCCCAAGGGCTGAAAGCTATATTGTGAAAGAAGGTTTTGCCTTATTATGGAGAGAAATGCAGCTTGATCTTTGGCGCGTATATTAGCAGCACCCACAAATGCTGTGCCGTTGTCAGAATACATATCAGATGGACAGCCGCGACGTGAGAAAAAACGGGAGAAAGCTGCTAGAAAGGCGGGTGTCGATATCTCAGAGGTGATTTCCAAATGGATAGCTTTTGTGGCGAAACACACAAAAACAAGAACATAGCCCTTTGTTACCTTGCACCTACGGCCTACATAAGACTTTATGTCAAACGGACCAGCAAAGTCGACTCCAGTGTTCGTAAAGGGACGTGAAAGAGTTGTTCTTTCGGCAGGAAGAGCAGCCATTATCTGCTTACTTTGTTTGTGTTTTTGGAGCACACAATCTTTACAATTAGATATAATCCTTTTTATTAAATTTTTTAACTTTGGAACCAGAACTCGATTCGGATCAATCGCAAGAGCAAAGAATTTCCACCATGTATGGATGATTTATGAGTTAGTTCGAGGTATAACTGAGTGAATTTCCCATGATAGGGTAATATTTTAGGAAATCTTTCGTCGTACGAAAGCATGACAGATTTAGAGAGTCTGCCGTTTATTCTCATGAATCCTGAAGAATCAATAAAGGGGTTAAGAGTTAATAAGCTACTTTTTCGGGAAAGCGCTAACCCAAGCAACGACTCTGAAGTGGTCTGAATCCCAATAGATTTCTATTGACCGGTGCATTTGGTAATGACAGAACACTCGGATAGGGTCCAGGATTTTGATCAGATACTGAGTATCTGACTGCCTCTGCAAGGACTCCCAGACAGGGAACTTCCTCATAGAGATTGTGGGTTTGGGCATCAACTACGCCATAGAAACCAGGACGGTTTTGGACTATGTGGTTTGGTAGTTGAGGAAAGCTAGGATACAGATGTTGTCCTAACTTAGTGGTAATATTACCAATACCTCTAAGATATAGAGAAGTTGGTTCTATTAAATATTTTTGTTATAATTTTGTATGGAGTATGGAATACTAATATCAACATATTTTAAGTCTGACTTACTCCATCTTTTAGCTTTTCCCTCGGGATCTGCAGAAAAAGCAGTTGAAGCTACAGAAACCACTGCATTGTCTTTCCACCTAATTACATAGAAATCTTCTGTTTGGTACTTTGCTATTGCAGTCTGTATAAAACCTCTTTCTTTCTTTTTGAACGCATTTACATCTTCCGTTGGTTGGAAGTGCTTCATGAAAGCTTTTTGAAGGTGAGATATAAGTGGACGTAATTTGCAGAACTTATCACTTTTGTCTAGATCTGTATAAGAGATCTAATCATATGGTTATGATTATAGTAGAGGTCTTGGTTATGAGGACGTTAACAAAATTTAATATTTCACGTAAACATTCCGCCCCCCCCCCTACCGGGGGAATTGCGCCTTGCCAGCGATCGTTTATGAAGGGAACAACGCGCCTAAAGATCCTCAAAAGAGGATGAGATCAACAGAACTAACGTTTGCTAGTTACCATTGAAGTGACGAAATCATCACGGCAGGATCGTGAATGTTGCGATGTCGTGTTAAATACCGCAACTTGGTATTGAACTGGTAGGTTACGCCTATCATTTCGGTTTTCATCCCAGATGACAAAGGGATCTTGTTGCGGGGGAGGAATAGGAGGTGATACGCACATCCAATTCGCTCTAAGGGCAGACTTTCTCAGCTGGAATGCTGAGTAAACTGCAGCACCGAATACGCTGGGGCGTTCATCGGTGAGAGATGTTGGTAAGACTTCACTTACTACATCTGGTTCGTCACTCGGTTCAATACGAGCCGTTGTAACGAGTTGACAGAGTGATCCGGAAACAGATAAATTTGTAAAATTTGTCCTGTTAGCCTTGAACGTTGTAGTGCTAGCTAGGCGATCAGATATAGAGTTAATAAATCCTATATTTACCGCAGTACCTATTCGCGTACTGGGAAAGGAGTTATTACTTATATCATAGGCAAAAGCTAAGTCCTTAGCCTCTGATCTACGACTCTGAAGTGATCTGAATCCCAATAGATTTCTATTGACCGGTGCATTTGGTAATGACAGTACACTCGGATAGGGTCCAGGATTTTGATCAGATACTGAGTATCTGACTGCCTCTGCAAGGACTCCCAGACAGGGAACTTCCTCATAGAGATTGTGGGTTTGGGCATCAACTACGCCATGGAAACCAGGACGGTTTTGGACTATGTGGTTTGGTAGTTGAGGAAAGCTAGGATACAGATGTTGTCCTAACTTAGTGGTAATATTACCGATACCTCTAAGATATAGAGAAATTGGTTCTATTAAATATTTTTGTTATAATTTTGTATGGAGTATGGAATACTAATATCAACATATTTTAAGTCTGACTTACTCCATCTTTTAACTTTTCCCTCGGGATCTGCAGAAAAAGCAGTTGAAGCTACAGAAACCACTGCATTGTCTTTCCACCTAATTACATAGAAATCTTTTTGGTACTTTGCTATTGCAGTCTGTATAAAACCTCTTTCTTTCTTTTTGAACGCATTTGCATCTTTATAATAAGTTTTTATATTTATAAATTAAAACACTTTTAATTTCGTTTTGAACAGCCGCTTGTGCGACTGTTTCTGTTCACGTTTATTTATTAATTGTCTTTTCAAATTGTACTTAAATTCTAACTTACTCTAGAATACAATTAAATGTGTGTGGGAATCTGCAAGCACAGCAGATTTCCACAAAGGTGAATTAAATAAACTAAACATAACTGTATTGTATTGCAGTTTGAGAAATAAATGTTTCTCACGCTAAAGTTCGGCGTGTGTGGATATTGTTGCCGTTAATTAAAATGGTTTAATGTTACCATTTAGTTACCGTACTGAAGGTATGGTAACTAAGACCTATCAAACACACTACACCTCCCTTTTTCAGAGAAAGAATGATCAATAACCGATTGACCATTCTTTAGTGCTGTTATAATTAAAATTTAAAATGATCAAATTTAATGTTAAAGTTTTTTTTTTTATATTTTTTTTTTTTTTTTTTTGAATATTAACAATTTTAATTTAATGGGGACCATTCCTTCCCCTTTTCAAATAGAAAAATTAAAAATATAATATGTATTTATAATTTTGAAACTTTTTGTTGTTTAATTTCTTTTGCAGGCGAATGCTGGCCAGTCAATCGTCTGCAAAAAAAAATTTTATAAAAACTAATTTATTCCCTCCAAAATCCATCGTAAATAATGAACCGAGAACTGAATTTCCGACTTAAAAATTCTCAATTTCATTAATTATGAATTATGTTCCAATTAAAAAATTTCACGGAAATTATAAATATTTTGATCATAATAAAAACCGAATTAAATAAAATTTTGCGAGAAATTTAAAAAAAAAAATTCATCATGGGGATGTGGTTGGTAGGCACTATAACATTTTTCGAATTTTCCAATTTCTTTTCCTTAAAATTTTATGAAATATTTCCTTTCCAATAATATATATTTTTCTTTTATTTTATTCACAATCTTTTGTTTTTTTTTTTTTTTGGCTCAGAAATTTACATGTACATTTGATTTTCACAATATAATTTAAATTTTTCTGTAAATGATATTAATTATTGAAATTTTAAAAAAATTTTGAATTTTTAAATTAGCTTATCGTATATATGCTTTTATATTTATAAATTAAAATGTTGTAATATACATATATATTTTTTATATTTTTTTTTTGATTCTTCTGATTCTTGATTCTTGTACTAATAAAATATAGAACATTAATAATAAAAAATCATAAAGCGTCATTAAAATAAAAATTCCAGAACTTAAAAGAAATCTCATTTTTAATTATCGTAAAAATTCAAAAATAATCTTTTTGTATATAACAATAAATATTTTACCTAGCTTCTTGGCACTATTTTCGCTGCCATTTCCGATGTTGGTCTGTTGGTGTTGTTGCTGCCGGTAAAGACGAAGATCTTGCTATAGATGATGGTGCGGCTGCTGCTGTTGGTGCTGTCGAGGTGCTTTGGCCGCACCGATCAATCAGTCGATCATTGGTATCTTCCTTCAAATAATAGTTTTGTTTTTTTTTTTTTTTTTTCTTTTGTGTAATTGATAGATTTTTATCAAAACATTCCTGGCTTTTTCCTTTTGCTTCTCAAATATATGTATATTTTTAATTTTTAATTTCGGCATTTAATTACTCATAGTATATTTTATAATTTTTGTTCTGCACTCTCTTCCCATTTCTCTGTGTGTTCAAGTATTAAATTATGCTGTATCAAAACATTCTAGAATTTTTGTTTTTTCTTTTCAAATGTATATTTTTATTTATAATTTTGGCATAGAATATTTTAATTTCTTGCTCTGCACTCTCTTTCTGTTTTTCTGTGTTTTTTTTTTTTATAATATTTGTAATATGTTTCACTACTGTTTCACTAATATTTTTTTATTTTGTGTTTTAAGAAATTTTCACTGTTTGAGATAGTTTTTTTTTTGACACTTCTTTGTTTGTTTTTTTTTTTAAGTATTTAATAATATATTATTCTTGACATTTTTGTTTTATATTTTTAGTTTGTTTTTCTTTAACTATCCTGGTCCTGGAAAGATCTAAATTTATTTTTTCATCTACTCATTCTACAACAACTGATTAATTAAAAAAAATACTTTAAAGTTATATTTATTATGTATTTTTTTTTATTAATAAGCTTTTGAATATTACATATTGAACTAACATATTGAACTAACGTTGGCATACCTCAACTTTGACTTGCTCTAGACCAAAAAGTAATGAAGTTATGAGGCTGAAATTTCAGGGAATTGTTACTCATATGCATATCTGTTAATATACTGTGAATTCATGAATTCATGAATGTCATCCAAATTGGACTACACGCCAAAAACCATTTTTTTTTTGCCGCGGTTACTATAGGGCTGTCTCACTGTGCGTGGTGCCAAAGAACAGATGATTTAAGACACGCATTAAGCTCGTCAGCTGGGGTTGCACTTGGAAGTACAGGCAATGTTTGGCGGAAGTCACCGGTTAACACTATTAGTGCTCCTCCAAATAATCTTTTGTTGCTTCTACAATCATGTAACGTGCGATCAAGGGCGTCTAAAGATTTTTTGTGGGCCATTGTGCATTCATCCCATACTATGATCTTACATGTTTGTAGGACTTTACCCATGGAGGAGTTTTTTTTAATATTGCGTCTCTGAGAATTCCGCTTTGAGAGGTAATTTAAGTGCCGAATGCTCTGTTCTGCCACCATCCAAAAGTGTTGCTGCTATACCGGACGATGCAATGGCTAGTGCAATATTATTTTGCGATCGAACTTTAGCCAAAATTAACGAAATCAAAAACGGTTTTCCTGTTCCGCCTGGTGCATCAATAAAGTACAATCCACCAATTTCATTAGTAATTGCTGTCATTAAAGTGTTATATGCCGAGAGTTGCTCCTGCTGTAAATGTGGTAGGTTTGCAGCCATAAATAATTCTAACTCTTGTGGATTGTAATTGCTTTCTCGTTGTACACCTTGGTCAAACGCATCATCGCCTGATCGATTAGGACTAATCATACCAACTTGCGAGAGGGTCTTGTTGTTTATTTGCAAGCACTTGTCTTCTAGTACAGGGTGCGGGTAAAGTAACTATATGATGAGATTTAAAACTGCTCTAGCATATTCCAAGCGCAATACGAAGTCCTCAGGATTTAGTTTTTGGACTACTTGGATTTTGTAAGGGAAGAGGTGCAAATCGTGTTTTAAAATTCGCCGAAGAGTGCGGTCAGAAAGCTTCAACTGGGAAGATCGTCTTCTCGTTGATGTCTGCGGATTTTCTTCGACGCTCTGTCGCACAGCATCAATATTTTCGGCCGATCTGCCAGTTCGAGGTCTGCCCGTACGTCTTGAATCTCCGACAGTCCCATATTCAGCAAAATTATTCACCAACGAACGAATGGTTGGACCCGTTGGAGCAGTTCTTACACCATAAAATCTTCTGTATGCACGTTGAGTATTAATTATCGAACGATGATTTTCAATGAATAGAAAAACAATCTTAGTTCTTTGCGCAATTGTATAGCGTTCCATTTTTAAATATTCTCCCAAGTTTAATTTCTGAAATAGGAAAAAAGAAAAAGTTAAATACTCGCAAGCAAAGAAGTTACAATTGTTTTACATCATATAGTATCTTTAGCCGCACCCTGTAGAATCAAAGCCTCATTATAAATTGCGTCTGAAAATTCAATTGTTTCGTCGTTGCAGGTAATTCTCTTTCGATGCACTATGTCTTCACTCATATTTGCTTTAAATGTATTCCAAAGTTATTTCGGTTGGGATGGAAAGCAAGTTACCAATATGATAGCAAATAATGCTCTTAGCTGCCATGGATGATTAGATATTGATGCATCTGCTAGTGTTGTTTCCCAATGCGAATCGTTTTCTAATAAATTTAGTTTATGGCATGCCTCTCGATAAGTTGCACATATTTGGCCATTAACTGTACGCAAGTTTTCGAATGAAGTTGGTCCACGAACATTTATTAGAAGCATTCGTAAGAAAAAAGCATTCTGCATTCTGGGGATGAACAGTATACAGCCTACCTAATGCATCAGTGGAATATAAATTTGGCCATCCTTCAACTGCTTTTCCTTGCTTGCGGCGTTGAAATTTTTTAGTTGATGAGTGCCACGTATAGTATGTTGGAATTTGAGCATACAGCAAAGTTTGAGCAAAGGAATCATTTGTACATATATCGAAAAAAGAAGTTAACGTTGTAGCTGGTGCCGCTTCAGCCCTTTGTTGTGCATTAACTTCTGTAAAATAAATGCGTTGTCCATTTTCGAGGTGAGCAGATAAATGCATAACAGTCGGATGACGTTCATGAATTGGAAATCCTAAAATTCGCCAAACAGCTTCATTGCTGCTGATGTATCGGGCCATTTGATATTGTGTAATTTCATCGTTTGGATTTCGCAACGAAAACACTGCCATATCCGATCCCTTGGTTACGTATTTGCAGATATATTTAAATGGTTTGATTGAATTGCAATACTCGACAGTAATATGCGTTTTGTACGTTTTTGAAAGCAATGGACAATATGGTACTATCCAGCGATTATCAACATCAATTTCATTGTTTTGCACCTTTAGTGTAATTGATTGTCCACCATCATCCGCTGATCTACGACGATAAAGCGGATAGCCATCAATACCAGTGATTGTTTCTTGAAGTAATTCTCTTGGATACCTTTTCGTAAATTTCCCATCGGCCATGCATGGTGAATTTGTTTTGATACTTCCATATGGACCATGGATCATGTTTTTAATCACAACTTCATGTAAATGTGGATCAATGTTAGGATCAGGTATTTCTGCAGAAATAATGCCATCTATTTTATCGGACGTAATTTTGTCAACCAACCATATGAGAATGTGAGCATGGGGCAATCCACGTTTCTGCCATTCGACAGAATACATCCAGCACCGCGTTTCTCCAAAAACACGTAACTTAACAATGAAATCCATTAGTGATTTTAATTTTTGTTTAAACACACGTGCTGTAATGTCATGTCAATGTACCGATGTTTGAACAGAAGACTATTCGGATACAATTTCCTCCCACTTCGGGTTACATGTGAATGTGATAAACAAATCTGGCCGCCCGTATGATCGCACATATGTCATTGCGTCTTGTGAATATTCTTGCATATGACGTGGGCTGCCTGTAAATGTTGCTGGTATTATGATAGATTGCCCAAGTTCATTGGGATTTATGTCGTTCTGATTATTCATTGCATCACGAAGATGAATGTAATTATCTACTCGAAATTTGGATTGATTATACCGTATGGTGCAACAGGATCACCAATCATCAATATTGCTACATCAGCAACCGTAGGGGCGTTGTAATGTCCTTGGTGTTGCCCAGCAGGCGTTTTATCAGCATGAATTGCAATGAAGTGGTCATCTGAAGATAATCGGGGATCATCTTTTGCTTGTTTGAATGTTCTTACCAACTGGTTGTTGGCATGAAGCATTATTTGCAAATCGGTTACGATTTGCTGTTTTGTACCTGGATTGTAATGTTGACGCTGTTGCACTTGGTTGTTGTCATCCGCTTGTCCGATGAAATAAATTTGTAAGAACTTAGGATCTTCACCTGGAATTGGGAGTATTGAAGCCATTCGGTGATATATTTGGCCTTGAACTCGAAACGTTGGCATAAAGTTGGCTCGAACTATCTTAGTAGCACCAAACGACGTCATTTGGAAACATGAATTTTATTTTCGTATGTTGGTCAAAAAATGTCGCGAATCTGGTGTTGTTCCTGTCAAGCCGAATATTATTGTTTTGAATAATCAAGAATTGGAATATATTTGATTTGTCTTATCTGAAAGTAATGATAGCAGTGGTTCTGGTGGTGGAAGAAGTTCGGGCAAAGCAATTTTTCCATTTGCGCAGCACTCCTGGTGCTTCGTTTATAAGCATTGCAGTATTGACAAACTTTATTCATACTTCCAATTGCAACTAATTCATCTTGAGTGTAATTGATTTCGGGTGTGTATTGGAATGCAATTCGCTCATATGTTGCAGGGTTTCGGCGAAATTGCGCCATTTGAGAACGATTTTGTATACGGCGTGCATCACTTTGCTCTGGGTTCTCAGAAGCTCTTGATGATGAGGATCGAGATCGTTCGGTTGTTTGACGTGTTTCGCGTTGAAGAATTGTTTCAGCTATTCTTGATGTTGATGATCGCGATCGGGCGCTTCGTAAGCGTACTTCACGTTGAAGAGACGTCTCGGAAGCCATTGATGATGAGGTTCGTAAACGCTGAATTTCTAAAGTCTCTGCAGCTATTAAGGTTGAAGTTTGAGAGCGCTGAGTTGCTAAACGTGCTTCGCGTTGCTCTGAAGTCTCTGCAGCTCTTAAGGTTGAAGTTCGAGAGCGCTGAGTTGCTAAACGTGTATCGTGTTGCCCTGAAGTCTCTGCAGCTCTTAAGGTTGAAGTTAGAGAGCGCTGAGTTGCTAAACGTGAATCGTGTTGCTCTGAAGTCTCTGCAGCTCTTGAGATTGAGGCTCTAGATCGTTCAATTCTAAGGCGTATTTTGTGTTCTTCAGATGTTTCATTTTCACTTTGGGATTTTATTTGATTAGATTTTTTAGTACGTTGCGTAAGTGATGTTTTTTTTTTGGAGGCATTTTATTATTTTATTTATAACAATAGTTTCTGGATTGCAAATTGTATCACTTCAAAACTTTTGCTATCACTTTTAAAACTTTTAATATCAGAAATTTATGTTAATTAAAAAAAACTTGATGGTAATTAAAACACGAACTTTTTAACAAGTTTTTTACGTAGTTTTGGTTTTGACCACTGTATATTCAATTGTTAAAGCCAAAAAACAACGTATAACACTTTTTGTTTTTAATAAACTTTGCACTTATTTCTTTTTTAATTTAATTTTGTTTTTATTTAATAATTTTCTTTGGAGTATTTTTAGTGTATGAAACTAAAAAATTTATAATTTTTTGTATTAAAAAGGAAGTTTTGTTTTTGACCACTGTCTATGCAATTGTTAAAAGAAAATAACAACTTAAAAGTATCAATTTAAATGTTTAAATAAGCTTTGCACTTATTTCTTTTTTAATTAAAATTTTTTTTTATTTAATAATTTTCTTTTGCACTGTCTCAATTCAATTAAAAAATTAACATTTTTCACTATACACGTTAAGTACGATCTGACCAGCAGCGATGAAAGTAAATAAATGCAAGGCATGCAAACAAAGCTCCCGCTTGCTAAAATATAATAATTTTTCTTTAATCTGCCAATCAGAATCGTTATTGTAATTAGTCAAATAGACGCGATCAAAGTTAAAACTTTAATGGCTGCAAACATAGCTCCCGTTTGGTGAAATAGTATTTATTCTTAAGGCAGCCAATCAGAAGCGTTCTTAATTAGTGAAATGAATTGCCATATACATAATTTTAATTGTATCTAAATGATATGGTAAGCGTTATAACACGCGTTGGCAATTGCACCTCATGTTACACTTGAAGGAAAAGTAGTGCAATATTAATATTCAAATTTAATTGTTTTGATAATAATTAAAAAAAAAAAAAAAAATAATAATAAAAAAATTGTTTCAGAATGTTTTTGTTCATCAACACTTTTTAAAGACACCAAATATATACCATATTGAAAGCAGATTAATTATAATTTAAGGTAAAATGGGGCGAAAGAGGGGGATTTGGTAATAAAAAAATGTATGGCTACCTTACCTGTAGATAAAAAGTGTATAAAACTTTAGCCAAATTTTATATATTGCAAAATTTAAAGGAAAATTTTATACATAGAACATATTTATATGTATGCAAACATTTTAATTTGGAAAATTATTTGTTCTTTTGGAATAAAAAAATAACAATTTACCGCCTTATTGCTGGTGTTGATGAGGTACCGATGAAGCTGCTGCCGCCGGAAACCGGGATTGTGTTTTAACCTGCTGCCCAGGAATGATGAGGTGGCTTATGATATTTTGTTTCTTTTAACTTTCTTAACTTGTGTCTTTAAATTTTAAATCTAGTTTCTTAAAAATTTTTCAAACTCTACTTCACTTAACTTCACTTATTTAAGTTTAAGTTTTTAATTTATTAAAATTTTAAATTTTCAACACTACTTAAGCCTTTTTTTTTGTTTTAAATTTCTTTATTAATTGTTTGGTTCCAATTAATCTGTTAACTTTTCGTTTATAATTTGATAGTGTTTTTTTCTATCTTATTTCACTTTCTTAAATTCTTAAAATTAAATTTTAACTTTCTTAAACTTTTATCAATTTAATTTTTTTTATTAAACTTAACATTAGTCTTTTTTAAATTTCTTAATTTCTTACCTTGTACACTAATTTTCTTTCACTTAAATTTAAACTCTACTTAATTTACATTTTTAAATTCTACGGAGGGTTCTTCCTCAACCTTACTCTTCGATAATCACAATTCAACTCCCCTAATATTAAGGCTTCTATCACTATCCAGCCCATCCTCACTCATTCACTCTCTCAAAACCAGTCTGTCCAAAAATTCAAAATAGCAAACATCTCTCACACACTCATCCATTCATATCTTTATCTAGCTTTAACAAACGCCCACGCATATTACTAAGAGAGGACTTGAAATTAACTAGACAAAGCATTAGCGTATGAGTAAATTCCTACTTGCTTGTATGGACACAAACAACAAACACAGGCGGTTGGTAACAAAAGAAAATCAAAAGCAAGTGTTTTATTAAATGGTACTGCAAAAACAAAACAAACATACATACAAATCTCATACTGACGAAACGGGATTCTTGCAAAATTTTTACATTGCATATAAGTAACGTTTCGCATTAATGGGATTTGTTCATTTTGTTAAGTACAGTCGTCACAAAAATAAATGGCCGTCACACAGTTTTTCTCTTTCATTGTCCGTTTTATTTATGAATACTTCATAATTATTGGCATCTTCTGTTTGTATCTGGCTTTGTTTTAGTGTAGCTGTTCCGTTATTTGTGTTAAGTATACGAATTAATGCTCGGTCTGCCTTCACCAAAGTGCTAGCTAGAAACACTCCTGGGTGTGGTTCTTGATTCGGAACCAACACTTCGGAACAAGAGGTTAAAAGTTTTACTTGTCGTATTACTTCCGATCTTGCTGGCAAAGCCAAGTTGTCACTGCATGTGTTCGTAATGGGTATTTCTATGTGTTGTGTGAAATTGTGTGGGCGTAGTATTAGGCAATCATGATCTTCGTCGAATTTTAGTATACAATTATATTTTTTAATAAAATCCATGCCTATTATCCCGTCGCATGGTATTGGAAAGTCATTATTAACCACGTGATATACATGTGGTATCAAAAAATTTTTAAATTTAATGTCAAAAAATGTAGTACCTATTGATACGATTTTACCCTGTCCTATGCCACTTAATGTTGTTATTTTGTTTCTATTTATTTGGTTGTATGAAAAATTGTAATTTTTCATAAGTGATATGTCTGCGCCTGTGTCTACTAACAATGTTATAGGAATGTTATTGTCGTCCATATGAACCTGTATGAAAACGCTTAGGTTAAGGTTAATGTTATACACTTTTTTGTTTAAGATCTTAGGGGGCTGTTCGGGTTTTCCGAACTAATTTCGTCTATAAATGTTGCTCTTATATTGCCTCTATTATTTCAACTGTTAGAACTAGATATTGAACTAGCAGTTTCAACTTCCAAGCCAGCTAACCTTTGGTTCATATCTACTATCTTGTTCAATATATCAACACACTGTTGGTTCGAAACCGATGAGTTATCATTACGTTTCTCAGTGAGCTGAGATGATGGCATAGCCATCAATATTTTCATCGCCAATGAGGCGGTATCACTAGTTTCTCTCGCAGTAACATGAGAACTAGCTTCTATGTTATCTATCTTAGCATAACACTTAGATAGAATAGAAAACATTCCATTAGTAGTTGGAAGTTTTGTGGATCCGTCGAAACGGTATTCCAATGTGATGTAGGTTAATCCTCGATCATGGGCGCTTACCTGAACGGTTGCTACTATAATCTTTTCCTCGACATCATCCGATCTCAGAACATGATTTCGATGTGAGGCTGGTAATTTGTATCCTACTTTTGGTAGTAGTCCTGGAAAACCGGTATCTACTATGCCAGCTAATTGATCTCTACCTTCCTTAGCTGATTGGGTATCTGTGAAATCTTCCACAGATAGACTGATGACATGACCAGTGTAATGGTACGGCGTTGGTTGGAAGTTCCGCTTCCTGTTTCCCTGAGCCTTTGCTGGTCGCACGTGCTGGCGTAGGGGCCTAGCTCGCCGGATGGGTGGGGTCTTGCTCAGGCCCAGGGAAACCGCACTACAGATTTTCACGTGCGATTTAAAAAAAAACAGCTGTCAAAAACAACGGACGCTAAATGGGACGGATGGCCATACTTACCTTGGGATTGGGGACGAGGTGTTCTGCCCCTTTTGCCCTCCCTACCATGTTACCTCGACTCCATCTTACTTGGAGGTAACCCACTTAAACTTTACTTATCTTAATTTTACTTTAATTTAATTTTAATTTCACGTTACTTTATTTTAAATTTAAATCTTTTTTTTTTTATGTCTTTTCTTATTTCTTTAAAATTAAATTAAACTACATTTTTAATTTTAAGTTTTCCGGTTTTTCTTCAACCTTTCTTTTCAACATTCAAAATTCGACTCCATATAGTATACATTTAATTTTATAGTTCTTTAAACTTTAATGTTTTTAATCTAAATTTTAATCTTTAATTTATTTTATTTGTTTTAATTTAACTTTTACACTAATTTTAAATTTCACTTAAACTTTACTTTTCTTAATTTTACTTTAGTTTAATTTTAATTTCCTAAACTACATTTTTAATTTTTAAGAGGGTTTTTCCTCAACCGTTCTTCTCAAAAACAAAACTTCAACTCCTAATGTCACTAATTTTAATTTTAAATTTCTTTAAACTTTCTTTCTTTCTTTAATTCTTAAATATTTATAATTTTTTTTTTTTTTTTAACATTACTACATTTTAAATTTTCACTTAATCTACATTTTTAATTTTAAGAGGTTTTTCCTCAACCTTTTACTTTCACTACATTTTAATTTCTTTATTTTATACTTAAAGGTTATCTTCAACCGTTTCTTTTCATTGTCCGAATTCAACTCTTAATTTTATATTTCTTTAATTAATTTTAATTTGTTAAGTCTTAAAATATTTCTCTTTTTTTGTCATCTTATTTTTTTTCTAAAAACTTTCACTTTACTTTCTCAAGCTTAAATTTTTTCTTAACTTAAATTTTTTCTTAACTTAATTTTTTTCTTAAACTGTAAACTTTCGGAGGTTTTTCCTCAACCTTATTCTTGAATGACTACATTTCGACTCCTCGATTTAAATTTAACTTTATTACATTAACCTTCTCATCTTCATTCATTCATCTGCAGATAAAAACCTGTTTATTAAAAAACAAAATCACCACCAATTCATTGAGAACATTCATATGCATTCATAATATTCTCTAGTATTTATAACACTCCCACTCATATATGACTATGAGAGCAAGTGAGATCAATACAACAAAATACGTGGTTTGACCAGCATGATTGCATATGAATGTGTTCATGATTTCATACAACACAATGAAGAGAAAAAAACACGCCATAAATCAGTTTGCCAAAAAAAAATGCCATCAACATATTACCATATAAGGTGTTGTTTATATGTACATACTTGAACTTGAAAATAATTTCAAGATCAAGGTTATTATTTATTTCTTCTTTCTTATTCTGCTTGTAACAGAAATTCTTTTGCTACAGTGCAGAGCAAAACAGATCACCGTCACACCAGTCAGATTCCACGCCTGGATAGCGTGCAATTTAAATTGGACAACAAATCTGCCATCTCCGGTTTTAATTTGATTAAAACCTCGGTTGGTGGGATCGAGTTGCTGTTTCAATTTATCCCTCAACGATTCAACCGATATTGTCAAAACATCAGAGAATGTGTCTACTAATGTCACTCGACTCCATGGTTGGTACGTGACGTCAGGTGGATTAGCAGGAGGGGAAAATTTTCCACCGAAGACTTGTTCTACTGTGGCAAATTTTCCAAGTTGCGCCTTCTTACATACCTGTGAAGCTCTGGAATTCTTGCGCTTCGATTGTACGATACGCGTTTCTCCTGTAGCTTTGGTAGACATGATGAATCGTGAAGTATGTACAACAGAGTAATATAATTAATAATAAAATAATTATGGGTGTATTACCTGTTACATAGACTGGTTGAGGTGGTATGTCACAAGTAATGGTTTTGTCAGAAATAGTCTCTACAAAATAACAAGTTATATGCATTAAATAAAACTATTGTTCGTATTTCTGTAGCCATAATATGCATTACTATTGTTATTGTAGTTGTTATTGCCATTATTTCTGTTTCTATTATTCCAATTATTAAATCTACCACGGAATTGTCTTCTCTGTCCGCGATAGGCATTATTGAATTGTCTTTGTCCGTAATGCAGAACAGTATTTTGTTGACCGGTGGCCTCAGTGCAGCTGCTAATAAACTTGCTTACTGCCTCGTTCATGTTAGTGAACTCGCCTGCCTCCATGATAAGTTTTACCCTATCTATGTTGCAATTTCTGGTCATAGCCTTAATGGCTGTTTGTGTGGAGTATTTTGTCGCCAATGTGCTTGATAACCCATCTGTTATGTATGAGTTCTCTAAAGATTTTGTAATACTTTCTATTTCTTTACAGTAGGTGTTTGCAGATTTGCCATTCTGCTTAACATTCATTAATTTGGCGGACAATACTTCGACAGATTCTCCTTTTACGTCAGTTTTTAGTCTTGATATGATATCAGAAATCGTGGATTCATTTTCAATCAAGTTTCTAGCGTTTCCCTTTAATTTTGTCTTGATGAAAGATACTGCGACTGTCTCGTGTGTGTCTTTTATTGAGTCCAAAAGCTGGAGTGAATCCAAAAATGACTTTAGATTTTCTGATTTACCATCAAAATCTGGTATCAACCTTGAAGCTGTATTCAAAAAATCTACTGTAGTCTGAGGCATTTTGAAATTGTCGCCCGAATCGGAATCTGACAGATCCTCCGAAATAGGTTCCAGTTTGGAGGTTTCTCTTGAAGAAAATATAACGTTTATATCAAATTCTATAGGTTCCTCTAATTTATGGGGAACTTTCTGTTGGATACTATATTTATCAAATATTTTCACTAGTTGATCTCTTAAAACCCAATAGTATTCCAAGCTTTGTTCCCTATGTTCTTGTGTTAATTTTAAAAAATGTTTTTGTACTATTGCCCTTATTGCTTCTAATGCATTAATCAAAGTTTTTATGTGTTTTCTCACGGTTTCTTCTTTTATAAAGGTATTTTTATTTACGCATTTATATGCTTTTTTAAATTTTTCTCTTTCTGTGGTTATGATTTGTTCTATTAACTCCCACTTTTCCATTTAAATTTTTTCTAAACCGTTAGCTCTACTTAACCCTTAATAGCCTGACTTTTTTTTTTCAATGAAAAAATTTTATATGTTGTATTTTAGCACCCTTAATTAACAACGTTTGTTCTGCGACTTTTCCAATTTTGAGTTTTGGACATTTTAGGGGAGGTTTTGTGTGTTGGTTCTTTGAAGAACCACCAGGCACTCCTTTGACAAGTAAAATGCATATGGTTTATATATGAAATTTTTTTTATTTTCATTTAAATTATATATATTTCAGTTCATTTATTCAATGTTTTGTATGATATTCTCGAAAGCAGTTTTTTGTGGATTGGAAACATAATTCTACCTCACATTTAATGCAATACACTGTTGTTCTAGATGTGCAATTGGGCATTTTACAACGAGGTTTGCCTGTTGTTAGGTATTTCGGGAAGTGCCCAACATTATCAAACCGCACGTCACTAGGCGGCATTACTACCCGAACTCGTTTTGGCACATTTTCAGGGGTCTCACATCCTCCAGTGCTTCTTGGACGTCCTTTCCTTATGGATTGTGTGCCAGATTTTACTAAAACTTTGCTGACGTCTACGATAAATTCGTGCAAAGTCAGCATTTTATCTGTACGAGGAGATGAAGAGAATTGGCGTTTATATAAAATCCATGCATTTATCATGGCCATGTCCATCATATGGTATATAAGACGATTTGTCCATTTGCGTGACTTTATTCTTATGCGGCTTCTACCAAAGCACGAATCCATAAGATCAACACCTCCCATGTACTTGTTGTACTCGTGGATTATCGCAGGGCACTGAATATTTACGGTACACTTATTTTTTTTTGTCAAATCTAAAGAAAATAAAAAAAATTATATTCAGTAAGTATTTGTTGAAAGTATAAAATACCTGGCAATCGTAGGCGCGTCATCAGTTTCGTTTGCATTTGTCGATTTCAATTGCTTGATGCCAAGCAAAGTCGATGCCATATTTACAACTTTGTTGTCCCTCCATGCTATAGTAGTTCTTCGCAGTCTCCTCGATTGGGTAATTTTTCTGGCAATTTGCAGCCAGGAATTCGGTTACGTCGAACTGTTCCAAGCCCATAGATTCCCTGGGTGCGTAAATAAGCCAATAAAGGAATAGTTGTGTAATAGTTATCGAAGAAAATTCTGTAGTTCTTGAAACGCGGAACTTTACGAGCAAGCCGCACCACAACATTTGCTGCTGCTCCCAAGTCTGGTTCATTGTCCAAAACATGGTCTTCATTGCCAGAATAAATTTCAAAATTATAGCAGAATCCCATATCAACCCACATCAAAAATAACTTATTGCCCCACGGGTGAGGCTTGTCTGGCAAGTATTGTTTCAAATAGTGCTTAATTTTTGTCGCACAAATTTGTTCATCCACACACAAACGACTGCTTTTTGGAACAGAGTCAAAGTTTCGATTTAGGGCATCAATAAGCGGACGAATTTTATATAAACGATCAATGTTTGATGAATCAGTGTTTTGTGGACGCAATCCTCGTCGACGTGAAGGAGCTGGTTCTTGAGCTGACGGACGTGGCATCTTACTGTTGTCATTTAGATGCAAAAACTGGCGTACCTTGTCATATCGATTTCTCGTCATGTTATTCATAATAGTCGGTATGCCAAATTCACCCCAATACGTCCTGATACTTGGGTACTTGAAGACGGACATAAAATATGTAATGCCAAAAAAGCGTTTTATTTCGTCTGGCGTTGTATTTAGAGGTTTCGATGAATCCTTTTGAATTGCGTACAAATTGCTTTGGTCTACAATATTAGAAATTATATCGTCATTTACAAAGTAAGAAAAAAATTTGAAAGGTGTATCTAGTGCCATTATTTCTGTTGTCAATTCAGAATCGCTGCCAAACTTTTTTCTTTTCTTCAGTTTCTTGTTATGCATTGAATAGACATGTATTGCTAAATTTAAGCACATAAGTATGGACATTATTATTAGACATATTTCTATTAACAAAAGGTCTTGTCCGTCATGTTTTACAGTAATTTCATTAACTACGTTCGCCTTAGGATCTACTATCTTTGATTCTTGGGGGCCCATTTCAAATTATGAAACTAAATGTTATTCATAAGATAAAAATTATTAATCAAGGTATTTAAAATTTGAGTTATTTAATTATATATATATATATTATTTTTTTTTTTTTTAAATTAGAAAGATTAAAAGTATTCATTATTTAAAATTAGTTTCAATTAAAATTTTAAATTATATAAATTGTATAAAAAAAAAATATAAAAAATTAATTTCAAATATTATTATTGATTTTAAACTATATTCATTATTATTGATTTAAATTTATAAACATTATTAATTAAAATGGTGTAAACTAAAATTATTTTTCATTATAAAAAAATTACTTTCTATTATCAATACATATTTATTTTGTATTGAAGAATGTTATTAGGAAAAAGTTGTTATCACTAGGCGGTTAACGCCGTCTGATCCTATGAGTGCGGCTTTATACGCTCTTCTTCTTAAAATTGTTAATCTTTTATTTTCCTATTTTTGTCGAGATACTGGTTGATCAGATATTCCAGCTGATCTATTCTTTTCCACAATTCTGTGGTTTTTTGCCAAGATGGTGGTGAATTGCTGTTTACCTCGCGTGTCAACACCGCTCTTTCTCTGCGTAGTCGGCAGATGTAGCCACACCTTCGTTTCGGCTTTGTTGTTTTTGGTATTTTTAATTCTGCTTCTGTTTTCTTCTTGTTTTGTCGCTGAAGGTATTCCTCTATTGTAATTGGCTTTGGGCCTGCGGACATCCTTCTGTCGCTGCTGACGGACTTTATGGCTGTCAACGTCAGGACTTAAAAAAATTTAGTTTTTGTTTTTACGCGGATTTATACGCGGTTGCAGGGTGCGGATTATATGCTTCTGCTTGTGTCCTTTTACGCGGCTTAAACGCGTATGTTGGCTAGGATCGCCATATAAATAAAAAGGATAACAAATTGTTTTTAAGGTTTCAATATTTCCTTTATTATTAATTACTTTGCTTGAGCCGATCAATTTGGCTCTTTTAGTTGTAAAAGCAAAAGTGTGTCGATCGAACAGAATCGAACGCTATTTATACTAAAAATATGCTTACAAAATGTTTTAATATACTGTGCAATTGTGTAGCAACGGACAGAACATTCTTGGCTAATTTTACATATACAATCCAACAATCATTGTGCAACATCAAAAGAGTTGACTGTTACAGTAAACCCGCATCAGCTTAATTGCACACAGCACTGCTTGTGTATGCGAAATCTAGAGCTTTTAAGTTACTGTATAAGCAGTGCTGATTGTGTTGGTCGCTTTTATTATTTTGTGTGTAACATGATCACACTTTATATTTTATTACCCAAAAATGTTTTTGTTGGTAGTGATGACTTATATGATATGCTACATATGCTACACTAGTCCAGTTGTTTTAATTGTTGGTAGAATTTATGCTTCTGTTCCTCTTTGCTGATTGCGATTAGCCTTCTGAGTTCCTTTCGCTGTTTGTTGATTTTAGTCTTTTTACCCCCTCTTGATCTCTTTTTCGTTTCATTCAATTCTGGTGATGAAGGTATTGGTCTTGAAATTCGGTTTCTGTATTCTTATATGGTCAATGCTCTTGACCATAGCTTTTGGGTGTTGCCTTGTATTCCGGTATATCCCTTGGAATGCCCTCTGGGATGTATTCCTCGTCCACAATTTGTTTGTTATTCACCAAAGCTTCATACTTTGCTATTATTGCGTCAATCTCTTCCTTTGACGGGATGTCTTTTAGCGGTGGTAGAATTTCTACGCTGATGGCAGACATTTAGTTACTAGTTGATGGTTAAGTTTCACTAGGACCTATTCTTGTAGTATTGTGGAAGATTCCAGGACTTATTTTATCAGCATCGCCATATAGTATACGTCGAAATCTGGAATCTTCTGAAATCTGGCAGGATCGCCATATAGTAAGTAAGACGGTTTATTGTTGACTGAGAGGGTGCAACCCGCACATTAAATTGACAACGGTATGCACGCTGAGTCAACACAATGGACCGTTGATTTGAAAAGTAAATTTCAACGATGTGGGCACGTTGTTCAGTTGTGTATTGCTCCATTATAAATTGTCCAAGTCTTCTTTACAAAATACTGAAAAGAAAAGAAGAAAAAAAATATAATAAAAAAGTTATAAGGAATTCACACCACTTCGGTCTTTCTGGGCCACCCTGTATATGTAGATCGCCAATAGTATAAGTGTATCTATATATATATATATATATATATATATATATATATATAGTATACGATTGATTTATATTCATATAGTATACAAATTAGTGTATGTTTATGTTGCGTAGGGTGACAACTAGCACTGGTTAGAACCGGGCCAGTCTTAGGAGGAATTTTGTCATATGCTTTCGTCAAAGCAGTTCTCGCGTGCACGCTAGATGCACTTATTTCAGTGTATTGCACTTTGGCAGTATAATGCCAGTATTTTTACCCATTGGCCGATTATGCTAGTGCAACAACTCTCTTTTAAGGTTACAAGTTGATTCTTATTTCATTTTACAAAAATGTTGGTCTTTTATATGCTAACAATTTAATAATTACTACTTAATTTAATAATTAGTCATCTCTTTTCAATGCATGACATTCTTCACACACATACTATAATTCATATTTCCTTTGCATTGATTTTTGAACATTGGACTCAACAAGCCAATCAGTTTACATTCAAAAATCAACCCAAATTTTTCTCCTAAAAAAATGAGTGACATTCCTGTTGATTATTCTTCAACTCAGTTGAAGTTCATTGGCACAATTTGAATCTTTACAAATTTGTCACTTTGCTTCAAGTGGAATACAATTACACTAAGTGACCCAATAATTTATTGTTTCGAAATATGACCCTTTCTGGTATGTATGGAATGTGTGAAAAGAAATGTATGAGTAACTAAAATAGAAACAAATTTATATAAATAAACAAATAAACATATGCATGTGCTGAAAGTAAACAAATAAATATGTGCATGTACATAAAGTAAACAAATAAAAATAAAAACAAATGAGTAGGTGTGTTACATCACCACACTTTACATGTATAATTCATTTTGATTTAATTCTAATTTCTATATTACATTTCTTTTTCTTTTCTTAAGTTTTTCCTTTTCTTTTTTTTTCCTGATTCTTGTATTCTCTAATTTCCGTTAATATATTATTAAATTCTAATTTTAATTCTGCTAATCTTTTATTCAAGCGATTTACTTCCTCGTTATTCTTTTCTGTTAGTAATTTTTCTTTTACCAAATTTATTCTGTCTTCTATCAATACTAGCTTCACTTTTCTTTCACCTCTATAATTTTTCCCTTTACTTCTTGTCCCTGGTACTGGAAAAATAGGGTATTTTGGTTCTGTTATTTTGGTTTTGTTCTTTTAAATAACGGTTTTGGACCTAAAAGTAATATGTCCGGTTTTTGTGAGAACTTTCCTGCCTTCCAGAGTTCATTTGTAATTTTTATCGTTGTCAGTATTTTCTCTATTGGTTGTTCTTTCATATTTTTTTTCTTTTACAGTTTGTATTTATGCAGAGCACTTAATACACTATAACCACAAAATAAGTAGGTGTTAAAAAATAAATTTGAATGTTGATACAGTTAAAAAAAAAAAAATAAATTTGAATGTTGATACAGTTATCGTGTTGATGTTTATGGGTTGAGAAAAGGGACATCCTTCTTATCTGCTCTTATCCTTTTCTCTTCTAGTTCCCGGGTTTGAACTAGGATCAGCAACTGGTTCCATTGGGTCCGTCTATGGGGATCGCCATGTGGTACGTTTGTAAAAAGGGGGAGTCCAGATAAATTTAAACGCAAGTTGGTTTTGTAGATTTAAATATTTATTCTTGTACTTTTTATTAGACAACAATGTTCATTGCTTTCTGCTTACTTACAGTTGGCTTACTGATAATTTACTGGGCGGTAAGAACTAGGTCCCAATGAACTAAGCCCCCAAAATTAGGGGTTTATTTCATTATGAACTAAAGCCCCAATTACAAAAGTGAAATAAAACCCCAATGCAATGAACTAAATCCCTGTAATGGTACGGTTCTAGTGGAATTTCCGCTTCCGTTTCCCTGAGCCTTTGCTGGTCGCACGTGCCTGGCGTGAGGCCTAGCTCGCCAGATGGGTGGGGTCTTGCTCAGGCCCAGGGAAACCGCACTACAGATATTCACGTGCGATTTTAAACTGTCAAAAAAAAAAAAACGGTCGCTAAATGGATGGATGGCCATACATACCTTGGGATTGGGGAACTGGATGTTATGCCCCTTAAGCCCTCTCTACCATGTTACCGCGAGTCCATCTAATTTGGGTGGTAACCCACATAAATGATAAGAAAATGCCATAGCATGAAAAGAATTCAAATGAATTAAAATTTTAAGTTCAATCGAACGAAGGTCTGGCCGTTAAAGGGAAAATATAACGAACGGAATTGAATTCAAGTTTGAGAAAAATTTAGTTCCAAGGGAACAAAATTAGAAGGCAAAAGTACGATGATTTCATAAAATTTTAAGTTAGTATAACTTGATAAATTTTTAGTTCCAATTGAATCAAACGCAATAGATAAGTGAAAATTATTGCTGTCTTACGTGAATCCGACTGGGTTAAATTTGGGTTCAGTTGAACAATAAAATGAACTGAGTTATTAGAAACTGAAGGCAGTTTAACTTGATTAAACAAATCCAACGTTCAAAGTGAACACAAGGTTATACTAGAAGTAAATGAAAATATAGTAAGCCGAGTCAATTTAGATCGATTAAAATTCGAAAGAATATAATGCCGTTATTTAACAAGAGTTATGGAAGGAAATGAATTCAATTTGATTAAAATTTCATTCCAAATAAATGTTGTACAGTGAAATGATAGGGGTTCTCAATTTGGTATAAATCGATTAAAATTTAAATTCCAAGTGAACAAGTGTCTGATAGTGAAATGGAAAGTGTAAAGGATTAAATAAGTGTTAATTGATTAGTAAGTTTATGTTTCACTCGAACCCACGCAAAAGTAAAAAAAAAAAAAAAAAAAAAAATCAAAATTAAAAAATTTGTTAGTCTATGAAAATTCAGAAACCGCATTAAAGTTCAATTCAGTAATTCAAGATTTATAAATTTCAAATTCAATATAATTTTTCAATATATTTTTTCAAAATATAATTTTCAATTTGTAATGTATACTTTAAAAAATTTCAAGGGATTTTCCCTATATAAATTTTCTCTACAAAATTTTCAATACATTTTATTAACCAAATGTAGTTACCAAAACCAAACCATATAGATATTTACAAAAAATCCGTAAAAGTAAGTATGTCCATTAGACTGCCATTAGCGCATATGGGATTTTTTGTTTTTGTGAATTTGCCTGATGGCACCCCACAGATCGGTTCCTTTTGGGTAAAAACATATGAAATCAACCGAAAATATTAACATTTGTGACCTCATCACCTCCAAATTTGGTAAGATTTTGTACACATGATCTATGGATCGGCACAATAATATTTGCCAACTTTCAGACATATAGCCTTCGAACTTTCAGAATTATGGCCATTCCAAATTGGCAAAAATCAATAAAAATGCACTCAGATGCCTTAACATCAAGGATAATGTAAATAAAAAAAGGACTAAAATTTCCAAAGGATATTTCTCGAAAATCAATATTTTTAAAAATTTCAAAAAAATATATGTTAATTCTTATTATGTTTTGTACAAGTCTGTCAAATTTCAATGTGGAGTCTTTATTACAACATGAGTTATTAAGAAAAAAGCAGGCGAAGGTTTATGTATTTCATGAAATGTACCAAAATACAAAAAGGTGACAAATTACAAAAAGAAGGACAAATCAAATGTAACGGAACTTTTTCGACTTTTCTTTGCTTAAACTCTTTTTCTCCATTGCTAAACCTTTAATAAAAAGTACAACATAATGTATTATCATTATTAAACACTTTATTACAGCATATTTATTTATTTCTGAAAGATTTCAATTAAAAAATCTGCATCTGCCGAGTATCGCTTGACTTTAATTTTTTTTTTATCTACAGGTTCAATAGAATGCAGCTTTTGAGTTCCAGGAATAGTACGTAAATCTTTAAAACGAATTTGAAGGAACCGTGCTTCTTCTTCGTGGTCTTCTAGAGTTAAAAACTCGAAATTACAGTTCAAAAGATTTTGCAGGCACCATTCATATAATTGTTTTGGAGTAGTTATTTGACCTTGTAATGGACGCTGTAAACTAGCTCGACGTGCCTCTCTCTTTACGGTACCCCCAAGACCGTCACTTGGGCCTTTTCCATGGCTTGTTGCAAAAAAATGCCACTCAGCATTACATCCAAAATCTTCCATATGATAACATAAATTGATAAAGTTCTTTTTATTTTTAAACTGGGCAGCACTACCGTCTGAAAAATACGTGATTTTCTTCGGGGTTGTTTTAAACTTTTTTCTCAAAAATACATTCAGGTGGCGATGGAACAGGTGAACAGCTACAGAATCGTGTACAAGACAATCAGATATTAGTATGAAGTTTGTATGTTGTGTTTTTCCATCTGATTTAAAATAAATAGCAATTGGGTATAAAGTGGCCTGAGAGTTGTTCCAGTGAAATCCCTGGACTGCATCCTGAATAGTAAAAGAAGCATTTTCTGGAAAATCGCAAACTGCTATATACTTATTTTCTTCCAAATTTGATTTTCTTTCGCTCAGATATGCTGCCTGCTGTTTTGCAATAAATGAATGAGGTAATAGAATTTCAAGCTTTTCACATAGGGAATCCACAAAAACGTCGGCTTGGCCAATCATGGTCTCCAAATTATCCCTATCTACACTTACCCATTGTTTATATGTTATTTCATCAATATCATTTTGCTCTAGTAATTGATTTAGTTTTGCTTTTAAATTTTCAATTCCTGGACACTTGTTACATTTACGTAGGTGACACTTTGAAGAAGATGGAATGCATGTCATTTGTTTCAAACAATCTTTGTAACATTCAAGCTGATAATTCGGAACACAAGCACTTAATTTTTTTAAATTTATAGCATCAATCATCAGCTTCACATTTTGATGCTTTGTACAAACACACACGTTATGAGATCCACTCGCATTTGCTAGAATTATATTCCTCGGACGAAGTTGGCAAAACTTGGAAATACCTATTTTTATTCCATCATGTCGTTCCTTCAATAAGGCGTACATTTCTCTTAAGTTTCCAAGCAAAAGTCTTTTATTTTTCCTGACTTTTGTACCATTTTCAAAAACAGACACGAAATCTTTCTGTCCGGGCATACACCTGCTGACGTCATCGGATTCATAAAAGGATTTTACTAAACTGCTTGTCACTGGTGAAATTGGACTTCCCAGTTTTGGGTTAGGCGTACTCATCACACCCTTTGTTTCAACCAAATGCTTAACTTTTCGCGCGATATAGTTTGCAACCAGGAATTCTTCCTCAATTTTATGTATTGCCCAGCTTTTTGGTAAAATTGTTAGCAGTTGGATTTTATCACTATTTTTTGTTAATGTTTTAAACTTTTCTTTGAATTGTTCTATTATTTCGGATTGTGGGCACATATGCGAAGTTGATTGTGCTGAACCGTGGAAAATTTTGTCTTGAATCGAATCACTTATTTTCCTGTATAAATAAAACACTTTTATTTATTTGAATAAATGGTTTTATTTATTAACTTTGCTGAGCTGAACAATTTAGCTCTTAGAATGGTCAAAGCAAAAGTGTGTCGATTGAACAAAATCGAACACTATTTATACTTAAAATAAACTTACAAAGTTGCTTAAATTAACGTGAAGAAATGTAGCATTGGACAGAACATCTTTGGTCAATTTTATATGTATATCTCAACAATCGTTGTACAACACCAAAAGGGTTGACTGTTACAGTAGGTACCGTAGCAGCATAATTGCACACAGCACTACCTGAGTACTCTAAATCTAGAGCACTTGAATTATTGTATAAGCAGTGCTGATCGTGTTGGTAGCTTTAATTATTTTGTGTGTAACATGATCACTCTTTATATTTTATTACCCAAAAATGTTCTTGTTGGTAATGATGACTTATAGTTTATGCTATACCTCCCTTTTACGGAAGAATGGTCATACATGTCTAATGTTATGATCATTCTTTTACAATTATGTGTTATAATATTATTTTAAACATTGGTTATATTTCTTAAGTCTATTCTTATGTACTAATTGTTCTTTGTTTGTTTTTATATCTACGATTTTAAAATTATTTTTTTCTAATATTATTTCCTTAATTCTAAACGGTCCGTTATATTTCCTATCTAATTTATGACCTACTTCATTTCTAATTAACACTAAGTCTCCTATGTTAAAATCATAATCTATTGTATTTTTGTCATAACTAGATTTTTGTCTTAATTTATTTTTATCCAATAATATTTGGGCCCTCTTATGTGCTACTTCTAACCTAAATTTTGCCTCTTTGGCATAATCTTCTAAATTATACAATGGAGTTATCCTATCTACCTCTCCGAGTTGTTGAAAACTGTTGGGAATTTTCGCAAAAACTAATTCAAACGGACAGTAATTGTGTGCTGTCGATGGCGTCGTATTAAAACAGTACGCGAAGTACTTAAGCCATTCATCCCAATCGCTTTTGTCAACCGATATATAAGATCTTATGTATTCATTAAAAGTTCTATGACTTCTTTCGATTGTACCAAGCGTCTGGTGATGGTATGCTGTTGAAGTTAGTTTCTCAATTTTGAGGAGATTGCACAACTCTGTTAATATTGAATTTTTATATTCAGTACCCATGTCCGAAATGAACGTCTTCATTGGACCGTAGGTAAGAATTAAATTTTCAAATATTGCTTTTGCGACCGATCTCGCACTTTTGTCAACAATTGGTACGGTGACAAGATATTTTGTCAAGTCGCATATTATCGTTACTGCATATTCGTTTCCGTTAGTTGACCTTGGAAACGGGCCAATTGTATCCACGTATACAGTATCGAATGGCATTGTTGGTGTCGTTGTTAAAGTCATTGGACATTTCAAGTGGTTTGTTATTTTTGCTGTTTGGCATTTATGACAATTTTTTATGTGTTTTGTTATGTCTTTCGTCATATTTTTCCAGTAGTAATACCGTTTTATTTTTTCAGTTGTTCTATATATTCCACAGTGTCCCCCTTCTATGGGACTGTCATGGTATCTTTCTATAATATCTTGAATAGCTTTTGCATTTTTATTATCAATTTGGGTCACCTTATTTAGTAGCGCTACTTTTATTTCCTTCAATTTATTATTGCCCATATCTTTAAATTCATTAATCGAGACAAATTCGAAAATTTTCTCACTAGGTGCCACTTGTAATTTATCAATGTTGTGTTTACAGGCCACTTCTTCGAGCCTTGGGAAAAATTGTCCTAAGTCAAATTTCCCATTAATAAACAAATCATTGATTTGTATATATGTTATTATAGATTTTCCTCGTTTGATATAACATCTTGCGGGGTTAATCTTTAATTTATAGTATTTTCTGACGTCAGTGTTATTTATTGGTACATATATACTGGGCTTTTTATATTCATTTTTTTCATGCTGCTTATTCAAATTATTATCTACTGTCGTACTTGTTTTTCTGTTTGTCATTGATCTTGTTGTGACTTTATGTATTTTATTTCTATTTATTTCCTTCAAGTCATTTATAGTTATACGCGATAAAGCGTCGGCAATATAGTTGTCTTTACCCCTAAGATATTCAACAGTGAAATCGTATTCTTCTAGGTCAAGTCTCATTCTGGTCAGTTTGGAGCTTGGATTTTTCATTGAAAATAGGTAAGATAGTGGTCTGTGATCAGTTCTAACGAGAAACTGTTTTCCATATATGTATGGTCTAAAGTGCGCAATAGCCCAATGTATCGCCGTTAACTCTTGTTCAATGGTAGACTTATTAGCTTCACCTTTTGTGAAACTTTTAGAGGCGTATGCCACTGGAAGATGTTTACCGTTGTATTCCTGGGTGAGTACTGCACCGCAAGCGGTTTTGCTTGCGTCTGTGGTAATACAGAATTGTTTTTCGAAGTTGGGGTATTGCAGTAGTGTTGGTTTCATTAAGGATGTTTTCAGATGATTGAAAGCATTATTGCATTCCTCTGTCCACTCGAATGGGACACCTTTTTTAGACAATCTTGTGAGATGCCTTGAATATTCTGAAAAATTTTTGATAAATCTTCTATAATAATTGCAGAAAGCTACAAATCGCTTCGCACTATCTGCATCTGTGGGTGTTGGATAATCCCTTATTGCTGAATATTTACTATCATCCGGGAGTATGCCCTTATCGGTGCATCTATGGCCCAAGTATGTTACTTCGTTCATAAAAAATGAGCATTTTCCGGGATGCAATTTGAGGTTATGTTTACGACACAATTCGAAAACGTTCGTTAAGTTAGTTAGCATATGTTTTTCTGAACAACCCAATACAACTAAGTCATCCATGTATAAAAAGGCTTGTTCGGGTTTTAAACCACTAAAAGCAATGGTCATCATTCTTTGAAATGAGTTTGGGGCTATTTTTAGACCGTACGGTAGTCTAGTAAATCTATATGAACCGATATTGGTTGAAAAAGATGTTAGATCTCTAGAATCGTTCTCTAATTTAATTTGATGGAATCCGGACATTAAATCCAGACAAAAAAAATATTTCGCCCTGCCAAGTTGATCTAAAATATCGTCTATCCTTGGCAGTGGGAACTTATCTGCCACTAATTTCTTATTAATTTGTCTATAGTCTATTACAAGTCTCCATCTTTTGTCGTTGTTATTCGGAAGTGATTTTTTCGGAACCAACAGAATTGGACTATTATATTCGGAACATGAAGGTTCAACTATTTCGTCCTCTATGAGTTTCTTGACCTGTTTTTCGACTTATTCTTTATGTGTATGTGGTATACGGTAGTTCTTAATGTATACCGGTTGTGTATCCTTAACCCTTAACTTCTGTTCATAAAAATTGTTGGTAGTTATTGTTTCAGATTCTAAACCGAAAATGTCACTGTATTCAGAACAAAGATTAGTCAATGTAGAACTAAAACGTTCCGGGAATTTTCCCTTTAAAATTTCCATCACTTCATTTTTTCTTTGCGCATTGTCCAATTTATTTGAGAATATTTCATAATCATTCATATCCTCAGACTGTATCTGGCCTTGTTTCAGTGTAATCGTTCTGTTAGTAGTGTTAAGTATACGAATTAATGCTCTGTTTGTCTTCACCAAAGTGCTAGCTATAAACACTCCTGGGTGTGGTTCTTGATTCGGAATCAACACTTCAGTACAAGAGGTCAAAAGTTTTACTTGACGTATTACCTCTGATCTTGCTGGTAAAGCTAAGTCGTCATTGCATGTGTTCGTAATGGGTATTTCTATGTGTTGTGTAAAATTGTGTGGTCGTAGTGTAAGGCAATCATGATCTTCATTAAATTTTAGTATGCAATTATATTTTTTAATGAAATCCATGCCTATTATTCCGTCGCATGGTATTGGGAAGTCATTATTAACCACGTGGTATGTATGTGTTATCAAAAAATTTTTGAATTTAATGTCAAAAAATGTAGTACCTTTCGATATGATTTTACCTTGTCCTATGCCACTTAATGTTGTTATTTTGTTTCTATTTATTTGGTTGTGTGAAAAATGGTAATTTTTTATAATTGATATGTCGGCGCCTCACAGTGCTTTGTCCAAGTACATCGATGGGACAAAAATAGAAGGAGTCGTCCTAGGTTAATAAAATTTGGCACGAGTCCCTAATATAATAGAATTAAGAAAATTTCAAAGTATCGACAAAATTGACCACGCCCATCGCCCACCGCCCATACAAACCGAAATTATTTTGAGCTGTAAAAATTGAACAATTGCCACGAATTTCATGAAAATTGCTTGAAGTGCATATTTATGCAACACCTTAAAAAAAAAAAATTTTCATCAACATTGACCACGCCCATCGCCCACCGCCCATACAAACCGAAATTATTTTGAGCTGTAAAAATTGAACTATTGCCACGAATTTCATGAAAATTGCTTGAAGTGCATATTTATGCAACACCTTAAAAAAAAAAAAATTTCATCAACATTGACCACGCCCATCGCCCACCGCCCATACAAACCGAAATTATTTTGAGCTGTAAAAATTGAACTATTGCCACGAATTTCATGAAAATTGCTTGAAGTGCATATTTATGTACCACCTTTGCAAAGCTTTGTGGAATATTTAGAAGAAATCGAACCAAGGCTTCTGGTAACTCCCATGCAATAGGTGCAAAGGGTCTTAAGTATTAATCATCCCGTAAGACCCTATGAGACAGTCTAATGTCTTTCAAAGTTTCCAAACCATATTTTTTTATTGTTAAAAACTATATGGCAAATTTAAAACAAAATGATTTCTGGTACTTTAAATGCAAAGGGTTAATAAAATTATCATATATTGGAACTACTCTTCGGAAGAGTTTTCGGAAGAAGATTCTTCTAATGTATGACATTGCTCATTTTCATCATCACAATCACTATTTAATATATATTTTGAAATATCTACAATATTTTCCCTTTTACTGGGAATAGCGTTATGCCTGTAAGAACTGATCAATGTATCTGACATTATTATTAGCTGGGTCATTAAATCCTTATTGGTGTTTTCACGTGAATTTTTTCTTGTATGGGACAAACGATTCTTTCGAATAATTTTATGGTTGGCTTCAAGTGCTTCCTCAGATAAAGAACCTGTAATGAAAGTATCGTTAATATTGTTTTCGGAAAAAATAATTAATATTTAAAGTACCTATTGGTAATTCAAAATAATTAATTACATCAGAACCGTGGATTAGTACTTTGTGCACACTACTCGGCATGTAGTACCATCCGTACAGGATCAAATACTTATTCCTTGTTATTCTAAGGAGTTCCTTAAAAGTATCCTTATTAATTTCCATGCCACAGGATAGGACTCTCAGTATTACCCCAAAGTATTCAATCAGTTCTTTATCGACACCAGTTATATCTGCCGTCAATTGGCTATCAGAAAAAAATCGACGAGCAGTATTTCCATCGTTGGTAGTACCACAACCCGACTTAACCATGTCTATTAACAGACCAGTGTTTTCCCTAAACTGTCTTTGAATTCTGGTTTTGGTGTCAAGATATTCTTCTTTATTGTCTTTTCCTACACGCCATTTTTTGAAGGGAAGCCGATATGCAATATGTAAAATGCATTCCAGAAATCGTATCCAACAGTGAAGGGAAGAAAGGCCAAATTTGTACGCATCAACATTTGGAATATATTTCGTATTTAGGTTGTTCATTTCGGTTGGTTTCGCATTACAAATAAAACACCTACTGCACGAATTCGTATTTGTGAGTACATTAGCGACTGCACCATCTATCATAGTGCAATGCATTTGAAAGAAAACTTCAAAAACCATAGACTTTCTTTCAACAACGGCGCACTCGAGTTTTTCAAATTTTTCTGTTATTATTTTGTATTCATCACGAATGAGTTGAGGATTTTCTTTCGCACAGCAAAATTTTATAGGTCTGCAGTATCTGGTTGATGATGGTGTTGCATTAGACCAAACAACTTCTCCCGATATCATATTCAACAACCTTCACATATATAACAAAATATTTTGAATATGTATATGTATAAAAACAAATATTTATTTAATAAACTTACTTGATCGGAACAAAAGCAATAACAAACATAAATTCATCAGAGTTTTCAACGTTACAAAATTTTTGTTTAAAGCGGCTATGACCAGAACTTCCATCCATTCCCCACTTTCCAATTAACTGAAGTGTATTTAGGCCTTGCGGTATATCGCACTGATCCAAAATTCCCTCTACAGTTTTGCACATTATCGTCTTCACATCGACCTCAGCAGAAGTTTCGGATGCGTTTATGGTCGGCACTAAATTTTGTTTTAACATTCGCAATGTATATAGGGAAGGAAAGCAGTTTGGGTGCAAGTCGTTAATTGTATTTCGTAAAACATTGTACTTTCTCTCAGAGAGATCTAAGTCCAAACATAATGCGAGTGCTTTGGGTGGCGTTAAGCAATTCTCCTCTTCTTTTCTACATCCTCGCTTTAGTTTTTGAATGGCATATTCCAGCTCCTCTAAAGAATATTTGGCAATTAACTCGGAAGCTCTACGATTCTTGGATTTTTTTGACGACTTCGCAAAATTTTTTCTTGGCCTGCCGCGTTTAGTTATTGGGGTTCTTTTTGTTGGTGAAGGTGTCATGTCAGTATTTTCTGCACAACTGTTTGTTGGTTCGACTAAGCCTTCTGGGGATATATCCATTGGTTGTGAATTAACCTTACTAGTGCCATGGTTGGCAGGTTGCTATTGAATAAGTATTAATTTTAAATATTAACTCAGCTTTAAACGTTCATGTCAACTTACATGATCCAAATCCAAAAATGTCTCATTCAACCAATTGGAATATTTTTGTTCAAAATACACTTTATTTCTCTTGCACTCATTCCAGTATTTATCCATTTTACAAAGAAAGCGCTGTATTTTAAGTAGCAGCCTGTCTTTTTCAATAGAAACTTTACCCACTTTCTGCTCAATAAATGAATGTAAAGTAGACACTTGCTTATTTTTCGGTGCTGACATCCAGCAAACAATTAAATTGCAATTTTTTAATAACATTTTTACAAAAATTCACTTGCACTGACCTACTTTGCATTGAAATAATAACGTGACGTCAAAATGTAAACATATCTAACCCATAATAACATTTTACAATAGGTTGATGATAAACAAAATTATGTGCAAAAAAAATATTTTTTGATATGTAGTTTGTTTACAAAACTAATGTATGTAATAAGAATAAAAGTAATACTAATAACGATAACAACAATAAAAACATACAATAGTATGTACTAATAAAATATTTAATAAATCATAATTAATAATATATATATTTAATATTTAAATATGTTTGCTGGGACATGAATATAACATGCAGCATACGAATGAAGAAATAGAAAAGAATTTGAAAAAAACGATGTTTTGGGCTTTAAAAAAATTTTTTTTTTTTCAAGTTTGTGCACTTTTTTTTCCTTTGGTTTTTTTTTTATTGTAAAGATAACGTCTTCTTATTTCTTTTTCATCAATAAAATTTTAGGGAGCTCTTGAAAAAAAATTTTGGCGGACGTCTAAACTTTTTGAATTTTTCGGTTTTTTAAAAGAAAAATACTCAATATTACAGCCAACTTTTAAATAGTTATTTTCACGATATTTAAAAATAAAATAATAGATGTTTTGAACAGTAATAAAACATTTTAAAAACAGAAAATATTTTGCAATTATCTGAAAAAATCAATTTTTTAGGAATTTTTTCGCATTGCACCAAAAAGGCCAAAATGAAAAAATCCATTTTAGACATTTTTACAGAATTTGCTTTTCCACATTTGTGCACTTTTTTTTGGTTTTTTTTTTTTTTTATTTTGCAGCTATGGCTTCAAACTTTGTTTGGAAAAACTAAAATTTTAGGGAGCTTTAAAAAAAAACATTTTATTTTCCACGAAACTTTGAACATTTTTATGTTTTTCATCCAAAAACACAACATTTGTACTAAATTTTTTAAAATAAAATTGCAGAATTTTGTAAAAGTATAAATTTTGTATTTTTTTAAATATTGTTTAAAAGCATTTAAAAAAAATTGCCTCAATTCCCTTTTAAAATGAGCTCCCTGCAATCATTTCCGTACTTCTACCAAATATAACTTTTTCAATTCGTGTACTTTAAGCAAAAACCCATTGACTTCGGCGCCCCTAGCGGATACAAAAGGCGGTAAACTCGGTCACTTTTATGTTATTTCTTTTAGTTGGTTTGTTTGATTAACAAATATACTAAAAAGGGACAAGAGTTCAAAAATTTGGAAAATATCGATTTTTGTCCACCTTCGAAGCAGTGTGCGCCTGTATCCACCAACAATGTTATGGGAATGTTATTATCGTCTATATGAACTTGAACAAAAACGCTTAAGTTAAGGTTAATGTTATACACTTTTCTGTTTACGATCTTAGGGGGCTGTTCGGGTTTTCCGAACTAATTTCATCTACATATGTCGCTCTTATATTGCCTCTATGGTGGCCATTGTTATGACCGTTGAATCGTCCACGTCCAGGCCTATTGTTTGTATTTCTATAGTTATAATTGTTGTTATTGGTGTTATTGTTGTTATTGGTGCCTCTGTTATTCCAAGTATTATTGAATCTACCGTGAAATTGTCTTCTTTGTCCGCGATAGGTATTATTGAACGTTCTTTGTCTAAAATGCAGAACCGTATTCTGCTGACCGGTGGCCTCAGTACAGCTGCCAATAAACTTGCCCACTGCTTCGTTCATATTATTGAACTGGCCTGCCTCCATGATAAGTTTTACCTTATCTATGGTACAATTCTTGGTCATAGCTCTAATGGCTGTTTGTGTAGCGTATTTTGTCGCCAATGTGCTTGATAACCCATCTGTTATATATGAGTTTTCTAATGACTTTGTAAGACTTTCTATTTCATTGCAATAGGCGTTTGCCGATTTGCCATTTTGTCTTACATTCATTATCTTAGCGGACAAAACTTCGATGGACTCTCCTTTCACGCTATTTTTCAGTTTGGTTATTATCTCAGCAATTGCAGACTCATTCTCAATTAAGTTTCTAGTGTTACCCTTCAATCTTGTCTTGATTAGAGACACCGCAATGGTCTCATGTGTGTCCTTTATTGATTCTAATAGTTGGAGTGAATCCAAAAACGACCTCAAATTTTCCGATTTGCCGTCAAACTCGGGTATCAGCTTCGAAGCTGTATTCAGAAATTCTACTACTGTCTGTGGCATTTTAAAATGTTTACTTGAATCGATTGAATCAGAATCTGATAAATCTTCCTCAACAGATTCCAGTTTGGAGGTTTCCCCTGAAGAAAGTATTATGTTAACGTCGAATTTAATTGGTTCTTCTAAGGTATGAGGGACTTTTTGTTGGATACAATATTTATCCAATATTTTTACTAACTGATCCCTTAAGTTCCAATATAATTCCAAACCTTGCTCTCTATGTTCTTTTGTAAATTTATGAAGGTGTTTATTTATTATTTCTCTTATATTTTCTAAGGAATTAATCAATATATTCAAATGCTTCCTTATTGTCTCTGTCTTTATGAAAACATTTTTATTAATACATTTGTATGATTTTCTAAAATTGTCCCTTTCGCTTGACAATATTTTCTCTATCAATTCCCGTTGATCCATATGTTTAAATTTTATCTAGGCCATTAGCCCTACTCAAATATTTTTTTTTTTAATCTTTTGTTGTGCATTGAATAGATATGTATAGCTAGGTTTAAGCACATAAGTATTGCCATCATTATCAAACATATTTCTATTAACGACATGTCTTGTCCGTCATGTTTTACTATGATTTCGTTAATTACATTAGCCTTAGGATTGACTATCTTGGACTCTTCATTGCCCATTTCAAATAATGTAGAATTTTAAAATATAAAATTAATTATAATTAGAAGTTATTAACGTAAATTTTTAGGTATTATTTATTATAAAAATGATTTTTTTTTTTTTTTTTTTGAACTTAAAATTATTTATAAAATTTTTTTTTTTTTTTTTTTTAAATTTAATTATTTCCTATTATTAACAATTTCTTTTCTTTTTCTTTGAAACGTTATTTAATATAAAAATATTGTCCATTTAAAAAAAAATTTTTTTTTTTGTTTTGTCACAAGGCGGTTAACGCCGTTTGACTCTATGAGTGCGACTGAAACGCACTTCTTCTTTAATAAAGTTATTTACTTTTCTTTTTGTTTATTACCATATTGTTCGATGAGGAATTCTAATTTATCTATCCTCTTCCAAATCTCTGTTGAACGTTGCCAAGATGGTGGTGGTTTGGTGCTGGTCTCTCTTATCAGCACTGCACGTTCTCTTCTTAATTTGTTTATATATCCGCCTCTCCGTTTTGGTTTATTCATTCGTGGTATTTTTATTTCCTCTTCAGGCTTCTTCTTGTACTGCCTTTGCTTATACTCCTCAATGGTTAGTGGTTGAGGTCCTGCTGACATCCTTCAACGCTGCTGACGGACTTTTCTGGCTGTCTACGTCAGTACTATTGTAGTGCAATATCACGCGGTTTTTACGCGTTTTTCTTTTCTAGTCCTGTGGTATTTGCAAGCGGATTTTACGCTCTGCAGGACATAAGCGGATAATACGCTTTTCAGGCTTTATACGCGGCTTTATACGCGTATCTGGCAGGATCGCCATATAAATAAAACACTTTTATTTATTTGAATAAATGGTTTTATTTATTAACTTTGCTGAGCTGAACAATTTAGCTCTTAGAATGGTCAAAGCTAAAGTGTGTCGATTGAACAAAATCGAACACTATTTATACTTAAAATAAACTTACAAAGTTGCTTAAATTAACGTGAAGAAATGTAGCATTGGACAGAACATCCTTGGTCAATTTTATATGTATATCTCAACAATCGTTGTACAACACCAAAAGGGTTGACTGTTACAGTAGGTACCGTAGCAGCTTAATTGCACACAGCACTACTTGAGTACTCTAAATCTAGAGCACTTGAATTATTGTATAAGCAGTGCTGATCGTGTTGGTAGCTTTAATTATTTTGTGTGTAACATGATCACTCTTTATATTTTATTACCCAAAAATGTTCTTGTTGGTAATGATGACTTATAGTTTATGCTACAGCATGACCCAACGGTGGGAAACATTGTTATTGAACAAACCAAAAATATTAATTTAATTCCATTGAAGATTCGTTATTTCAAAGGAATCATAAGGAATTAACTTGTCACCCAGATCAGTAACTGATGAATATTTAATTTAATAAGGATATTATATACATAGTTTTTTTTACGTTTTTTTTTTGTAAATGAGAAACAAATTCTTTTATGTTTCACCTAGATTCACTTTATTTGTATATAAATAATTTTAAATATTTTTTCTGCACAAATATGTGAAATTCTCATATTTCTTGCAATACTTTATAATGTGCTTATATCATTATGAATCCTTCTCATGAGATTGATCTTTGTAAAATAAAAAGCCAGTTATATGCTTTCGGTTTGACTCCAAATTTTAGATTGATTTTATTTTTTGTAAGTTCTTTCGTATATATAATTTTTACATATTATTATAATTCACTTAATTTCTATTTCTCACTCTTGACAGAAATTGTTTTCAATATCTTACAACTATTTTCTCATGTTTGCTTGTGTGTGTGAGCGGCTATGTTTAATCATTTGTGAAATGTTACTTGTCTATCTTTATTAGACAGTAGTAACAGTCGCTCATCAAAGGAGCGGTTAATTTTTATTTGTGTTCTTTATATTTGAACTCGCTATGGTAATTTTTTGGATGTTACTTGATGTGCTTAATGAAACAACCTTGCATATTGATTGTTAAAATAGAACTTGTCATTTTATTAAAATGTTTGCCTATTTATATTATTACGATACAATCATAATTCTAGCAATATTGAGTGGCTTCACTAGTCACTCATAATTTCTCTTAAACTCGCAGTATTATAATTTATATTGTTCATTTTAATATACCTATGTACGATCGTACCAGGCGACCATGAATTTTGGGTGTTTGTAAATTCTCTTTACTAACATGATTCATTTCATATGAGTACAATTCCAAATTACATGAGTGGAATTGTACTGGTCAAATGCAAACTGATACAGCACACTAATACATGCGCTGCATACAGTTTTACAAATGAAAACAAATATAGTTGCTCTACATACCAACTCTATTCGATTTCATTGCTTAGAGCATTAACCCGCTCAGTCAAACAAACATGTTACATCACCACACTCTTCGATAATCACAATTCAACTCCCCAAAACTTCAATAGTCTTAATACATTTCAATTTTCTTAATCTTTAACATTTTTTTTTTTTACTTTTTCAAAATTCTTATGACTACATTTTATTCTAACTAAGGTTTTTCCTCAACCTTTTCACTGCAAAATCAAAATTCAACTCCTATTTTGCGCTCTATCACTTTTCACCCAAAAAAAAAACTAACCAGTTTTTGCAAACAAAAAAAAAAAATTCGCAAACAACTCTATGTATCTATGAAGATCATAGCATACCCTCTCATTCAGCAATTCATTGTACACCTAGATAATCAAACACTCGTTCATTCATTATTTTTTTTCTCATATTTAACTACACCCACGCAGGTTTTATTAAGAGAGTGAGATTAAAAGTTGAAGGCAATAGCTGAATTGTATTACACAAGTGGTTTGACCAGGATTATTGCAAACCCCACATACGTGTAGAAAAAATTATGGAGTTAATGCAATAAATGAAGAGACACAAAAACTCCCGCCAAACTCAACGTATTAAAAATAGAATTTTACAAGCAGAAAAAATTGGCAAAACAAAATTCCAAATAAGGTGTTGTTTTCTTACCAACAGCCTGTACAGTCAAGGGCAAAATTTTAGCACCGTCACACGTTCTTCCATGGATTGACTGTTATAATCAGTTTCTACATCTGAGTCGTATATTCTATACAGATAGCCGAGTATTTCACAATCACTTTCTGAACTTTCTGATTTGTAGTCTGATGAACTTTCAATGTAATGCATTCGATTTCTAATTTCCTTAAAGATTTATTCCTTTTCTTTATTATAAGGATACTTGGTTATATAATTTTTATGGCTTCTTCTTCTTTTACTCCTTATTTTACGGATACTTGTAACAATTTTTTTTCTTAATTATTAAGATACTTTTAATATTTATTTTTTCTCAACCTCAGTTGATACTTATTTTTTAGTGAGATATTTCCTTAATCTGTCGGATGTGTCCTTTGTTGTAGGGATACTTATTTCTGACTGACTATTTCAGCCTCAATGTATTTATAGATGTCCTTTGTGGATGTTGAAGTCCTTTAAAGATGTTGAAGTCCTTTATAGATTGAAGTCCTTTGAAGTGTGGTTTACGTTGGGCGCCAATTAACAGCTTGAGCAGTAGTTACGGTAAAAAAATAATTTCTTCGGATCACCACTAATCCGATTCCTTTATAAATTAAACACTTCACTACTATTCTTGTATCAAAGATTACTTATACTTTATTAATTTCAATACTTTTGTTCGGAAACACACTTATAGTAGTTGAGGACAGCTTTTAACCCGTTGGTACTAAAAATACAAACTATGACCAATTCTACTTGTATAGGCTTAAATAATCAGTTTGCGAAATCTGAAAGTCATATGTCCTTTCTACGAAGTCCTGGAAGAAGTTGCTTATAAGCAACAATTGTCCATAGTGGAAAATAAAAATACGGTATTTTTACGAATATACTTCATATTTTATTTAGCAGTTTTTTGTATAATGTATGGTATAAAAGAAAACAATTCTTGCTTGTGTTCGAACACAAATAAACTCCACATTTGGAAAGCGGAGTTCCAGTTTTACAAAGACGGCATCGACCTTTCTGACCCCATACCACCCAATGGCATTTTTCTTCATATCGCAGTGTTTTGGCTGGATCTGGGGTGTACTTCCGTTTTAATGAAGGGCTGCAAACACTGCCTGATGACGAAGGCAAGGTTGATGGTGAGGCTTGCTGGGTGTAAAAGTTAAGTTTAATTTGGCACACATTCTTACCGGCACACAAAAGATGGTGACGATCACATTCGGGAAGTATGCCTTTTAAGTTACGATGTTAGCAATGGGAAAAAAGAGGGAAAGAAATTGTTGTTGTTATTGTTGTTGTTCTAACTGTTTTCTGGAGTTCTCTCCGGACCTCTGTTTGCAGCGAAATAATTTTTGAATTTGTCTCTTACGTTTCTGCCTTCCTCTAAGTCCATCGTATGAGGGCGTAACCCTCGCCTGCGTTCATATTGTTGGGGTACGGATGGCTCTCGCTTACACAAACATCTTTAATGTTTCCCTCGACGTCAAGTTGGACATTGTGTAGAACGCAAATGACTTTAACAATAGCGTCGGCAATTTTGGGCGTTGTATTTATTTGACCCTCTAATATCCGCCATTTTCTCGTAATTATTCCGAAGGCACGCTCAACGCAGCTGCGCGCACGGGAGAGCCTATAATTGAAAACATTGTTGGGGCATTGCTTGTTGCCTATGCACAGAGAACTTCCTGGGTATGGAGTCAGCAAGGAATCTAATAAAGGGTAAGCGTCGTCTCCAATTAGAACGAAGGGGAGTCGGCGATCATCGTCTGCTGGCGGGAGGAAGGACCGTGCCTTCAATTCATTCCAGAGTTGAGATGAACGCAAAATTCCACCGTCGCTTTGTTTACCATACCCACCTACCTCAATGCAATAAAACATACAGTGGGCATCTACCACTGCCTGCAACTGGATCGAATGGAACCCCTTATAGTTAAAAAACATACTTCCCGAATTTGGTGGACACCTGATCCGAATGAGCTTCCCATCAATGGCTCCAACACAATTAGGAAACTGCCATTTTTCCTCGAATGCCTTCGCATTTCTTAATGCCGTTGCTTTATTCGGTTGTGGCATATGCAGGGGCTGGAGTTCCTCCGAGATCGTCGCAATAGTTCTTTTTACAATTTTTGCAAGTCCAGACTGTGACAGTCGGAAGGAGTATGCCAGCGACTGATACGAGCAGCTGTTAGCGAGAAACCTAAAAATATATCGGAATTTGACCGCAACGACGTAAAAAAAAAACAAAAAATTGAATTCGAAGAGTAATTTTATGAATTTGTTTCTCATTCTGCGATGAAAAACTTTTTTGGTAGCTTTTTATAATTTTCACGAATAAGTTTGAAATTATTCCGAGAAGTGGGGGAGCAAATGTGTGTTGTTGTTTACAGTCACATGGTGACCCTTTGCGGTAGAATAATTTCAAACTTATTCATTAATTATTCATAAATACTTGTAAGAAAGTACTAAAAGAAATCTTCTAACAACCTTAACGTCATTATTAGCTTTTGCTCGGCCGTAACAGCTGCCTTGTTTCTGTACGGTAATACCAACTTCTTTTTAATTTTCTCCAAAATGTAGTCAAATGTCTGCGGTTTAATGCGCGCGTAGTTACTAATAGAGGAAGGAAATTTTCGGAGGTCTTCGTACAAGGACTGGAACTCCCCCAATTGCGATCGCCCTTTATTGAAAGGGCTTCTATCAACCACGCGGGAGAACGAACGCCATAACTTTTCATATAAAAATGGCAAGATAAATTTATCTAAATACGCGTACATTAGCATCCTATGAGAAACGCAATAATTACACCCATTATTATTATTAATTGTGTCTTAAAAATAGCAAGCAGCAGCAGTAAGAAGTTCAAAAAAAAGTTACCTTTTTCTTCTTCGGGTTCCCTTTTTTAATCGAAAAACTCCAGCCAGACGACGGAGGTGATATTTATCGCGACGTTGCGTCTTCCTTTCTGTTATCCCCTATTCCACCTGAAATTATTGTTGAACAATTTTATGAAAAGAAAAAACCTTACTGGTGCCTGCCTATATAGTATATGGGAAATGCAACGACCAAAAAGAGAATAATGAGAAGAGAAACTTGTACTGACAAAATCTCTTCACTCCCAAACATTTACGCACTTTCGAACGTTTTCTGCGTTCTTATAAAAAAAGAAATGAAATAAAAGATATGAGAAAAACATTTTAGAACGGAAACATTTTATTTCGTGACGGAAGAACAAAAAGTGTTTTTCTTTTCAAAAACGATAACAATAACTGTCCGCGGAAGAACTCACTAGTATTCCAAAAAAGAAACCAACAATATTATAAATTTTTTTTTTTCAAAACATGCTGTCCTCCTCTTGATCGAGAACAACTTCGCCCGGCTCGCTAAGATTTAGCGAGTCGGAGGAGGTGGACCGTTTTCGATGAAGTAAGTTGGCATCGTTATGGTCGATAATAATGATATCGCTTATGTATTGCTCTATAACGAAATGCAGCCTACGGCGACATTCTATTTGCTTAGTTGCGGTGGGAATTGAGTCCAAAACGGATTGCATGTATGCAGCAAAGTTTGCGTTAGGTGTCGCATTTCCGTCCTGCTCTCTGTCCAGCCGAGCTTCTTCACGGAAGAAGCTCAATTTTTCTCGCTCTACTTCTAGGAATGATGTCGAGATCGGGACATGCTTCGCCTTCTTTGGTGGTGGTGGTGCTGGTTCTTCATCGTCGGAAGTAGTATTAGCCAAAGGTTTGTTGCTTGTGTTGTTCGTCGCATCCGCTGCAGGGGACCGGTTGTGTTGGCTTTTCTCTTGCAAGTTGTTGTCGTTGTTTGCGTCTCCTACAACGTGTTGAACTTCTGACCCGCCCGTTTTAGCGGTAAAATTTCCAGAGAGTGGCCGCGGGACACATTGTTTTTGGAGGAAAGCCATACTTTTAAAATGTTCCAATTCCGGTGCGGCTGAAGGAGGAGCATCGCAGGTATTTTCTTCGCTGAAAATTCCCGGAGCTCCCGATTTTGGAACATCTTCATTTTTTAACTCCTTAAAGAACCTTGCCCGCAAACGTTTCCATTTCTGTTTAATGCTCTTTTCTGCAAGTAATAATAAACGTAAAGGATTTAATGAAAACGTACGCATTTTCGGCAGTAAGAGATAAAAAAAATTGTTTTCTTCTTACGTGGTGCACCGATCCGCGCCTCAACTCTGTCCCATAATTGTCTTAGGTACACACCGTTCCTGTGATTTTTATGAGTGCCGTCCCAAATGGCTGGGTACTTGAACACTGTCCCAATTAATAAAGCGGTATCTATTTTGATGGGGTCAGTTGGAGCCATAACTATGCTGCTTCCTCCCAAAAAAAACTAGATGTCGAATGAAAGAACAGAAGAATTTAGCTTGAAACATTTTTAAGTGTGGGAAAACCATTAGAATAATGTACATAATAAAGGTGCAACATTTTAAGAGGAGGAGAGTAGGGACTTCCAATTTGGAGTAAATATTACCGCAAATGGAAAAAAAATAAGAAGTATGTGATTTATAGGAAAAATTTTTTTACGAATAAAGTAAAAACAAGTGGTTTAACAACGAACTCAAATCATTAAAAAGAGAAAAAGTCTTTAAGTATCAAAATGCAATTACAGTAAATACAATTGACGCTTGGAATAGTTATAAAATAATTAGAAATATCTATAAAGCAAAAACTGAACATGAAAAAAATAAATATATTAATAATAAAATAAATAGTGCAAATAACCAAAAAGAAATGTGGAGTAAAATTAAAGAACTAGTCCTAAAAAAACCCCAAATCTGTGATAAAAACTGTGATATGTAAACAAATAGAATATAAAGACAATTTTCAAATAGCCAAAAATTTTAATGATTATTTTGTAAATAGTATTAAAGAAATCAGATATTCCATTGAAAATGTGCAATATGAAAATGAAATACCTGTGATAAACTTTAAATTTAAATTCCGTGCAATACATTTACAAGAACTAAAGATTATTTTTAAAAGCATTAACAAAAAACCTGATTATAACAAACTATCAAGTGACATAATCCTAGATAACTGGGACAGAACAGGTAATATTATATTAAATATTATAAATAAATCACTAGAGACTGGCGTATTCCCAAATAATTGGAAAGAATCGATGATTTTTCCTATTGCTGAAACTCGGAGTTGTAGCTAGTTTAGTTAGCCAAATAATAATGACTCTTTATTTGAATTTAATTGCTGCTTATATATTAATTCTTACAGCTAATATTTGAGTGATTTTCTATAATCAATCACTAATACATCTAAAAATAATTTATTCATAATTGTGTCCAGCAAGCAATTGTTGAGTGACACTGAAAGTACAACGACTGTTGTAATAGTATCCCTCACCTATCTTTGCTTTAATTTACAACTCACATTTGCCACCCGTAAATTCCAGATAGTCAAATGTAAACAAAAAGATCGAATTAAATCAATGGAAACAAAACTGAAACATATCAACGCTTATTGCTTGACACAAATATGTATGGTGTGTGTGTGTATAGATTTACATATAGTGTTCATATCTTCTACACTATGTCCATACACACATCGTATTGTTTGTGAGTACATGAATTATAATTACCATTTTTGTACACTATGTTCATGCACTCACTACACCCTCACCGTTCAGAAGAATCATACAGTTTTATGTGTGAAACTGGATGATTAACAAAATATACGGTGCATAATGTATGAAACATTTATAGTGTAATTATTTGTAAATTATTCTACAGAACTTTCTTGTGATATATTTATCTTATAAAGTAAAAATTTGATTATTATTCGATTGTGATGTATAAGTTGTGGATTTAAATTATTTTACCGTGTCTTATCATATATATTTATTTTATAGTCTATTTATGTTTTGTTTTAATATTCTAATGCTATCCTATTCTTACTTAATTTACTATTATAATTTTCCATTGTATATTTTTAACAAATTTTTATGCACTAATTTGGTTTTATTTTTAATTTCTATTTTAACATTCACATTCTCAATACCAGTGACTTTATACGGACCCCGGTACGGTGGTTCATTTTTCTTTCTATTAGCTACCTTTATTAAAACTAAATCTCCTACTTTTATTTTAATACTATTCATATTTTTATAAGATTCCTTTTTCCTCTTTAATTTCACGTTTCTAGCATTTTCCAATGAATATTTTAGTCTAATTTTTAACTCTTTTGCATAGTTCTCAAAATCGTATATCTGTTCATTGTCATTTCTCATATCTTCACCTGGTAAACTAGGTAGCTTACCGAAAACCAATTCAAAAGGTGAGTAATTTGTATCTATATGAGGTGTGGTATTATAAGCGAATGCGTAATACGGAACCCATGAGTACCAATTATCTTCGGTCACGAAAGAAAGAAAATATTCGTTCAAAACTCTGTGATTTCGTTCCACAGTTCCCAACGTTTCATGATGATATGGTGTTGAGAACTTTTGTTCTATCTTCAGCAGTAGTGTGATGAAGAGAGTTCTGGAAACAAGAGCAGGGAGCAAAAATGTTATACTAATTTTGTATGGGAAAACTAACAGCAACGATAAGAAAATCAACCCTGTTTTGTTAAAAGTTCTGTTAAGTTCTGTTGTAGTTTTGATTGATATGTATGTGTGAATGTGTGTTTGAAACAGTTGATATGTTCTGTTGTTAAAAGTTCTGTTGTGGTTTTGATTAATTTGTATGTGTGAATGTGTGTTTGAAACAGTTGGTATGTACCTATAAGTTTTTTGAAATTGTGTGTATGTAATCAGATTCAGCGACGGTGTGAAAATAGTTTATGAAAACATTAAATTAAGTTGTTTGAATACAAAAGCTTGCTGTTAACCTTACTCAGCTAAGTTGATATAAAATTTAATGGTTTAAAAAACAAATCAAAACAATACTATTTATATGTATTTTATTTATTAATTTTTTTTTTTTTTTTTTGGAGAATTTTATAATGTAATAAAACATAAATCTCATATTTAAGTATATATAATATTATTGAAGTTCATCTTTATTGATCCAAGAATTATGTTGATTGGAAAATCCCAACCATTTAACGTACATCTGTTGTCCCATAGTTTTAATAACTTTTTCAATCAAATATGTATTTGGATAATGTGTCTTCAATAGTTCATTTTCATAGAATCCGCCAACAATCGGATTCTTTTGATAGTCTTCTAATAAATAAGTAATGGGGTTTGTGTTCTGTAAAGTACGAATTTTAAAAATTTCAGTTGTCCATTTTGGAGTGTATCCTTTTGCAAAAATATGTTTATATTTGCTAATTCGAACGTGATCTTACATATTGTTTTTGTAAAAGAAAACACAGTTTTATTGTATGATTTAGACTTTATTAAAATTTCAATTATTGTTTATTTTGAAATGTCCCCAAGCGTAGGTATTAATACCATCTTCTCTTATATAACGTTTATTATCATCATAACTTAATACAACTTTTGATATTTGTTGTGTATAAATTTCATGTAGAATAGATTTAAATACATACATTTTATCATAATATATAGTTTTATCTATCAGACAGTTACGATAATCATTAATAGTTAGTTTTTTCAAAGCAGAGTTTTTTACACCTTTAGCTTTTTTGGGTTCTTCTTTATCAACAAATTCTAACATTACATGGCCATTATTCTCATCTTTCATCATTCCCAGCACCTTTTTGTTTTGCAAGGGGAAATTGAAAACATTATTAATTGAATAGTCTGATGTATCAAAGTTTAGATGAAGATCATTGTAAATATCATTATAGAAATCGTCTGTTCTTATTGTGTAAATTAACGAGTCAGTATCCATATAATTTAATGTTAAATTTCCATTAAATTTTGGTTGCATATACTGATAGTGAAAATCATACATTTTATATTTAGATAGTTCTAGAACCGAAAACCCTAAATATATAGGTTTATTAAACGTTATCCTATCCATACTCATTTGAATTGCAATCATATTATCGGTAAAATGTTTTGAACTATGGAAATTAGGTTTTGCTATAAGAGCTCGTGCACCCAAACGATTATGTTCACTCTCCCAAGCATTAACGATTTTCACATTTTTACGTTTTTCAACGTTTTCCATCGTTTTTCCGTATACTGCATTATTTAAAAGTTTAAAAAAATTTTTCTCAAATTCATTTTTGGGATTGGTTCGATGAAAGGTATTTAAATCGATATACTGTTTCAACCAAGTTGATTGTTTAAATCTTAATATTCTGTGAATTTTAACTAATTTTAAACCATTTCTAATACACTGCTGAAGATTTCGATAGTGAATTATATATGATTTTTTGTTAGTTAAATCGGGAATTAGTTTCTTGATATTATGATGTGCTATTGGTGGACTTTTAAGTTCAGCACAAAAGGGTAAATCATTGTGACTATCATGAAGTTCTTGAGGATAGTCTAAATCAACTTCTAAAATGTAACCAAAATCAGAGTTTTCGGTTACTTTCGAAATATCAAAGCTATCTATATCTTCAATCCATTCAAATTTACCTTCTGGTAAAGATTCAGACATTGCCCAACCATATAAATTGTTTGCATCTAAATACATAAGATATTGTGTGGGTTTAGAACAATCATATGTTTTCATATATTTATGATTTGCAACTGTTCGACGTTTTGAGCATTGAACAATACCACCTCTAATTCCTTTTTTAATGAAATTATACATATTTATATCGGTGAACAATTCCAATTCAATTTTCGTTATTTTTAACATGGCATCCCACGACAAACCAGGTGTCGTATAGTAATGACATGGATCAAGATGATATATTGATTTACAAACAGAACGAAAATTTTCAAATACATCGGTCAAAAGAAGTACATCTGTTTTTAGATATAAAAGCATATACTCATTTAGAGATTGACAGTTAAATGTAGACCAAACACTTATCGCATGTTCGTAATCATCAATAGTACATTCTTTATTATTTAATGTAGAGAAAAACTGTTCGCGAGAAGGTAAGAAATTTTCGTTTAATTTCTCAGCTGAATCGATATACTCATAAGGAAATATACCTTTTCTTTTCAAAAGATTAAATTCTAAATGATTTGGAAATATCGATTTTAATATTTTAAAGTCATCATTATGTAAATAATTAGATAAACTATCTAAACTTGATGACATAAATTTAAAAGAATCGAGAAAACGTAATTCTAAACTATATTTATCAGTAATTTGAATTCTTTTCGTAACAGATATATACAATTCTTTATTAAGGGGTATAACATTTATATCACCCGGATAATCTGCTAATACCTTTACAAACAAATGACAATCATAACCAGAAAAGTTATGAAAAATTATTGGGATATAGTTAGGTAATTGATAATTAATATTACATTTCGAATGAGCTGGACCGCGATATTGACCAGTTAAATGACAATGATCAGCACATCTATCATCATCATCTAAAAATTTTTTACATATATGACACACACTAGTATTATAATGTTTTTCAAGTTCATGGGGTAACAGAGAATTCATTGCTACTACTTTCATTAGAAAGTTTTCACACAAAAAACGTGCATCATCTATCAAATTTTGAACAAAATCTTTAACAACGTCGTTACCCGTATACGTTCTAAACTTATTCAGTTTAGAATCAAAAGATGATTTTATATAGTAGCTGTAAGCTATAGGTATATGTTTTTGAATGCTGGTAACATTATTAGAATTTTTGTCGTTAATTTTACTTAATATACATTCAAAATCCGCATAGATAACAAATGGTACATCTAATTGATTTTTATAATTTTTGAACTGCAATATATTATCATTATCAACACCCGTAGGCATTTTGGTGACAATTTTATTGCATTCTTGCTTATGTTTTAACAGCAAGAGTTCACTACTTGAATATTGTAAACAAAAATTACAAAAATATTTAGCACCATTGTGTTTTGAAACCTGTGTGCTCAATAAACTACTTATGTTTCTTATCCAAACATAATGTGATTCATCGTTTCTATCGTCTTGAATGTATAGTAGATTGATATGATTAATTTTTTCATCAACTGTCTTATAATATGGTCCAACGATTTCTTTTTTTATCACATCACATCCAAAAACATTCACACTTATATTTAAATTATTTTTTTCAAATATCTTAATATCACCAACAGATAGAGGAAAGGTTAAGGTGGTGAAATCAATTGTTATTCCATTTGTTAGTGTTATTAAGCTTTGTGTGATAACATTACTAAAATGTGAATGCTTTGGATTTAAATGTTTGTTTTCTAATGCAGCTATCAGAGCCCATTTAAAGCAATAATTATCATTATTTCTAATGTTGATGCATGCTTTTTTATTTCTGATAAATAGTGGTAGTTCTAAATATTTAGATCCTTTTATTGGACAATACTTGTTTACGTTTATCTCAATTCTATTTATAGAGACTAGAGCCCAACCACTATCTCGCTCTTGAAATTCATCCATTTTGGTAACTATTTCTATATTATGACTATCATACACGTCTGATAGATCTTGTTCTAATTGAACTATTACCATTTTCGTTTGAAAAGATTTCATACTAATTAGAGCACTATCATCATCATCATTTTCATTCTTATTAGCTTTTGAGAATTTTATATACTCTGCAAAAAGTTCTATATTGAATTTTATATTTATATGTTCTAATAACATATTTTTTAAAATATTTACAATGCTTTCTTTTGCATTCGAAAATAAAATGTTTGCTGAAAGCTCATCTTCCTTTTTATTTTCGTATACAAAAGTTTGGATACGCTTATTAAATAAATTTTTGCTTATATATATATCGTTGTTCATAAACACGCGATTATTTTTTTTTTTTATGTTCATTAGTTCTCAAATGATGAGACCAAGAACCTTTTCTTATATTTAATTCACAAGTTTCACATCGTGTATAGCTACATGATGGAGTTTCTTCAATACTTTCTATTTTAACAATTTTTTCATTTTTTAAATTTAATTTTGTTTTAGTTGTTTTTGATTTCATATGTTTATTATTTAAATGCCTCTTAAAATTAAATTTGAATACGAAAGACGTTCCACATATCTCGCAGATAAACATAATGCAACAACAGAAATGAAAGTAACGTTCTGAAAGTATTTGAAATTGAAGTTGAAATAAACATAAACTATAGATTTGCTGTTACTCTCTATAACATACCTGGATTTAGATATATATATATAGATATATGTGTGTGTGTGTGTGTGTGTGTGTGTGTATTTAAAATCGCAATTTCAATAGTTTTTAAATTAACTCAAATACCGTTTCCACTTTTTTTTATATAAGTATAATCAAATTAAATTATATAAAAATTGTAATTTTGTGTTTTTAAGAATACTTTTTTATTAGTTTTATATCACTTTTAAATCAGCTTTTAAAAAATGCTTTTTATTTTTGTGAGCGATATGTTTTCGCAGAATGACGAAATTCAATTGTTTCATTAAAACTCATTAACAAAGGTTCTTATATACATTTTGTATTCTTACTAAACTAAAACTTTATTAAAATTGTTGTGGTCAAGTTCAGAGATAATGATAAAAAAAAAAAAAAAATAACAAACGTTTTTTAATCACATTTTTAATTCAGTACATATTTCATACTATACTATTATTAGCATAATAAAATAATATTGTTCTTGTCTGTACAACATATAGCTTTATCAATCACCTCTATTATGGGTGCGCTGATGTTTGAGATTTGTTTATTGGTTTCATTCATATAGTTTTGTTATATAATCTCAAGCCCGATGAATATAATTCAAGTGCAAGTTTTTACGATCTAACAAAAAATAATAACAAATATTTAGTTTTTTAATTTTTTTACTTAAAAAATTTTTTTTTATTATTATTAATTTTTAAGTTTTATGTATTAAAAATGCTATATATCAATAATATTTAATTTTAATAATATTCGATTAAACAAATAATTTCGAATAATATTTAATTTTTAATTTTAATAAATAACATAAATAATAATTTAACAAATAATTTCGGCTTCTGTTTTGTTGTCATCGTCAATGGCATTTAACAATCAAATTATTTTGGTGTACCTTGTGCTAAAACGATAATAATTAATATTTAGATTTTTATAATAAATAAAAACTATTTACCTAAAATTACCTGTTGTTGCTGCCTGTATATTAAGTTCGTAATATACATCACTGCTTCCTTTTCTATTTTTTATAAGATAGTAGGTATTCTTGTCAAATTCGGCAATGCAGTCATCATCGAGGGTGTCGTTAAATATACCGGGTAGGTATATGTAGTAGCTGTTTTCCACCAAACAGCGAATTTTACTTCCAAAGCGTGTCTGTACACGCTCTAGTTTTGAAATTTTGTACTTATGGTTAAAAACCATATCCTTTACGGAGAGAATGGTTTTGTTTTGACATTTTTTAAAAATTTGTTTTAAACGTGCTTCCATTTCTTTGGATTTACTTGACTTGAATAACAATTAAAGAAAATTAGACATAGTTTTTATACAAAATTAAGAGATGTAATTTTATAGCTTTGCAATCTTTTTATTGTTTTTGTTTATAAACATGAAAAATTCCTAAAATGTGTGAGAAATTTTTTTGCGGTGTTTTTTTTTTTTTTTTTCTTATCGTTATATATGTTTTTTAATTTTAAGAAGTTATCGTTGCGGTTTTTTCATTTTTATTTAGTTTCTAGTTCATCAAATGCATGAGAAATTTTAGTGCTTACAAAGTTTTTACAGATAAGTATATGTTTTAATTTTAAAAAGTTTCTGTTGCGGTTTTTCGTTTTGTATAAAGTTTCTAGGTCATCAAATGCGTGAGAAATTTTAGTTCTTGTAGGGATTTTTACTGATAATATATTTTAATTTTAAAAAGTTTCTATTTAAAATGTGTTTTCTACTTCATTATAATGATCATCATCGTCATCTTCATCAGTACTGTCATGCAAGTTGTTATAGAATGCATATTGCTTCTTCTTTTTAATGATTAGAGTATATAACCCATTCACTTCTTTAACTTTTTTTAAAATGTGTGGAGTTGTGTTTAGATAATCCATCTGATTTTTAGTAATAATCAGAAATCGTTTAGGTAAATAAATATGATATTCTTTATTTACAAGACATCTTATACTCTCACCATATTTTGTATCTACTCGTTCTATCTTGTTGATTTCATATGCAGTACTCTCTTCCATATCCTTTAAAGGTAAGTATATAATATTAGGATTTTGAAACAATTTTCTTAAACTTGCTCTCATTATTTTGCTTTCAACTTTTCACCGTAAAACGAATTTTCGAACTGATTCTTTATATTCAGTAATTGATACTATAAGGTGTTTTTAGATATTTTAATAACTTGTTATCAATTGCGGTTAAGCATAAATATTAAAAAAGTATACGTATGTATGTATGTATGTATGTAATATATATAGACAGCTGGTGTTTTAATATATATATATATATTAGGGTGGGTCAAATTTTTTCTTCAAAAGGCGTATAGCAAAAATGTAATCTACGTAAAATTCTAAGAAAATTACCCTAAGAAACTAGGGGTCTAAAATCAAAACCTAGCTCCCGCCGAGAGACATGAAGAAAATTCACTTGAGAATTAAATTTTTTTTTTTTTTTAGATCTCATAATAAAATTTCATTATTATAATAAAACAATTTTTTTTTTTATTATTATCAATTCTAAAAAACACAACTTTTTTAAAATTTTCTTAATATGTATAGCTGGTCTTATTTGTGAAAGCATTGACAAATTTCAGTTTTTTAAGTCTTTTTTACAGTCCATTCGGAGTATTTGGGTTCGACTTTCTAAAGTCACTGCCATAACATCGTCACGATTTTTTGCAATTACTCGGCGTGAGACATGCGTTAGCAACTGCACACATCGCTCGGTTCCCTGGATGTGCGACGGAATTCCTGGATCTGGCAGTGGTACATCATCAGATTTAATATACTCTAACAGGTGCTCGTGTGGGATGCTTGCAGTAAATGGAGGCTCAGATAATATGTTGTCATCATCTAAGTCGACTAAATCCATATAGTCTGTGCAATTAAAATTAATGGAATGCTTTTTATAAGCCCTGAGTTTAGTTGAGTCATACAATTGTTCACGGCAATACAAAATTTTGTTAATGGCTCTTGCACGAACAGGTTTCCTTTCGTCGAAAAGCATCGTTAACAATATATTTTCCGGATGGGCGAAAAATGCATTGTTTTGTATCGTTTTGTTTACAATTTCTCGAAGATTTTGCGGTAAAAATTGCGTTGACTTAATAAATTTATATAAAAGCGCGCTGCCATGTACTACTGAATTATAAAATTTTACATTAAAATACATCGGTACATAAACTTTCATAATAAAGTTAGCCAATATTTTTAAATTTGTTGAAGGCAAACTAGTTGCAACATATAGGCGCAAGAGTCTGCTGGCTTTTGTTAACCAGCGAGAATGAACAATTTGTCCCGGTTTCATGCTGGCTATATCTTCTGGACACGAACCTTCCGATACAGCTTTGGCTATTCGAAAGAGATATAGAACGTCAGTAGAAAGTTTTTTTTCATCTTTAGCGTCCAAAGGTGGAGGCATATTTCCCAATAAAATCGGTTCAAAATCAGGTAAAGCCTATAACGAAATGTTTGTTTTACTTTTAAGGGACTTACATTAAGCGTTGATAAAATAAATGCATGCTTACCGGAAGTTGTTCGCAGGTCTGAATTAATTTCGTCAAAGCCCCACTTGCAGTACGTGGTCCACTTGTAGTAGATTTTTCTAAAGCATTGAACAAATGGCGAAGCGGGAGCTCGTTGAAATGCAACAAACAAACAAACCAATGTAATGGTTTATTCAACAAAACTTCAAACTTTCGTAGAATTCCATTTTCAGTTCCAGTATTGGTGGGTTCCCCATCGCAGCAAACTGCTATCAAGCTGGTAAGCGATATTTTTTTTTCCTTGAAGAAATCACATAATTGCAGCTGTTTTGTATTGGAGTCCTCAGCGTCAACTTTTATGTGACCTAACAACTTGCTTCCCGGCTCTTTAACAATCACTATATGAGACTCCTTTTCCACTCTCGGATGGTATTTTCCACTAATTTCTTCCCGTGTCAGTGCATCATTTTTTCTGCCATCAAAAGAAAAAGCTAATAAGGCTGAATCATTGTTTTGCATGCGACGAACAGACTCCCTGCTTTTCATTTTTTCACGACCTACTTTGGATTTATCCATAATAATTGGTTCCCCATTTTCATCTGTAAAGCCAATGTCTTTAAATAAAGCTGTAGCTAAACACGAGGCAACTCTGTCCGAAATGCCGAATCTATCACACATCATAGCAAAATTAATTGTGTCGTATCTTTTAGTGTAAGGTCCCCTTCCGCGCATTATCGGCTCCCTTGCAGCTGGTATTGCAAATTCGATTTCAGAAGCGACGTCCATTTGTGAAGAGTCGAACCTATACGAAGGATCTAAGCTAGCTGGGAGTTCGCTGGACAGTTCGTCTACTATATTTAACACGCATTCAGGAATTGTATTATTTCTGGTGGTGTGTTGGTCAATCATGAATGCTTTGAGAGGATCAGGAATTAATCCACAGGAGCATGGCATTGTTTTTTTGCAACTGCATTTACCGATATAAAATACATCATTCAACGATGTCTCAAATACTGAAAATGTATTACCTCTTGATATGTTTTTTACCTCTTTATGGTATTTGTTGAGAAATGTATTTAGTTTTTTTAAAATGCTTTTTCTATTTATTAGTGCAATATTAATTTTTTCCCAAATTTCAATTATTTTGTTTGCAATTATCGAAGAAAATCTGGCATACGATTGTTGTTTTTTTGATTTTTCTTTTTCGCGCTCACTTAATAAAAAATAATACTTTAGAACATCACGATAACTTGGCAAATTTAATTCACTAAATTCACTTGGCATGCCAATGATACTAGCGTTCTGATTAGTCAGAAAACTTGATCCGGAAGAGTCAATTGACATTGCTGATGATTCCATAATTTAAGGTGAAAATTTTTTTTTAAAAGAGAAATTAACACACGCTTACTTTTTGAAAGTTAACTATCAAGTGCATAAATCAATCAAAACAAATGTTTAACACCACGTTTTTATAAAATGCATTAACGGTAAATTTCTACAATGACTAGAACTATTAATAATATTGGATTCTAATTACTCTTTGTTGATAACTTCAAAAGCACATTACTAAATTATACTTTTTAAAAGGGAAGAGCGGAGCTTAACAAAATCATTCTCTTTTTTAAAGCTACGTAATTTGTATAAAAAATTAAACATAATATCGATGCAAGACCAATATGCCATATTTCTTGAACCATACTTAGTGGGAACATAATAATTTATTTGTAATCAAATAAATTTTCATGTCTCTCGGCGGGAGCTAGGTTTTCATTTTAGACCCATACTTTCTTTGGGTAATTTTCTTAGAATTTTGTGTAGATTTCGATTTTGCTATACGCTTGTCACGTTTTTTCTCACCCGAACAAATTGACCCACCCTAATATATATATATATATATATATATATATATATATATTATTATTTCCGTTATTTCCCCTATAGTTTCCGCTATTATTACGGTTACCATTGTTATTTCGGTTGTTGTAGTTATTTTGTCCACTGTTATTGTTTTGATTGTTTCTATTGCCATTTCGGTTATTATTACCGTTTCTGTTATTTCCATTATTGTTGTTCTTAAAACACATGGATGCGAAATGGTTTCTACCACCACATTTGTCGCAATTTTTTCCTTCTGCATGTCATCTACTGCCGTGTCTACTGCCACATCTAGTGCACTTGTTGTTTTTATTAGAATTATTATTATTGTTATTATTGTTTCTAGAGGAATTTGATACCTGAGCTGTATGGAACATTATCTGATTTTGTCTTATGGTGGATGAAGTCTCTAAAGCAATTTCAATAGCTTCGTGAAGCGTTTTTATCCTACTTGCTTCTATCGTTCTTACAACTTCCCTATTTTTCAATCCGTTTTTGAAAGCATTGAATGCTATTCTAGCATTCGTACTGCTTACCGTGTCCCTGCTTGTTTCACCAAGCGTACTTACTTGCAGTTCGTTTAATTCCATTGTCAAAGTCTCTATCCGATCTTCGAATTTCTGTATTGAGTCAGATTGCACTAAACTCGTTAATTCATTCAAAATGACGTTTGGTGACTTTCTTATGCCGTATGCTTTTTTGATTGAACTCAAAAGAGTTTCAATGTTTGTTGGCACCGCGATTTGTCTTATTCTGTTCTGTACTTTGGTTCTGGTTCTGGTTTTTTACTGACTTCTCCTCGTTTCCACTGTTTGTTGGCCAAGTCGATTTCTTTTAAAATCGCTTTTAGAGCGTCATCGCTCATGTTCCAACACAAATTTTCGTTTATATATTCACTGTCGTGAATGTTGGGTGTTGCACAAAAATGTTGGGTGTTGCACAAAAATGTTGGGTGTTGCACAAAAATGTCGGGTGTTGCACAAAAATGTTGGGTGTTGCACAAAAAAAATGTCGCCTTCCTAGGCCTCCTGGAAGGATCGCCATGTGCTAGTTACGTGCTGTACATTAAAAGACTTTTCATTTATATTTTTATTTGCTTTAGTGTTTTTATTTATCTTTTTTTTTTGTCAGTTCTTTCACAAGAACTGTTTAGTTTTACGTTCTATTTACAATTGACCTGGTTGCTAAAACTAGAGTAGCTTATATACTAATTTCACTATACGTACTACGATACAAAAGAGACGTTCATCAATGAATAATACTAACAAATACAAAGTCGCCTATGAATGAATCATACTACACCCATGACCATACACCATACATGTGTTTGTCAACATACGTTAGTTGATCTTGAATTTGTTTTGACATTGCCGCTTATAATAATATGACACCCTTTATAGTACATTACTCATATGGTGTTCAATGTTACTAGTTAAGGTTTATGGCAGTTTTACTTTGTAAATTTGGGTGGTCAAATTTTATGAGTGGTTTGTTTTTCATATTCATAAGTGTTTTGTTTTTCATGTTTATAAGTGTTTTGTTTTTCACATTAAATCTTGTCATCCTCTTTTGTATCCTATGTATCGTAAGTATGCATCTTACAATTAGCCAAAGGTTTGTTGCTTGTGTTGTTCGTCGCATCCGCTGCAGGGGACCGGTTGTGTTGGCTTTTCTCTTGCAAGTTGTTGTCGTTGTTTGCGTCTCCTACAACGTGTTGAACTTCTGACCCGCCCGTTTTCGCGGTAAAATTTCCAGAGAGTGGCCGCGGGACACATTGTTTTTGGAGGAAAGCCATACTTTTAAAATGTTCCCATGCCGGTGCGGCTGAAGGAGGAGCATCGCAGGTATTTTCTTCGCTGAAAATTCCCGGAGCTCCCGATTTTGGAACATCTTCATTTTTTAACTCCTTAAAGAACCTTGCCCGCAAACGTTTCCATTTCTGTTTAATGCTCTTTTCTGCAAGTAGTAATAAACGTAAAGGATTTAATGAAAACGTACGCATTTTCGGCAGTAAGAGATAAAAAAAATTGTTTTCTTCTTACGTGGTGCACCGATCCGCGCCTCAACTCTGTCCCATAATTGTCTTAGGTACATACCGTTCCTGTGATTTTTATGAGTGCCGTCCCAAATGGCTGGGTACTTGAACACTGTCCCAATTAATAAAGCGGTATCTATTTTGATGGGGTCAGTTGGAGCCATAACTATGCTGCTTCCTCCCAAAAAAAACTAGATGTCGAATGAAAGAACAGAAGAATTTAGCTTGAAACATTTTTAAGTGTGGGAAAACCATTAGAATAATGTACATAATAAAGGTGCAACATTTTAAGAGGAGGAGAGTAGGGACTTCCAATTTGGAGTAAATATTACCGCAAATGGGAAAAAAATAAGAAGTATGTGATTTATAGGAAACATTTTTTTACGAATATGTACGAAAACACAATAAAAAAATTTACTATTAACAAAAAAATAACTGAAAAAAGTAAAAACAAGTGGTTTAACAACGAACTCAAATCATTAAAAAGAGAAAAAGTCTTTAAGTATCAAAATGCAATTACAGTAAATACAATTGACGCTTGGAATAGTTATAAAATAATTAGAAATATCTATAAAGCAAAAACTGAACATGAAAAAAATAAATATATTAATAATAAAATAAATAGTGCAAATAACCAAAAAGAAATGTGGAGTAAAATTAAAGAACTAGTCCTAAAAAAACCCCAAATCTGTGATAAAAACTGTGATATATAAACAAATAGAATATAAAGACAATTTTCAAATAGCCAAAAATTTTAATGATTATTTTGTAAATAGTATTAAAGAAATCAGATATTCCATTGAAAATGTGCAATATGAAAATGAAATACAATATGAAAATGAAATGAAATGATAAACTTTAAATTTAAATTCCGTGCAATACATTTACAAGAACTAAAGATTATTTTTAAAAGCATTAACAAAAAACCTGATTATAACAAACTATCAAGTGACATAATCCTAGATAACTGGGACAGAACAGGTAATATTATATTAAATATTATAAATAAATCACTAGAGACTGGCGTATTCCCAAATAATTGGAAAGAATCGATGATATTGAAATTTGTGCTATTTCTGTAACTATTGTTGCGGTTGTTATTGTGATTGTATCTACCTCTGTTGTTATTGTATCTAGCATTTCTATTGTAATTGTTTTAATTATTGGTTCTGTTATTAGCATTTGTCTGATGCCAATTCCTATTGTTAGTATAATTACTGTTTTTATTTTGTCTTTTATTGTAATTATTTGAGTTCTGGTAGAGCACTTGTCTTTCCTTGACACGAGCTGCTGAATCTTCTGCCAGTTTAAGAGCCTCTGTAAAAGTGCTCACCCTACTTGCATCAATAGTTGACACTGCTTGTTGATCTCTCAAACCATTTTTGAAAACATTGAGGGCTAGAACATTATTCGTTCGAAATATTGCAGACCTGTCTGCTTCACCGACCTCGCCTATTTGTATTTCATTTAATTCACCAATAAGGGTTTCTATCTTTTCGGCAAAACCTCGCACGTTGTCGCCCCTTTGTACAGTCTGCGTCAACTTTTGCAGTATGATGTTTGATGATTTCGTAGGTTTGTAGGCTTTCTTTAGAGCCAACACCAACTCATTAACGTTTGTCGGAACTGTGTTGCCTCACTCTGTTCTGTACTCTAGGTTCAAGACGCGATTTGAATACAAAATTGAAAAAAAAATTACGTTTTTCCTGTGAAACAGTTTCAGATACTATTTCAAGATTTGTTACAAATCTATGTAACTCTTCCTTTTTACCCGAAAATATTGGTAATAATTTTGAAATGGCGGATAATTCGGACATATCCATACCATTCGTGGCCATTTTCAACTTTTTACTTGTGTCAGAATCCTTCTTGTCAGTATTTCTAAAAGTGTGCTGTTCCAAAATATCCAGAGCTTCCTCTTTAAGCTTCCTAAAATCGTTAGTTATTTCTGTTCTGACCTCTATCGTTAATATAGGATCTATTAAATAATCCCCCAGTTGTTTTTGCAATTCTAATAATTCTCTTTTCTTTGCATCTATTGTCTCTACGGAATATGGTCTATTTAGTGATTTTTTAGCATTCAATATTATAGTTTCTAATTTTTTTATTATTAAATCCATATGAAAAAAATTTTTTTTTTCTTCTTTTTTTTTACAAAATTTTGTTTTCTAAATATTTTCTTTATTTATTCCATAAATCATCTTAAAAATTACAAGTTATTAAATCTCTCTGTTTCTTATAAATCATTCATAAATCATTCTCTTAATAATTATAATGTTTCTTAATTAATTATTATTATAGTTAAAAAAAATTTATTGTTCTTATTGTCTAGTTAAATATTCTTTTACATATATTTGTGCTTCATATTTTCTTTTTCTATTTTTCTGATTTTCTTATCATTCTATATGTCTCCTCTATTACTGTAGATGGTCTAACTATGTCTTCTCTCGTGGGAGCTCTCTCCATACCTATAAATTCCCATAGTTTTGTTAACCGTACTAACTTTCTTTCTATCTCTTCTTCAGTTTCAGATTTTACTCTTTCCTTCTTATCCATGCTACCAATTTTTTGTTTGTTTTTTCTTTGCCTTTTTCTCTTTTAAGTTTAACTTTAATTGAATTTTTACTTCTTTTATTTTTTCTTCAAATTTTTCTTTCCTGTCGCTGTCAGTTTCAAAGCTTTGTTCACTCTTCAATAAGTTTAATCGTTTCTTTAAAAGGCTTCTGATATCACCCCGATTTCTCTTTATTACTGTTAAGTCTACTTTTGGTATTTTTGGCAATCTAAAAATCTTTTCCGAATTTAAAACTTTTACTGGCCTTGGTCCTATGTTTAATATTTCTGGCTTTTTTATTTCTATACTATCCCTATTTTCAAATTCTTTTAATTGTTGTAACCACCTTTTTTCAGCTTCATTTACCTCTGCCCATAATTTCTCAAGTGGCTCTTCTCTGTCAATGTTCTCCATTTATTAATGTTGTCCTAAATTTGCCCTGATTTGATTTCTCCTTAATTGTTTCTTCACGTATTTCTTTAAGTATTTTACTATAACCGTCAGCGTAGTACCTACACAAATTAGAATCACTACTTCCAAACTGATACTAACTGCGGTTGAAGACTTAACTGAGGCTGATACTACCTCGTTTATTTTGTTTTGGCTATTACCCATTAAAAAATTTCTATTCCCCTTTAAAATCGGATAAAAAAAAATTTTCTTTTTTTTTATTGATTATAAAATTTAATTTAATGCAAAAAAAAATTTCTATTGATTATAAAATTTATTTTACACTTTTTAACCTAAACCTTAATTTAATTTTAATTTAATTCACAATTCTTTCTTTGATTTAATTTAAATTTTTCTTTTTCTTTGTTTCACAAAAAGTTATACATCCTTGGGATTCAACAAATTTTCCCCTTTTTTTTCACAAATTGAGTTTCATTTTATCATTGCACTATTAAAAGCTTTTTCATTACCAACTGTGCCCATGCACTGTTTTGGATTTAAATTTACAATATATATATACAATACCAATCGTTCCTTAAAATTAGTGTGATCTTATCGGCTTTTCGGTGTATTGCATTATGCTGTACTTCCAATGCAGTTGTTGTCAGGATCTGCAGAATGATGGTGATGTCAGGAATATTTATATTGATGTATTGTTCATTTATTCCTTTGCAAGCAATTTTATAATGTAGCAAATTTAATGCTTTTTATTACATCTGCCTTGCAAGGATCCCCGCTGTCAGGTCCTTCTTTTCGGCAGTTTGAGGATTAGGCTGATATACCTTATATCTTCTATGCTCGAAAAGTTTGCAGGATCGCCATATAATATTTGCTGTTTTGTTGAATTACTATGGTTAATGAAACTCGGAGTTGTAGCTAGTTTAGTTAGCCAAATAATAATGACTCTTTATTTAAATTTAATTGCTGCTTATATATTAATTCTTACAGCTAATATTTGAGTGATTTTCTATAATCAATCACTAATACATCTAAAAATAATTTATTCATAATTGTGTCCAGCAAGCAATTGATGAGTGACACTGAGAGTACAACGACTGTTGTAATAGTATCCCTCACCTATCTTTGCTTTAATTTACAACTCACATTTGCCACCCGTAAATTCCAGATGGTCAAATGTAAACAAAAAGATCGAATTAAATCAATGCAAACAAAACTGAAACATATCGACGCTTATTGCTTGACACAAATATGTATGGTGTGTGTGTGTATACGTTTACATATAGTGTTCATATCTTCTACACTATGTCCATTAGGGGGGGTCAATTTGTATGGACCGAAAAAAAGTCACCAAGCGGTTATCAAAATCGTAATCTACGATGAATTCTAAGAAAATTTGCCCAAGAAACCATGGGTCTAAAATCAAAATCGAGCTTCCGATTTTTAACGAGAAAGTTTTCGTCCGTCTTTCCGTCTGTGGAAAACACGCTATAGTCCACAATAATAATGCTAGAGAGCTGACATTTTACAGAAAGATGTCTTGCTGAGAAGGTAAGGTCAAGTTCGAAAACGGGTTGGAAGGCTTTGTATTTTAAGTTATGTTACCTCTCGCCTCATTAAAATTAAAATAAACAATTTTGCGATGTTTTGAAAATATCACACTTTTTATTTCAACATTACTTATTTTTAAGGTCTTTCTTGCTATCAATCCTAGGTGTTACGTTTCGACTTTTAACTGTGACTGCCATAACACCATCGCGTTTTTTTTCAATAGTTCGACGTGAGACTTTAGTCAGTAGTTGCACAAACCGCTCGGTTCCTTGAATGTGTAGAGGAATGTGTGGATCCGGAAGCGGTGGATCGTCAAATTCTATGTAATTGAGCAAGTGTTCATAGGGTATGCTTGCAGTGAATGGGGGCTCCGATAAAATGCCATCGTCATCTAAGTTTATCATGTCGAAGTATTTAGTGCAGTTAAAATTTATAGTGGGCTTTTTGTAAACTCTTAATTTTGTTGGGTCGTAAATATTTTCACGATAATGTAAAATTTTTTTTAAAGCATTCCGCGCACTTCTTTTCTGTTGTCAAAAATCATTGTTAGAAGCACATTTTCTGAGTGGGCAAAATATCCGTTATTTTGAACAGCATTATTTACAATTTCACGCAAATTTTGTGGCAAATATTGCGTGGAACAAATAAATTTATATAAGAGTGCACTTCCATGTATAACTGAATCGTAATACTTTACATTAAAGTACATTGGTACGTAAACTTTCATGACATACGTTGCTAAAATTTTTAAATTTTCGGATGGTGAGTTTGTAGTTACATACAACCGCAAAAGTCTACCAGCTTTGGTTAACCAACGGGAATGAACGATAGGCCCAGGTTTTATGTGGTCTAAACCTTCTGGACAGGAACCATTATGAATTGCGAAAGCAATCTGATATAAGTACTTAACGTCCGTTGAAAGTTTTTTGTCCTGTTCTGCCGACAAGGCGGGTGGCATATTCCCCAGCGAAATACTTACAAAATCGGAAACAACCTACAAAAAAAAAAAAACAAGTTTCCTGTTTAGAATCAAAAATATAGATATTTATTAAATTACCAATTCTTTGCTCACCTGAATCTGTTCGCAGGTTTCCATTAATTTCGTGAGAGCTCCAGTATCCGTTCGCGGACCACTTGTGTTAGATTTTTCCAGAGAAGCAAATAAGTGACGAAAAGGTAACTCATTAAAATGTAACAAGCAAACAAACCAGTGTAATGGCTTGTCTAACATTACTTCAAATCGTCGTAATATACCGGTTCCTGTCCCAGTATTGGTCACTTCACCGTCACAGCAAATTCCAACCAGATTGGTAAGAGCTAAGTTCTTTTCTACAAAAAAGTCATATAGCTGCATTTGTTTTGTGCCAGCGTCCTCAGCATCGAGTATTAAATGACCCAATAGCTCAGTTTTAGGTTCTCGCACAACCACGATATGGGATTCTTTAACCATCCTTGGGTGAAGTTTATTGTTTATATTCTCCATTTTCAACGACTCATCTTTCCTGCCATCAAAAGCGAATGCCAGCAGGCTAGAAGCAATTGTTTGTTTTTCTCGCACAGAATCCCTGTTTTTTTTCTTCTCTCGCGCTACTTTACACTTGTCCATTATAATAACTTCTCCATTTTCGTCTTTGAAACCAATATCTTTAAAAAGTGCAGTAGCTAAACACGCAGCCACTCTGTCCGACACACCAAATCTGTCGCACATCATAGCATAATTAGGAGTATCAAACCTTCTTGTATACGGACCGCGATTAAGAACAATTTCATTTTCCAAATTTGGTGTTCTGAATATGAAATCTTCATCAACTTCCATATACGATGTCTCAGGACGGTAAGACGAATCTTCAGTAGCAATCGCATCGGATTCCAAATCAACAACATCTGTCAGAACTTCTGGAATTGTTAGCTTTCTTACGGAGAGCTGATCAGTCAAAAATTCGTGTAAGTGATCAGGCGTCAAACCACATGAACAACGATTACTTTGTAGAGTACACTTGCATTTTCCGATATAAAATAAGGTATTCATTGCTTCCACAAATGCGTTGTATTTTTCAGTTGTAGATTTGGCTTTTGTTGCTTGGGAATATTTATTAAGGAAGCTTTTTAGTTTGCTAATAACAGTTTGTTCGTCATTATGGCAATATTCAACTTGCTCCAAATTTCAATAAGTTTATCGGCTACTTGTGAAATAAAAGATGTATATGAAAACATTTTATTTTCATTTTTAGCCCGATCACTGAGGAAAAAAAAATGTTTTAAAACATCGCGGCAACTTGGCAAATTTAGTTCGTGTAAATCACTTGCCAACCCAAAAACACTAAAATTCGGAATTGGCATATGTATTAAATTTGATTCCGTTTGAACTGATAATATAATATCATTATCAGTAGAAGAACCAATTGATATATTAGACTCCATAATTATTCAATTACAAATAATAGATAGCAAAACAGAATCTGGGTTTCAAAGTTAAAATCGTGAAATTTAAAAACACGTGCACAATAACTGGATATCAATCGAATGAATTCTCTGAGAAACAACAATTTCATGGCAAGCTGTGTTTTTTTTTATATTTAAATAGCTTAAGGTCACTTTGTTCATTTTTCTGATTTCTAAATATCTCTTTTCTACACATAAAACGAGAACTTTTTTAATACAAAAATTTCATAAATATTTAAATTTTTTTTTAAAGATCACAACGAAAACTTTCTCGTTAAAAATCGGAAGCTCGATTTTGATTTTAGACACATGGTTTGTTTGGAAAATTTTCTTAGAATTCGTCGTAGATTACGATTTTGACAACCGCTTTGGCAAGAAAAAAATTGACCCATGTCCATACACACATCGTATTGTTTGTGAGTACATGAATTATAATTACCATTTTTGTACACTATGTTCATGCACTCACTACAGAGGCTTCGCGGGATTGTACTGCTTCAGACTTGACCTCCCCTTGAAAGCTATAATCTGCTCGTCCACACATTGATGTTCTTCTTGAGGTATTTTATTGAACTTATCTTTCAGTAGTGACAGTAATGGGCGTATTTTATATAGCTTGTCAAAATTTGGTTCATCTTTCTTTGGCTGCTTTGAATTTTAATTCAGGTGAAAAGAAGACTTAATTTTTTCAAATCTTGATCGTCAGGCCTTTCCCCTGTGTAAGCTTTTCTGCAAACATAATTAATTTATACTTTTTCTATATCCACTATGGACTAAAGTTGCTTATAAGCAACTTCAGGTTTAAAAAAATTCTATCTCTCTAAATATTGAATTTTTTTCTATCTAAATTTACTATTTATAATTGTTACAGGGTCCATTTTTAACTTATGAGTGCGTAAAAAAACTAAGAAATCGTACAAAAAATATCCGGAAACTGTAAAAAAATGTTATATATCATGAATTCCAGGCAACGTACAATTACAGCTTGCGAATTATTTTGCCAGAATTCTCTAACAAAATATTCTTTGCCAAAAAACTTTTTTTACAATTTGTAGAAGTGTAATCAAGTCATAATTAAAAATTAATTAAAGTTTCATTAATTTCATTATCAACATATTGTACACAATATAGGTCACGTACGTGTTACAAAAATATGACATATGAAATTTTGTATTAACTTCTAGTTAAAATTTCAGCGAATTGTTTTGAACTAAAGAACATATTTTATTGAAAGTTACAAGACATGATTCTAAAGTACTTTTATAGCGATAAAATTTGAAAAGCATCAATGTAAATAATTGTTTTAATTTAATTTAAAGGGCAACGTACATATGTTACAGGGTCACGTACAGTTACTCAGTATAACCTGTACAACATATAATGAAGAAACACATCTTGTTTTTATTTTATTTTAATTTCAGTTTTATTTTGGTTTATTCAGTTCCCGTTAATAAAAATGTTAAAAAAAAAAAATGTTTGAAATAAAACAAAATGGTAACTTCTTATTCTTATATGTAGGTTCACAGATAATTGGTGTATTCAGTTATTTTATAGTGGATTGATTTGTATGTGAGGCGAGACAGTATTCGAGTCTGTGAAACTTCCAAAAAGTGCTGCAACTGTAGATTGGGAATTCCAGGCAGGCGAGTATTCTCCCATATTGTGTGTAAGGCACTGCGAGATTCGACTATACTTTCTTTGCTTATATAAAATATTTTAATATTTTTTAATTTGACTGCTGCACAATTTGCAAACTCTTCTGCATTATTAATTGTTGTTCGTCTTGATTTTATTTCCGTCCAAACTGTTCTCTTTACCGTGGCTCCAATACCGTCAACAGCACCTTTGCCATGTGATGTGGCAAAAAACGACCAGGTAATATTCATGTTAAATTTCAATTCTAACTTAATCAGACTTGATAAGATGAATTTATTTTTAAATTGGGCAGCACATCCATCGGAAAAAATGTGACATTTCTTAAATGTGGCGACTCCAGATCTTATATAGTCCAAAATTGTTGTCAAAAACTTCCATACACAGTACTTGTCGTGAGTTAAGTCATTGCTTATAATAGCTATTGACAGAGTTCGAGTTTTGGTCCAAATACAAGCAGTGAACACTGTGACTTGTTCGTAGGAAAAATGAGCAGCCTGCACTTCATCCTGCTGAAATATTGCAAAATTCTCTGCGAAGTCAATTTGAATTACCTCTTCATCTTCAGTAATTGTGTTCTTCAAAGTTTTAAAATGTTCTGTCTGAATGTTATTGATAAAGGAATGTATTTTAAACTTTGGCAGTTGCACCTGTAGTTCATCGACTGCTCTCCCAACAGATGAAGTGTATACAATTTCCTTAATTCTTCCACCTTGCTCCTTTTCCCATTTTTTCCAAAATATATTTGTACTATAGTCCAGTAGTATTGGTACCACATCTCTGACATTTGTCTCGCAATTGGGGCATTCCCCCATCATACAACTTTCATTTTCGACATTGCAGCAAAGGTCTTTTAAAAGAATGCTATATGATAGTGGAAATCCCCTAATATTTTTAAGCGCTGAGCACAAGTGACTAAAATTAGCATGTGTTTGGCATACACACACATTATGCGGAGTGTCAGCAACAACCATTATATTTTTGGGGCGTAATTCGAAGAATGTGGATTTCCCCACAGTTTTATTAGGTTGAGTTTCGTTAAAATAAATTTGGTATGCCTCTTTCAAGGTCATTATCATATATCGTTTCTGCATAACAACTCTCTTGTTATCAATTTTGATTGATATTACATCAGATTTTCCTGGAGTCTGGTAAGAAATATCATCTCGCTGGTAGAAATTGAGGTCTTTAGAATGTAAAGCCTTCTCAGCTTGAACTTTCTTGTAATTTTTTTTTTTTTGGATTTCTCTTTTACAAATTTCGGTAGCAATTTCAGGATAAAATTCTTTGCGCAGCTGCTTTAGTACAGCTCGCTTCCTGTTAATATCCATTGGCAAAACTTTTCTTACGCGATTCACTGCCTTATAAAGCGTTTGTTTTGTTTTATAAGGTGGCTTATTTGATTCTGGATGTTCCATTTTATATTTTTGAGCAGCTCTGTATTGCCGCATTCTCTCAGCATTTTTCTGTTTTTGTTTCACAGTTGTCACTTTTCTCACTGAGTTTTTTGTTTCCAAATTTTTCACTTTTTGTCTATATTCTTTTATTCTTTCGCGTTCCTTTTTTTTGTGTTCCAACCATTGTGTGACATTTTCTCGCAGTTTCTGTCGCGATCGTTTCATACTTTCTTTTCCTCCACCCATTTTCTGAAATGTAAACAACAAATATGAATACATAATACGTCGTAGGAAGTAAGTGAAGTTAAGTGAAGGTGTAACATGTACGACACTCATATTTTCGTTTTCAATAAAAACTCAGCAAAAGTAATTTCAAAATATATTTGTTTAACACGATATCCACAAGTAACGGTAAAATTTTGCAACAAAAATATTGTAGTTTATGCGTTATTAAAACATAATGACCTTGGGCAACGTACATGTAACACAGAAATATTCATGAAGTATTTAGCTTTTGCTTCCATTAGTATAGATTACTTACCTTTCAATGTTGCTGATAACTATTTAGAAGACATTAACAAACTATTACCGCTCAAAACAATTTTCGATTTTTGCTCGACGTGATGTGTACGGGCACCGCAAATGTCACTACAGAACTAAACTTTTGAAGCAAATATACTCACTTAACAAATACCCAAGAACAACGACAAAAAGTACCGTTGTTCTGAACAAAATTATCTCATTTTATGTCTCTGAGAATCAAACGAATACGCTAGGTACTCTTTCGTTTCTTTTCTACTGCTTTAATTTTTTAGAACAGAGGATTACTTTTACTTGGAATTCATGATATATAAATTCGATTTGAAAGTTATAAAAAATTTATCTGTATTCTGCCAGATAGGTTACACAACTGTTTCAAAAAATAAACAAAACTTACCTCTCGCCTTTCAGTTATATTTTATTATTATATATTTTTTCTTCTTTGAATTTGTATAATTTTTTATTATCTTTTCTTTTTTTACTCACTCACCATTACCGAGACCGATTTATTTTTACAACAGAGACAAAAACAAAATATTTTACAATTTAAACAAATATAAATATTTCAAAATTATGAAATTTTAATAATTTATATTATTTTTTTTTTATTTTTTTATTTAAACTAATACTTCCTGAAGGTTTGCGTGATTTTAATTTCAGGGGTCACCAAAATGTTTAGAAATGACGACGCGAACAGTTTAAGGATTTTAAGAGAACTCTCCTTTATTTACAAAATTAACAACTTAAGTACTAAACATGAAAATCTTATTACTAAACTAGGCTACCTGACACTGCACTATGGGCAAAAATGCGATATTTTTGGCATTAATTGCAGTTTAAAGCTAGACACTTAAAATTTTGCACGAATATAACTAACACCAAAATGGATTTATTTATTTTTTTTATTTTTTATTTGGACCACGCCTTCTTCTGTCTCCCCATTAAAACATTAGGTCAGGTTTTGGCATAAATTCGGCATGGGCGCACCTCGGCTTTTTTTATTTTCGTTATTTTTTCCTAAAAGGGCATAAAACGCAAATAAAAAAGAAGAAGAAAATTTTTGGTGCCGGTCCATATTTTCCGAAATATAGGCCTCCAAATCTTGAACGTATGATCGCCCATAAGTTGGCTATTTATAAACCGGTCTTGTTAAAATGTATGTCACTAGAAAGCTGTTTCAATAATCTATAAGTTTGCATCTAAAAATATTTTATTTTATTAACACATTAGGGGCCAGTGCTAAAAAAACAATGTCTTAACCTCACTTTTTGGATAAAACCACTTAAGTTTAATGTGTTTATATATTTTGGTAGACTCAGGCGATAGACAAGGCTTCAGCCTTTTTGTAAAGGTATAAAACTGTTCATTAGCCCTTCAAAGACCGGAGATATTTTAATTATGCTTACATTTTATTTTCCAGAAACTAAAGCTGAAGTTATTGAATAAGAAAAGTTGAATAAAGATTAGTTGAATAAAAGTAAGGTTGGCTCAACCGGATCCCTGAAAAAAAGAATCATATGAGACAAATTCTAATATGCCTTTGTCATTTTACAAACCATATATGAATATAGATTTTCTAACTTAATCGTCTTCATTTTCTTCTTCCAACTAAATATTCTCCAGTCCAAAACTGTCAATTTCGTCGGCCTCATCGTCTTCTACTTCATTTTCATTTTCATCACCTTCTAATGTGTCTGAAAAGTCTATACCAGGTGTTTCGAAAAGGGCAATGACTTCTCTGGGCAGGCTCTTCTTTTTGTTGATTTTTTTTCGTTCTGTTAAACTTAGGGTGGACATTAGTGGGTCTGAAGAATCCAATGCTCTATTAAAAACGTCTGTCATGTTATCCAATCGGCTACATTTCCATGCATGCGATCTCCTGTCTTTTTAATTTTACGTTACTTCTCTACATTCTCTTATCAGTGGGTAAGAGGAATTTTCAATTTTGGCAAAATAATTGTTGTTGATCCTTGTTATGAAATCGATAATTTTTTCATAACCTGTTTCTTCATGAAGAAGATTTGTAGGATACCTCCAGGGCTTTTTATTTATCATTTTAAGACATTTGTTTTGTATAATTTGTAAGCGTTTTCCTGAATTATTCGATTGGCTTCAGCTTGCATTCGTGCGTTCTCTATCATGTCCATTTTTTGTCTTCCTTCTTGATCATTTGTCACAAATCCATACTCTTTTTCAACATGTCTAGCGTGTGCAAATCCGACTAGTTTGGCACACTCCATTACACTTGTAATGTCGGCTTCTGCTATCATACGCGCATTCTTACTCCTATCCTGTCCCATTATGCATCCGATTATGTTTGTAAAGAAATGTAGTGAGGGATTTGCTCGTGACGAATACGCACTTCTGCTGCATGTACTAAGATCCATGTGATAAGGGAAATAAGAATCCGATCGATCATATTCTTCAGAAGAGGAATACATCTCTACGACCTCATCGGCCACAGTTGTTGAATAGATCCATGGTATAAAGTCTCTTGCAGTTTTATATCCGCATAGTTTAGTGCAGAAGCAGAACGACATTAAAGCGGCACAATCTCGGAAACGAGATCCAGTGGTGGCATAACGTAGTACCGCCCATTCGTGCTCATCGAACTTAAAAAAGAACATGTCAATTGCTGCAATCATTGCTTTAATGGTCTTGTTATTATATAAAGCCTTGGTCTTAATGACCCCTGCAGCCATAGATTGACTCGGTCCTTTATTTGCATTAATCTGTTGATCCATCATATTGGAGAGATTGGCCCTGTATTGTGGCTCACTGGCTTTTTCGATTCTATAACCCCCTAACAACCAGAGACACAACCATAAATCGTCTGCTTCAGTTGTTCCCGCTGCAGCTTCTCTAACTTGGAAGGGAGTGGGGGCAGCTATGGTATCAATCGTTATGATGTCCCAGGGACAGATGTCAGCGCCCTTCAATCCAATTGTGTGTCCATATGATTTCCAATCGGATACCAAACTACATTTGATATTCCTCATTACAAGCCAGAGATATTGCGCTGCAACTTCAACTTGAACTGGCTCATCATTTTCGACGCTGTAATAGAGAGTATGCCTCAATTGGCTCAACTCAACCTCCATCTTTTTAATTGTGAACCTTGGTTTATTTGCCCTTAATACTGGTCCAGGTGCCTGGACTTCCTTTTATCTTGAACTAACTCAGGATGAATTATCCGTTTCGACTTTATGTGCAACAAACCGCCTACCACGGGTGTGGGTGCTGAATCTCGACTCGCCATTTTTGTTATTGATTCTAGATATCTGGATTTTATCTGAATGGTGAGAATGTTGTTCTGTTCTTCTAAGATAGTAGCTTTTAAACACTGAAATTATCCCTTGATCCATTGGTTGGATGAGTGAAGTGGTGTTTGGTCGAATAAATAAAAATTTCAGATTCTCTGACAAATCATCAATGTAAATAGAATGACGGGGGCATTATCAACGATGATCAAAGCCTTAAAATCCAATTTTTCTTTAGAGCAATAGGATTTTATTTCAGGAATAGCACATTCACAAATCCAGTTTTTAAACATTTCAGACGTCATCCACGCTTTTTTGTTTGATCGCCAATGTACGGGTAGATTTTTTTTTATTAACGCCATTCATTGCTCTAGGATTTTCTGCAGTATGAATAAGAAATGGTTTGAATTTGAAATCTCCTTCAGCGTTTCCGCCCAGCAGAAGAGTGAGCCTATTTTTGATTGGCTTACGTCCTGGAACAGAATTTTGTGCTTTAGAAATATAAGTTTTGCTCGGGAGCCTTTTCCAAAACAATCCCGTCTCATCAACGTTGAAAATTTGCTGAGAAGTAAGTCCTTCGCTATGGATAATGGCTTTTAAAACATCTGGGAATTTTGCAGCTGCAACACTATCTGCACTAGCTGCTTCAGCTTTTAGTTTTACATTATGAAGGTTGTACCGTGCTTTAAATATTTCAAACCAACCTTGACTCGCTAAAAACTTTGATTGCCTTTCATCAGCGATGCCGTGTTCCAAATTATTAGAGCATGTTTTTTTTTTTTCAATATCTTCATACAATTTTTTAGCTTTTTCTTGAATTATGCTCTTAGTTAGTGGAACTTGGTCATGGTTTTGTTTTTCAATCCATATAGAAAGTAAGGATTCCATTTTCACTAACAGAAAGTCTCTTGCGCGTGTTATTTTTTTTCGCATCTGAGACAGAAACAGCTGCTGCGATTTCTTTAATTTTACTGCCGTCACGATCTCTTATTGTGTTTAAGGTTGATTCTGCTAGTCCAAGTGCTTTAGCTATATTAACAGGTCGCTCTCCTGCTTCAAAACGCCTTAAAATGTTTAATTTAATTTCCATCGTTATTGCCTTTCTCGGTTTCTTTTTTTCAACTTTTCCACTCATGATTACTATCCTACCGAATAAAAAAATTATGATGACCAGTTGAAGCTACAAAAAATAATTTCAATTTACGCAAACAGATTCCAAAACAAAAAATTTGCTTATGTTATAAATTTTATTTTTCACCACCTACAAAAATAACACTTGTCGTTTCGAGAACTTTCATCAAACTGAAAACAAAACGTAAATTTCTCACATTGAATTGTTAACGAACATCAAAATATGGGATTCCACTTTTTATAACGCGATCGGCGACCGGCAAAGCCATGGTCAGCCATGATCAAGCGTCATATTTCAAACCCCCTCTTGTCTACCCCCCCTGTCTACACATATGTGATGGTGTTGGTGTGTGATCTAAACAGAACCGAAGGTTTGTTTAGCGACAAGTTCCTAGTGTGTCGTATTACGTTCGGTTCATATTTCAAATTATTTATCATATTTCTTTATCACATGATTTAAATGACGTAATAACGAATAACTAATAATAATACTTGTTTATAGAATTTTAAATATTTAAATATAAATAAATTTAATGTAGGTACAGTCGCGCATGTATTCTCGTAGTGAACAGAACAAATCGCGGTTAGCGTTTCTTTTTCCCGGAGATAATTATTTGGGAGCAGGCAATTTTTTTCCAAACGGTGAACCTCAATCTTTAGCTGATAAAGTAGCTTATGAACACGATTACTTTTATAGTATTGCAAAAAATTATCAAGATATAAAAAAAGCAGATGAAATAGCTATAGCAAAATTTCAAAAATTAAATACAATAGATGGAATAATTGGAAATTACGGTTTACGCATAAAACAAGTTGTTGAGAAATATTCTGGTCCACTTTATCCATGGAATATGAGTGAAGAAGATTGGAGAAAAAATATTCGAAAAGACGGGAAAAATTGGAACAAAGGAAATAAATTATATGCTGATAGACAAAAAGAATTAGCAGAAAATCGAAAAGCAGAAAAAGCAGCTGCAAGTTCATCAAAACAAGCAAGAACTGAAGAAAACGAAGTAGAAAATCCTCAATTAAGTACAAGTGTTGATGCAGAAATAGAAACTCAAGTACCAAGTCCTATAAATACATCCCAAGTTTCTTCTACAATGGAAATTGATAATGAACCTTCAAATAATGTAAACTCAAGCGGTGGAAATGTTGTAGATAGTAATACAAAAAATATAATAATACATATGCCACGTCAATTAAAACAATTAAATACTACTATAATTTATAAAAAAGAATTTGTTTTATCAACTTGGGCTAACGCCTATAAATTAATGGATTATATGGTTGCAGATAATGCAGCTAATCAGATCCCATCAACAAAATTAAGTTTATTATCAACTCCATTAGGAGTATTACCATTAAATTCATTGTGTATTTTTATGTCTCGTTCTGAATATGAAATGTTACCACAAATTGCAAAAGCTCTTTCATGTACTGTAAAAGTAACTCCCGTAGGATATAGATGTGCATTCGCAACAGGTGTTAGTACTACAAATATGGCAAATACATTTCATTCAATTATTGGAACTATTGGTGTTGGTTTAAATAAACATTTACATGGAACACATCGATATATTAGTGATAGAGATACGACAAATCATATGATACCAACAGCTTATGAAATGTGCGATATTAAAAAATTAGAAAGTCGTTTATGGGGTACAGAAACTTCTGAAAATAATTCTACTACAATAAATTTAGATGAGGTTCCTAAAAAAGATTTTGGATTTCAAACACTAAAACAGCATACAGTAGATTTTGATTTTATGGGAGCAATGCATGAACCGATGATTGATTTTCATCATAAATTTCATAATGGACATTTAAAGTTATTAAAACCATTTTGGGCCGAATTATATGAAGATACTTCTAGAGATACTGGAAAATATGGTCCATATAATTTAAGAAATAGAGGTGCAAAAAATAAAGGCTATATTCAAACAAATAAAAAAGGAACAGTTACGCATCGATTAATGGCGTATGATACAAGTGATGGTATTAATACTTCAAGTTCTTATACAAAAGATATTGAAAAGCATGGTTTGAGTTCATTTGCTGATAGTACTGGTAATATATATCCTACTCCTTTTGTTTACTTTGGGGTTCAACCTATACAAGCGAATACACCACTTGTAAAAGAAGATTATACAAATTGTCAAGGGTTATGGAAAATTGAAACTGATTTAGAAGTTGAAATGAATTTTTCTACAGACTTAACTTCTTCAACATCAAGATATTTATGGAATACACACTGTTTTGGTTATATGGAAGAATCGGTTCTCAATATAAATAAATTTAATGAAAGTGGTTTATATCTTTAATTTATTAAATAAAATTTAAATAAAAATTACAATTCTTTTATTTCTTTTAATAGTTGATATTTTTTAAACATAATAAATAATGTTTCTGGGTGTAAATCCCGCTCCCATTCTCTTAAAAAAGGTGCTGTGTGCCAATTATATGTATAAATTCGAGACTTTGGGAAATACATCAATATTAGTAGTAACTATAACAGGAGTTCTTCCTATTACTGCAAAATCTTGATGTTTGATATTTGCTGGTGTTTCATCGCCTGAAAAAAAAAAAAAAAATTACTAAAAAAACAAAACATTATTATAAAAATTTACCTGAAAATAAAGTTTTTAAAGTTTCTATCGCAGAAGGTTCAAATGACGGTTCATCCCAATGTAAAATACGTTTGTTTATGCAATTTTTAAAGGGAAACTGTGAATATCTGCTCATATTTAATATCTGTCCAAATGATAATAATGCTGTTTTTAATAAGCGTGCAAATAAAGTTTTTCCTGCTGATACTGTTCCGATAATAACAATACAATTTTTTTTTGTTGTTTCTCGATTTAATACCATATATAATACTTGAATAAAAGATGAAATTAAATCTTCATCTTGTCCAAATTGAAAAGATAGTAATTGTTCAATACGTTGAATAGAATTTTCTATATCGTAATATTTTTTGTCAAAATTACCACCTAAGCAAGCATACATTGGTGTTCCTTGTTTTAAAATTTCATATATTTCTTCTAAAGTTTTAATGTGTAACCATCTATCATAAGACTCTGCTGCTTCTTTGAATTCCTTATTAGAACGTGAAATTAAGTTTAAGTGCGGAGTATTTATCCATTGAATAGATTGGGGAGCGTTATTTACAGGTGATGGAAGATTCATTTTGAAACATTGTAATAGGGAATCTGCAGTGGGTCGTCTTCTTTGTAATTGTGACTGTTCTTTATGATATTTTCGCTTTCTGCTACTAGAACTTGCAGTGCTCTCATTGCACGACCGTCCTGATGGTGAAGGACCACATTCATTCTCCTCTTCGCATGCTGCCACCATAAGTTCGGAGCAATTTTCTTGAGATCCTCTTTTTTGTACACTTTCAGTTGAATGAAAACATCGCCAAGTCTGTCCCCCGCATGAGATTTGGACATTAATCCGTTCCCCTGTACACAAGTAAACTGTGAGATTGTAGACATATTCCCTTGTGCATTGTGTCGACCAAAGACAGTATCTTGACCCACGTCTGGGTTTAACAGCGATTCCATACAAAATTGCACATCGACATTGGGAGTTATAGTAATTGCAGTCGTGGACGACATGCAAGTGTTCCCAATTGAGCTTGAAGTGTTTGGAGATAATGACAAATCCGCCTTTGTAAGATTCGATTCTTTTGCTAAGCATTCGAGCACAGACTTCAAGTTCGTCCACATCTCCTTGTATAATATCGTGCAATATTCGTTTGCGCTTAGGTACACGCATAATGGATCTAATAATTGATCCCAATTCATGGTCAACTTCTTCATCTCGATTTTGTCGCAATCCTTCACTGCTTTCATCCCTCCCTTGAATAAATGAGGAAAGTGAGCTGCAGGATCTGCTTGAAATATATTTATCTCCACTTCCTCCCAGTTCAAGGATGTTTCTGTCGTCACTCCTATCACTGACTCCACTAAGAATTGACAATGGAGAAGCGCTCCCAATATCTCTCCAAGCATCGCATCGACGATCTTCCAACAAGCAAAATGATTCCTCCGAATCACTTTGGTCATTGTTAGCCATATTGTAAATAGTTCTAGCGGGGTTTCAAAATTATGTTGTAGTTCTTGAACCACGTTTAAAGAAGGTAATTGTGACATTGTTATTTACCTTTTTAGCACTCTGGACACGGATTTTCAGTAGTAGTAATTATATTTGTAGTTGTTGAAGAAATTGGATTAAAAGTTGTAGTTGTAAATTTAGTTTCTTCCAATAGATTATTAAAATATTTTAAAACGATAAAGGATGTAATTAAGATTGTTGAAACAACAATTAAAGTTATTATCCTTATTATCCACTTAATAATATGTTTTTTCTCTTGCGAAATAAAAAAATTATTTGCTTCTTCACCAGTCTCTACGTCGTTAAGTAGTTCACTTACTGAATCCATATTAATACTAATAATTTTCTATTTATAACATTTCATTTTATTTAATTTTTTATACAAATATCACATGATTTTTGAAATATGATTCTAACGACGTAAAAACAACCGGACGTAATACGACACACTAGGAACTTGTCGCTAAACAAACCTTCGGTTCTGTTTAGATCACACACCAACACCATCACATATGTGTAGACAGGGGGGGTAGACAAGAGGGGGTTTGAAATATGACGCTTGATCATGGCTGATCATGGCTTTGCCGTTCGCCGGTGCGAAGGAAACCAATTCTTTAATTTTTAGTGGTTGCACGAAACGTTTCGCCACTTTCGAACATCAACCATATCGAACTCATACCGCTCTCGACATAGATATCAAACGTTTTTTGTACATGTTAGTGTGAGTAACAACAAACAAAACGACATATTGAACCATTGGTTCTATGTTGGTTTTTTTTTTCCAAAAGTTCGATTAAGAGTCGTTTTTCTTTATATGTCGCAATGTGAAATTTTTTACGTCGCAAGCTGAAATGATGCAAAATTTTTTTTCGACGCAATGCGAAATGTCGCAAAATGAAACGTCGCAAAGCGAGGTATTGGTGTAGAATATGATAGCATACATAACTCAAATCGGCGAAAATCATTCTTTCGAGAAAAATAACTGTTTATATAAATGTAATGGTGCTTTATTATGACTTAGGTCAGTATGTTTTCATTAATAACGTTTTAAATAACAGCGTTAGAAAAATGGGGATTTCACGTAAATATAGAGCATTATTAGTAAAATATGATAGCATACATAACTCAAATCGTGCTTAAGTCGACTTAGGCGGTTATCGCTTGTGACCACAGATATAAGATTTTACATTCATATGGTTGAGTAGAATTTACTTAATACTAAAAATATATGTTTATGTTGTGTGGTGATTTTGAGTGTTTTTCTCTCGTCAAATAGTCAGTTCGTCAAAACGTCACAGTCAAACAATGTATCGATCATTCATACACAATTGGGTGTAATGTTACACAAATTGGTAATACGCTAAAACCAGAGTTTAAAATTAATACTGTAGCAGTCGTGATTTGCTATAAATTTCATAATTTAATAGCGACGTGCAAGATATATTCAAACTGTCGGCACATTATACTATGAAATTATTTCTTATGTGTATTTTGTTTTGATTGTGTGCTGTCATAGCAATAGCTGCATTTTATTTGTATACTTTTATAGTGCTGTCGTAGTTCATTTATTTGGTGCTGTGGAATTCATTTTTGATATTATGTGTTGGTATGAAAATATTAAATATTTCTTGCTGCTGTGGTGAGCATATTAATGAAACTATATTCAAAATCGAGTTGTTTTAGTATGGTGTATTAGATTAAGATCCATATTTTAACAAGATTGTGGTTTTATAAGGTAAAAATTTTTTATCGGTAACATATCTGTGGAGTTTTGACAAAACAACCTCTTTAGAAATTGGCTACTTTTCAGGAGAGCGAAAAAACAGTTAAATTGCTTCACAAATTTTTTTTGTTAGAAATTTTAAGAAATGTTTTGGTTTTACATTATGCTTGAATATCAAGTGCACATTTTCCAATAATTAAATTTCTTCTCAGATAAATAGTTGTTCTTAAAATGCAAAATTAAATAAATAAGTTGTTTTGTCGAACCGATTTTAGATAAAAAGTTCAGCCTATACTACACAAGTTGTTTTGTCAAAGTAGTTGTGAATGGAAAAAATAATAATATTGGCCGCTTATGTTTAGACAAGTTATTATGTCAAGTTAAAATTTTGAAAAAAAGTCAAAAGAAGTTGTTTTAACAAAATACACTTACGTTTATTAAAAAAAAAATTAATCAAAGTAGGAACTTTGTAATATAAAATTGTATGTAATTTAAACAAAAGTTATTTTCTGAATTTAAAAAAAATATATATATTCATTTTAATTTTTCTCCATTTAAAGGGAAACAAAAGGTATATTTCAGTTTAAGCGCACTAACAGAACTAAATTTAATAATTAAGTACTCTCCTCTTCATCAAGATCTGGGTCAATTTCAACTTGACAGTCGCCTTCAGCTTTAATGCTTTGGTAGAAGCTATGGAATTCTGTATTAATCAGCGGCAGCATTTCTAGCAAATCTCTTTTTTTGTTTTGTGATACGGCCAATTGGCCACCATAACTTGCAACCAACTGAGTATTTTTTGGACGGCGTTGTTGAATGTTAAGCTCCTTAAAGTCCTCCTCCAGATCTAATGATAGTTTGTACTGTAAAACTCCAGGTTTACTCTTCTCATATCGCATCCAACGTACATATTTCCACTCAAACTTCTCACCTGAAAATATACAAAAACGAAGCCATAAGTAAAATTGAATTATAATTAGTAATTAGTAATTGCAACTCAGTACAAACCTGAAACATTACAAGTTCTCCATGTATAATTGCCTTTGAGGAAAGAACAAAAATCATAGAAGTCCTGCTGTTTTAATTCGTGGACAATATAGTTTCCACTTGTAGCCCCAATTAGATTTGCCCAGTCATGTGTATGCTGAATTGATCCGGATAACTTTTTCTTTTTTTTTTCTATTTGCGCATGAACAGTGTCACATTCTAAGTGCGTATGTCCCACAACAAGGAATTTATGATCTATTAGTTCTATGCCTGAATGATCTTCCAAAACTTTTTCAAACATAGCACAAATATATGAGTTTCGGTTTTGACCAGGACACGAATCGCTATACAATATGACATGTCGTATTGTTTTTGGAAGATTCAACATACATTTATATAGGCAAGAACCAATATCATTTGCTCCACGTTTTGCAATTGTTTCATTCCAAATATAGCAGTCCGCCTTCTTCGTCGCTCCATCATGCACGGTTAAATTAAAAGTCCATAGTGGTCGCTTATAAAAAAACATATTTGCGCGTAAATATGGAGTCGGCAAACATTGTTGCAGGTCAAAAGAAAACATTTTTGTGGTTGCATCTTTCTTTGCAAGTTCCTTGTCATTCTTTTTGCACTCATAAGCGAAATCTGCGTTATCGTGGTGACTTTTTTGTTCCAACACAAGTTGGATCTTTTTATCTTTATCCAATTCATTTGCAATTTGTGAATTTAGGATTTCGCAGTTATTGCAAAGATCTAGCTGTGGTTTTTTGAATTTTATATTCAAAGGACCCAACAATTCTAGATACTTTGATTTCGAAACAGGACTGGAATATTTTTCAGTATATAATCGGTACAAGACTGCAAGATTAATACCACTTGCAAAATACAAAAGTTGAGTATGACGACGACTGTAATGACTTTCGTACTTGGGTATACTGTTTATGTGTTCAATTACTTCATTGTATTTTTGGATCGATAATTTGTGTGGTGGGGCATGTTTGCCACGTCGATCAGTTTTAATGAGTCCACCAAACTGCTGTTCCACTTTAATCTTATTTACGGTTTTAATACTCTGATCTGTCTCTCCAAATATTTTTAAAAAACATTTCTTGCATACTCGAATTTTGTTTCTATTAACTTCGCAGTGGTACAAATAAACGTATTGTCGATTTCGAGGATTTTCTGCTTTTTCAAGCTTTTCCGTTTTTTTGGTCTGAATGACAATCATGTTCGAAATATATTGGCGGCGTTTATTGTAATCTCCTAGCAAACCCTTGAACATTACATTCGTGATTATTTTTTAAACAAAAACTTTGTATATTTTTTTCCATTTTTAAAACTATATCCGTTTTTAAAAATATTTAATGTTTTTTTATTCAATTTTATTTCTATAATGAAGAACAAAACAACTTCTTTTTTTTTTATTTTGCAAAATTGTATTTGACAAAAGCACTTGTAACAACATAAAATTACACTCTTTAACTTTTTATTTTCATAAAAACAAATTCTTTCGAGAGAAGACTTCTTGTCGCCACGAAAGCTTGTGCGTAACTGATAAAAAAATAAACCTGTATGAAAGAAGAAACCGGTTTTTTTATTATTTATATATGACAAAAGCACTTCTATGGAAAGAAGTTCTTTTGTGAAAACTAATTTAGAGTAAATTTGCTAGCGTTGAAATGAAAGAGGTTGTTTCGTTAAAACAATACGTTAATTTTTTCCTATTAATTTTTAACTTATCTGAGAGAAGTTCTTTTGTCAAATGTAATTTTGAAAAAAGACGAAAGAGGTTGAATTTTCCAGTTCCGTATCTTCTTAACTAGAAATGGTAGAAATCTATGGATTAGACCAAAAGAAGCGTATTAAAATTTTATATTTATGACAAAAAATGTGGAAAATTGTCATATTTCGACTTAGGTTGTTTTGTCAAAAATCCACAGATATCATAAACACCATGAAAACCAATAATTGTTAATACTGTGTATATTTATTTTGTTTTTATTTAAATTAATAAGATTTAAATAAGACAATATAAAAAAGCATATTAAACAAATAAGGACAACATAAAAAATGGATAAAAACAAAAAAAGAAAAAAATTAAGTATTCATCAACACTATAACTAACAAGGAACAAAACGGTATAGTAATAAAAAAAAATAAACTTATTCCATAACATTTTCTGGCAGACTGCTTATCTCATCAATTGCTTCCTTAAGAAGATTTGAATTCAATTTCGCTAATAATATGTTTTCAAGATTTTCTTGGCTTATTCTGTTCCTACCTTCTGTTAAAACTAGTCTTAATGATGAAAATGCTCTTTCTACTGTCACCTACGAAAATATGAAAAAAAAAAATTAAGTGCAAAATTTATAAAAGTATAAAAAAATTACCCATCACACATTTAATTGAAAATTTTAAATACTTTTTTAACTCACTCAATTACAATGTAATTAATTTTTTAATTTAAGTTAACTTAATTTTATTTAACATTCAAAAAATATTTTAATATTCAAATATTTAAAATTTCAAATTGTAATATCGTTTAAATATGGTAACTTTGTATACTCTATTCAATGCGTGATAGGTCTAATTATTTTAAGCATTGGCTCACCTGCGTTGGCGGAACGCTCAACACAATATTGCATAAAATAAATAATTCCGGATCAGTCGACCGTCTTTCTTTCCAATATTTAAGTACGCATGTACTACTTTTTAAAAAGGGTAACTTGAGCATTTCGATTTTGGTATGAACATTTGTAACTATACTCTCGCCTTCTATTAAGTCTTGTTTTAAAAAAGCTGTTATAATATCATCATCATCGTCAACGTTATTATTGCCATCAATTTGTTCCGAATTTACAGAATATTCTTTACTAAGTCCAACATATCTATCCCAAACTTTTTTTAAATATCCAACAGCCAAATTTTTTTTCGAATTAGATAGAGTATGTTGAAACCTTGGAACAATGTAGAGACAAGCATTTAGAACCTCATTTGCAAGCAATTTCTCAGATCTAATTTCAATGCTTTTTAACAATGAATCACCGATTTCTCAGATCTAATTTCAATGCTTTATAACAAAGAATCACCGAGAATTTTTGGAACAGATTCTTCTGCCGATTGTTGGACAATTTGCTGTATCAGCAACTTGCACTTAATCCATTGGCAATAAAAGTCTCCATAGTTCAATGCTTCCTCTTGGTATTTTACTAATATGTCATTTAGTAGACTAAAAACGAGTACAAACCCATCAATATTATCCCAAAAGTTATCGTCGAGATCACATGCTGTAACAGCACTTTCGATTAAAGCGCTTACTAATTGTATATCTTTAATCATTCTAAAAGTAGAACCCCAGCGGGTTGGGCAATCTATTCTAGGTAAATTTAATTTATTTGTTTCAAAAAGAGCACGAAATCCTTTCGACGATTTACGGAAATATTTTACTAAATTGCGACATTGTAATACAAAAATTCTAACATGCTTTTTTTGATAACATCAATAGCAACGAGTTGTGCAGTATGCGCAGCGCATCTACAAATAATAATTTCTCCGATATTAAGATCCATGACTTTTATGTACTCTTCGTTGTCAACATAAGTTTCTTCATCGTCATATTTTGTGATACAGTGTGATAATATCGACGTAGTTTTAATCATGTTCACGCCATTATCAGAAGTGATAGCCACGACTTGATTTAAGGATAAGTCATATTTGTTTAAAGTTGTAATAATTTCTAATGCCAAATTTTTTGCTGTGGTAGCACCTGTCCCATTAAGCTCAACCATTCCGATCATTCTAGATATTATCACTGAGTCTTTTCCGTATTGAGCGCTTATTCCGAATATACTTCTTTCTAACCGTGTTGCACTATCTATTTTGATTGAAAAAAGATTATTGCTCAATTCATTCTTTATGGAATTTCGAAGCTCAACAACCAAATTACACAAAATTTTTTTCGCATTATCTGCATTAAATGCAAACTTTTTATTTCCATCAATAGATACAGCATTGCTTATCGGCTTTAATAAATTTTTCATGTTTTCACTATTTAGAAGATCAAATGGTACACCGTTCTCGGTAACCAAACCTACATACGATCGTATAACCTCACGTTTGTTTATTTCTGTTTTTGCTTTGACTATATTAGTATGTTTTTTAATTTTATTTAGCTTGTTTTTATTCGAGGTTGTTTCTAATTTATGAGCGGTTTTTAAATGGGCCTTCAAGTTAAAACTTCTTGCAGAAATAAGTATTTTATGGCACATTTTGCACTGAACTCTATTTTCTAAATCAGTTTTTTCGAAGTGTTTTAGAATGTCTTCCATTTCAATTTAGTTTTTCTATTTATTTTACACTTATTTTGTTTTAAATAACGCGTATATTTTATGCGAAAAAAAATCTACGACCTGAACGAGAGACGAGAGACACTTGTTTAATACTAACATATTATTTCTCTTTTATCTAAAATAAAATAAACGCGAATATTACATTAAAAAAAATAAATGGGATTCCCCGAACTTTACTTTAATGCTTTGTACATACGTTAATGTATGTGTTGCCACAGCCACAGCAGCTCAATATACAATATTAAATATTACCATAGAATAACAAAATATATAAAAATGAATACAATATTGCAACATATATGACTATCACAGCACATATCAAAATTCAAACAAAATGCTAATACTGCTGCGCCAGCACGCAACTGTGGAAGATAAAGTAATTTCGTAGCATGCTATCACCACAGTTGAATATATCTTGCTAGCAATGCGAGAAAAATTAATGTGTTGAATATGTCTTGCTAGCAGATATTCAACAAACATTTTTGATATGCTAAATTTTAAACTCTGGCTAAAACAAATAAGTCATTAATTTTTTTGTTTCAGTATCAAACTACAAACATACATTTTGTAAACCTGTTTCGTCACCACAAACATACATACGTATTTGTGTACTTGTGAATCATTGATCAGGGTTTACTCTTGACCCTATGTTCACGAGTACACTACAATAATATCTACTTTGAGCTTGCCAGTTACTAGAAGTAGTTGGAGCACTTTGTCACAGTGTATTAGGAAAACTATTGTTATAATTTCCGGTAGAAGGAACTCCTGGATTTGCATGGATTGGTCGTCTTGGAGCTAGTTGGACACGCTGTCTGATATTTAGTTAATTTAACTTACTTGGACATTAGTCGAATGTTGATTTGTGTGAGCCACTACACTTTGGGGTAGATTCTTTGCAATCGGGTGTATTATGCTGAACAGCGCAGTTTGAACAAAAGGTTTTAACCTTGCAACGGTTAGAACCGTGGCCAAACATTTGGCGGTTATAACATTGGGTTATATGGCTTTTTTTAGCTTGTTGAAATTCCCATTTTACCCTCAAATATTCAATTACCGAATGTTTTTGCCTGAGTTCTTTAATTGCTGTTGTTTGTCTTTTAAATTATGTACTCCTTGTTGTATACGTTCTTCTTTATAACGATTTTAACGTCTAAGCATTGAAGTCCCATATCGATTAGTCTTTTTTTTTAATGATTGATGGATCATGTTTATCAAGACCGAACAGAAGAGCTTTATACGGCTTTTCATCTTCCGTGGCATAACTGAAGAACTCTTATATATCAGTTAGAAAACTGCAGATGGTTTGGAAATCAGATTTAGATTTTAAAAATAACCAATAGAAATATTTTTTTTATAGACTAGCCTGTTATTTTGTTTAATTTACACAGTTCATGGACTTCATCAATTTTGATTTTTAATATGGTAATTGGGGGTATATGAACCTTCACTGTTTTTTTGACGATAACTTCATCAACATCATCAATTTTATCATCTTCAATAGTTTGAAGAGAGGAAAAGTAATTGTAGTTTTTTGATTTGGTTTTGATATAATTTTTTTGATTTGTTTTGATTTTTTATTAACACTTAATGCGTTGACATTGTCACTAGCAAGTGTACGTTGGATTTTGTTTGTATAAATTCTTTTGTTTGTAACTGTTACTTTTTTTTTTTTTGTTTTGGTATCTTTTAGTAACACAACACTATGTATTTAGCTATGTTGTCAATCAGAACAATTTAAACACGTAACTTGAAAAAAAAAAAAACATTGATGTTGCAAATCTATTTAATTTGTTTATATATATATTTAAATATGTTGTTAATTAATGTTCCCTTATGACTTTGACCCACTGTATTTTTTTGTTCTAAAACATTAAACAGACTACTATAAAAATGTTTAATTTTTTCATAGTTATCGTAAAATTGATAAGCCATCAACTTTTTTTTAAATTTCCACCGAGTCTTGTATAGACCTATAATAATTTTCTTAACTACATTGTGGAGCATTGAAAATTAAAGTTGTTCTATGGACGTCTCATTAAAAAAGCGCCATGGATTTTCAATATATTAATCATTAGTGGTGATACACGATTGAAAAATTTATATTTAGATGTTAGCCATATGTTAAGCGAAAAGACGTTTTTTATTGGCGATACTGGGTACTGCCGAAAAATTTGTAGGAGTTGTTCTGCCTTTCCTGCCTCTTTGTGTGCCCGGTAGTTGAGTAATCTGAGTTGCTACATTATTTTTTGTATTAGTATGTTCTGATCTAGTGGGCTGCTCGTCATTAAAGTGGACCACAGCTCCGCTTTCTTCCACCTATTTTTCTTTTGAATGTTACAGATCTTGTTGTAATTGTTGATAACCAGCTTGATCACCCGCCAACGTCCATGTAGTAAATGTGTCTCCCTTCCTTCTCGAAACAAATTGCAAGCTTACACCAGTTTTAGATTAAATACTCGATACTGACAATAACTCCTTATGAAAGTGGACCGCAGCTCCACTTCCTTCTTTTTCTTTTGAATGTCGCAGATCTTGTTGTAATTGTAGATATTCAGCTTGATCACCTGGCACTGCACATACACAGGTGTAGTTGTGATAGGTGAAGCCGTGCACATCGTGGTAGTAGTCTTCATTGTCTCAGACGTGTTTTTCGTGTAACACTCCATGATTTAATCCGCTAGCGCTGGAAAGATGTTTCTTTTCGTAAACATCGTGTAAAACTATCCTTTTCGGAGATATATTGTAAGGAACCTCCGGTTAGTCCGGGTTTGAAGCTGGGGTTATTTGATTCAAAATACGGATCACTTCACTGCTTAAATGTATGTTTATTTACTTTTATATTTATTTTTATAAATGTACACTTCACTAATATGTTTGTTGTTGCCGGTGTCGCGGGTGCTGGGGTTGCTTCGCGGAGATTGATGTTGCTGCTAATGATGTTGCTGGGTTGGTGGTGTGGCGATTTCCCTAGCCTAGCGGCCCTAATCTCCTGAATAGGTAGGATGTAATCCACCAAATAAATGGGCCAATGTAATTCGCCCCTACTCTTGTGCTGAATGTAATTCAACCCCTATGCTACCTTGCCTAAGCTGGGTGGATGTAATCCACCGATGGACGAATGTAATTTGCCCCTATGCTACCTTGCCCTATACTATCGAGTTGGTGTTGCACCAGTTCGATCACTTTAGAAAAATAAAAATCTTTAGCCACCTTACCGGGTTTTCTCTCCGATGTCTCCCGTAACCTCGTTGATGTATGTCCACTGAAGCTGCTGGCGAAAAACTGATCCCTTCTGACTCGTTGGTCGTCCCTTTTATAAGCCGATCTCTCACTCAACCATGTCGCTTTGTCGTGGCTACAAACTCTCACCGGTTGATCGCTGCTTGTGTCTGGTTTGATGAGAGAGCACCACACAGCCTATGACACGCACCGTGTTTGATTGTTTGTGTATGGTGTGCTCACTTGTTGCTATTTGGTTGCGTGGGTTTGATGGTTGATGGTGAGTGTGTGTAGCTGTGTGTGTGGTTTGATGTTCGATGTTTGGTGTGTGTAGCTGTGAGTCGGTGGTTTGCTGTTTGATGCTGAGTGTGTGTAACTGTGAGTCGGTGGTTTGATGTTCGATGTTTGATGCTGAGTGTATGTGTGATCTGATGTTTGATGATGAGGATGTGTAACTGTGTGTGTGTGGTCTATTGTTTGATGATGAGGATGTGTAACTGTGTGTGTGTGGCCTATTGTTTGATGATGAGGATGTGTAACTGTGTGTGTGTGGTCTATTGTTTGGGTGAATGTAATTCACACCGGTGTCTTAGTGAATGTAATTCACTGCCTGTCGTGGTGAATGTAATTCACACCGGTGTCTTAGTGAATGTAATTCACTGCCTGTCGTGGTGAATGTAATTCACTGCCTGTCGGGGTGAATGTAATTCACCGGTCCGTCCTTTAGTGAATGTAATTCACTGTCTTGTGTCATGGTGAATGTAATTCACCGGTCCGGTCTGTTTGGTTGTCTACGGTTCGCTGTACATTTAATGTGTGGCCAATTTTGTATCAAAATTGGGTCCTCACAATATTTTGATCAATTCTTTGCATAGAATTTTCAATATCATAATATTTTTTTTTATCAAAATTGCCATCTAAACAAGCAAACATTGGTGTTCCTAATTTAATAATTTCATAGATTTCTTCCAAAGTTTTTATATGAAGCCATCTATCATATGATTCTGCTGCTTCTTTAAATTCTTTATTAGCTCTTGATATTAAATTAAGATATGGAGTATTAATCCACTGGATAGATTGGGGTGCATTATTAACAGGAGAAGGTAAATTTATTTTGAACCATTGAAGTAAGGAATGTGCAGTGGGTCGTCTTCCTTGAAGTTCGGTGAATTCTTTATTATGTTTTCGCTTTCTGCGACCAACACTTGAAGAGCTCTCATCGCTCGGCCGTCCTGATGGTGAAGGACCACATTCATTCGTCTCTTCACATGCTGCCACCAAAAATTCGGCGATATTTTCTTCAGATCGTCCTTCTTGTAAACTTTCAATTGTATGAACACATCTCCAAGTCTGTCCCCCGCATGTGACTTCAACATTAATCCGTTCCCCTGAACACAGGTAAATTGCGAGATTGTGGACATATTCATTTGTGCATTCTGTTGACCAAATACAGAACCTGGACCCACGCCTGGGTTTAATAGCGACTCCATGCAGGATTGCACATCGGCATTGGGAGTTGTAATAGTTGCAGTCGTGGACGACATGTAAGTGTTCCCAGTCTCGCTTGTAGTATTTAGAAATAATGACGAATCCTCCTTTGTATGTTTTGACTCTTTGGCTAAGCATTGAAGCACAGATATTAACTTCGTCCACATTTCCTTGTACAATGTCATGCAATATGCGTTTTCTTTTAGATACACGCATAATGGATCTAACAATTTGTCCCAACTCAGTGTCAATTTCTGCATTTGTTTCTTGTCTTCTTGTGTAATTGCTTTCATCCCCCCCCCCTTGATTAAATGAGAATTCACTGGCTCCAGTAGAAATAGATTGACTTCTACTTCTTCCCAATTGATCTTGGCTTCCCCGATTACTGTTTCTGTCAAACACAGAACGTGGAGAAGTGCTGCAAGTATCTCGCCAAGCATCGAGTCGAGGAGTTTCCAACACGCAAAATGATTCCTCCGAGTCACTTTCGTTTGTTCTATCCATAATGAAAATAGTTCTAATGGGGTTTCAGTATAATGCTGTAGTTCTTGAACTACGTTAAGAACATGCAAATCAGACATTACTTTTAACACTCGGGACAAGGTGATGTTGAAGATGTAGTTGCTTGTGTTGAAGTGGAAGTTGTTATTGGCGTTGTAGTTGTTGTTAAAATATTCGGAGTTACAGGTACAATTAGATATTTTTTTATTTCATATAAAATTACACAAATAATAATAAAACACGATAAAATTAAAATAAAAATTAAAACTCGTAGAATCCACTTTGCAATAAAATAAAATTTATGACTTATAAAAACTTCGCGAACTTTTGCGCAATCGATGTTATCCAACAAGTTACTTACGGAATCCATTTCAATACTAATTGAGTTCTTTTTATACTGTTTCTATTTAGACACTTTAATATAAACCAATAACCACACCCTAAAATTTGACACGTGTAATCTAACACTTAATGCGCATTAAAATATGACACTGGGAACTTGTCGCTAAACAAACCTTCGGTTTTGTTTAGATCACACACCAACACCATCACATATACGTAGTGTTTATGGCTGTAGGGGGTGTCATATGACGCGATCGGCGACCGGCAAAGCCATGGTCAGCCATGATCAGTAGAATCGCGATAATTCGTAATCGCAGGGGACCACCAATTTTTTACGAATTAAAGGGGTTTACGATTTGTTGAGATTTCGATTTATAGAGGTAAATAAAAAAAAGTTGCGAATTAAAGGGGCTTTTATTTTAGTTATGGTTCCATATATATTTATTTATGTACGTAGGCGTATTTACTTACTTATTACTCTAATTTTATTAAGAACTAATGAATAAAAACAAAAACAGTTATTCCATTTAAAAATTAAAAAAAAAAAAAAAAAAAAAAAAAAAAAATTAAAAAAAAAAAACAATATAATTTAAAAGTATGCTGTCATTTTGTGTTGTTTAAGGCTTTTTTCGCGTATTTTGTCCAGAGAATTTTCTAAAATTACCAAAGAATCAAAAACGTCATCATTAACATCATGATTTGAAAAATAGAAAAGCAATTGCTGAAGGTTGGATTTTGCTTCCTTATTCGTAATAAGGTGCTCTTCATAGTTGCTATCATCGTCATCACTTTTATTGTTGCCACTTATTACTTGTTCTAAAATGTCCTCATCTCCCAACATTCCTGCAATAGCCACGTCATTGTCAACATTTGCATACTCTTCAAAGGAAACAGTATTTTGAGAATTGCAAGAAACACGACTCTATAAGTCGCCTATGTTTAATTGCTCATCTTCCGGCAAATCATGGATTACATATTTAACGAAACCACAAGCGCAAAAGCAGTTTTGAATACATAACTTGCTGATACTTTGCCACGATTTATAAGAAATTTGCATCAAAAAGTGTAAATTTGAAGTCTTTTTTATCATCAGTACAATCTACCAAGTTGGTAACTAATTCTTTGCGATATAAAGCTTTGAAATTTTTTATTATACCCTAGTAAAGAGGTTGTAGCTTAGATGTCGTGTTTGGTGGTAAAAAAAATTAGATTTATATGGCTAAGAAATGTGGACCCATTGTGCGCCGTGCAATTGTCTAAGAATAAAATGATTTTCCTATTTTGACTTTGCATGTCCTTGTTCACGATTTGGAGCCATTCATTAAATAAATCTGTTGTCATCCAAGACTTCTTATTGTGACGATAATGCATTGGAAAACTGTGTATATTTTTGAAGCACCTTGATTTTGCTGATTTTCCAATGAGTAGTGGTTTTAGTTTATCGGTTCCGTCCATATTTACAGCAAATAATAAAGTAACTCTTTCTTTGCTGTGCTTACCATCGTTGCACTTTTAATTTTTTAAACAAAATGTGCGATCGGGTAGGCGTTTATTAGTTCCTTTAGTTTTTCTCTCCATTCTGCACAAATACCATCATCAACAGCAGCGCTTTCACCCCAAATTTTTTTAAACGAAATATTGTTCCGCTTTTTAAAACGGTCGAGCCAACCACTGCTTTGAAATTGTTTAAGTTTAATTTTTTGGCAAAAAACTGCGCTTTTTATATTAATAATGGGCCGCCCATAGGAATATTAGACTGCCGACATTGCGTAAACCATAATAAACTTTACTATTCGAAGATGCTTGCAATATAAATTCTCTCTTGTGCAGTATTGAAGTAAGTGTTGATGGAGCGATTTCAAATTATTTAGCCACTTCATGTTTTTTTTGCTCCATTATCAATAGCTGAAATAATTTGTTATTTTTTCAATACAGATAACGTTATATGAGTACGCTTTCATGGCATGTTTATGCGACGTTTACAAAAAAACTAATCAATAGAAAGCACAAAAATTTGCATTGTTCAAAGTAACGGTAATAAGATATGCAACTAATGATTTTTTCGAAACGTTATTCTTAATGATTTTGCGTTTACATTACGAATTATACGAGGGTTTAAACAATCAATTACGATTTATAAGAGGTTTTGCATTGCTTGTTAAAAAACAAAAATACGAAATATAGGGGGACCAAAATATATGGAAATATTACAAATTATTGAAGTTTTCTCAAGGGACTGGCAGTTTGTTACGAATTGTCAAGATTTTCGAATTATCGGGGTACGAATTATCGCGATTCTACTATATATATATATATATATATTATTATTTTATATATATTAACCATTGTATAATTCTATCCTCTGCAGTGTCATCTGTTTAGAACACTTACTACTTTCCTTGAGAACAAGCAACATTTTTTTCCAAAAAATTGTTTCCCACATCAACTCTCGTAAATGTCGAGGATCGACAACAATTCGATCGATCCAACTTCTAAATGGATATCCTTCGCTTTGTTGAGGGCACTCATTGTCGGATCGGTCGATTCGTCGATACCGAACTCTTGAGTTTCTGGTATTAAAACTTCTGCTACTTGTTGCGCTGGATTGACTTCCTCGATCGAACTCTCGGAACTCACGCTTCTTCGTCGGATATAGGCAATTTTCAATTTTTTTTTTTTTTTTTAATTTTTTATGTAAAACGTTAAAAAGACAAGTATAAAAATTAGTTTTTTCACAGTTATCATAAAATTGATATGATATTAATTTTTCTAAAATTTCTACAGAATCTGGAATAGTTTTCAGCAAAAAAAAAAAAAAAAAGAAAAAAAAAAAAAAAAAAAAAAAAACGATTTTAAAAAATATTTATAATAAAATATGTATATACATATATAAATTATTTTAATAAAATATTTATAAAGATAAACATATTTTTAGCGCGATTTCGATTCACTTTGTACTATTATGAACTAAATTGCACGGTATCGCTGAGTTAATTATAACCGTACTTTGCGTATGAATTTTTTTTGAATTTTAATGTTTTCTTCAAAAAATTTTTACATAGATAGATTTTTGTATGTCTTAGCTTATTTATTTGTTTATTTATTTATAACTTATTATATATAGTTATATTATATATAGATATATTTAATTAAAAACATAATTTTCTCTAAAAATGTGGCCTTAGTATCTAAAAAAAAGTAAAAAAATTCTACTTGAAAATATAAAGAGATTAATATAATTAAAGTTGAAAGTTTAAAAAAAAAACGTGTTCAAAAAATCCTTAAACTCCTCTAACAATATTTCCAATTTGAAGTAAAACTAAATAAATCTAATAATAATAATTATTATTATAATAACTGTGCCCCTTATATTAAAAGCATCGCTCTCTTTATAAACCAAAAAACAATAAATGAACAATAATATTTATAAAAAGAAAACCTACTATAATTCTAACTACTAACTACTCCTTATACAAAAAAAAAAAAAATAAAAAAAAATATATTTGCTTTAAAATAATAATAATAAAAAAAAAAAAAAAAAAAATCGTTAAAATGTTAAAATTTTTAAATAACTTAAATTTCAATTATACATACAAATTCGAATATTTTCAAACTTTTTTTAAACTATTTTATTCAAAATGTTAATTCTACAGCTAAAACTTGTTCATCATGATTTTTTTGTACATTTTTTAATTTTTCCTCTTTTAGTAATATAAAGTTTAAAAATCCAGAAAATTAACTATAAACTCTAAAATTCCGAAGTAATAATACCGTAATGATTTATCATAAAACATTTCCGGTAACTGGTATAATCCGGTTGTGTATACATTAACTCCGAATGCAAATACAACACTACATTTTATAGATTATTAGAGAGAATGGATAAGGCGCTAAATAAAAGAATAAATGTTCAAATGTGCGCCAAAAGTGAGTAACATAATAAGAAGTATTCCTTTTTGATGCGCTCTTACCTCTCGGGAACTAAATATACAATTTGTAGAATTAAGTAAAACCTTCCTTTTTTGTAAAAAAAAAAAAAAAAAAAAATAATAACTTTGAATTTAATAAAAGTTCGGGTTTTGCTGCTTCTATTTATTTCGTAACAATACTAATACTCATTAATTTAAAAAATAACCACCCCGCGTACTGTTAATTTTAAGATTTAGTACATTAAGTCATATAAAATATGTTTAGAGAGAAATACTGAAAAACATAACCAACAAATATGTAAAATTGTATAGTAAATATCAAATATATATAAAATTAAATATGAATAAATGATTTTATAAAAATATGAAAAAACTTCATTTTGTTTTGTTTGAAAATGGAAAAGTTTAGTGTGATCACTAGATCTATGGGTAAGTTGTAAATAATTGTCATGTTTAATCCATTGATACTTACTTATTCCTTTACGCAAGCCCTCAGTTTAAAAACATTTAAATAATTCCCATAATTGATCTCACCCAGCAAATAAAAAGTGAAATAATTCTCAAAGAATGAGATTTTCCTTGATTCAAATGAAGTCCTTTATTGGAGGTGGATTTAAATAACTTCAATAGAAGTCAATACAAAGGTTTTATGAAATAAGTACAATTTCAAATTCGATATTCAATTTTTAATCAATAATACCGCGTTACAAAAACGAGCTTTTGTTCTGTCCTATGAACCAAATATACTTTTTCGGAAAGGGGAGAAAAAATAAAAATACACGTTTATCGGCGATTTTCACGTACACATACGTCAGAATTTTTTTTTTTTTTATGTATAAAGTATAAAGCTCGTAGTGTCCGTCTGTCCGCCTGTGTGAAAGACTTTAGATCGATTTTTATCCCTTTTTCCGTGATCCAATCGAGCTGAATTTTTGCAGGCAGACTCGTGGAAATGTCTGTATCACGTCAAATTTTTTAAAAAATAGATTTTTATCAATTCTTAGATTTTCCTGAATATTTTTTTTGAAAAAATGGTTATCGGTTTTTTTGTAACGGTTTCAGTTCGTTAAAAAAACCGTTTTTTTTTTTTTAAATTAATTTTGTTATATTAAAATTAAAAATTGTTACATTAAAAATTTCAATGCTTTTAAAGAAACTTAGGCCTTTTATTTTTGCGTTTGTAAGCATTTGTGTCAGTATCGCGACAAATAGACCAACAGTATTCGCCAAGCATATTCGTAATGTCTTGTCCTTTAAAGCGCTTTTCAATAGCCGCAATGTCGTGATGGAACCTTTCGCCATGCTCATCGCTACAAGCTCCTAAATCATCAGGGAAAAAATCTAAATGATTGTGTAGGAAATGGATCTTTAGCGACATTAATATGCCCATTTCGCCATATGCCGAAATCATTTCTGCGACAATATTTTTATAATTGGCAGCTCGTTTGTTGCCAAGAAACTGCTCAATAACGGCAACTGTGTCTTTCCATGCACGTTGTTCGATAGCATTCAATTTTGATGAAAATTCATAACTTGCAACTAATTTTTTTATCTGCGGACCATTGAAGACACCTTAAATCATACACATCATTAAAAAAATAAAGTTACTGAATAACTTCTTAAAAAATACCTGCATGAATCTTTGCGCCGCTCAATTTCGTAAAAATTTTGCGCAAACTTGCAATCGCCTCGCCCTCAGGATCCAGTTTTTTTTAACAAAATTTGATACGAGACCGAGCTTAATGTGTAGTGGTGGCAAAATGATTTGAGATGGCTGCACCAATGGTAGATTCTCTATACTTTCTACGCCTACTTTGTAGCATGTTCGCGGCTTCCACTTAAATTCAGTGTAATGCTGATCTCATATGCGACCTTCCCATGTACACAAAAAGCACTGGTTGGTTGGAAATCCACGCTTAACACCCATGAGTAATCTCACCACTTTCAGATCGCAGCATATTTTCCAATTATGCTCTTGGTACTTCATCAGCTGTAATATTAATTCCATGACTTCGTATGTTTCTTTGAGGTTTGTGGCATATGCGTTCGGGACAGATGGATGTTTGTTACCAATATAAAGCAGCACGACTTTAAGGCTGTTGACTGATGCATCGATGAAAAGTCGCCACTCCTCTGAAATATGAATAAGCGATTCTACATTAGCGTAGCGAATTTTGTTGCGGCGAAAGTATTGGTACCCTTTAGTTTGAGTAAAAGTTACGCAAAAATAGCACAATTCATTGCAGTGCTCCGTACGTGGTAGCCAAATTGTTGGTACAGCGTACTTTATTGTTGACCTTCCATCACTAAACTTGCATAAATTTCTATAGCAATAGTTGCACACGACTTCCGGAGTATACCACAAGTAAGGAACATATGCAGTCTTGAATATTTTCTGAAACGAATTAACCACTGTTTTCGTAATATTTTTCAAATGTTTACTTGGTGCGAATAAGCCACAAACGTAACAAAAGTTATTTCGAGTCGGGCACTGCATTTTTCGGAACGCTTTAGTAGTTTAAAAATTTGGAGTCCCTTCAAGTTATGCTGAAAAAAGTGAAAAAAAAGATTTAAAAAAAAAAATTAAAGAAATTCCGGAAAATCTGAGAATTGGTAAAAATCTATTTTTGCAAAAATTTGACGTGATACAGACATTTCCAAGTGTCTGCCTGCAAAAATTCAGCTCGATTGGATCACGGAAAAAGGGTTAAAAATCTATCCAAAGTCTTTCACGCAGGCGGACAGACGGACACTACGAGCTTTATACTTTATTTTTTCTCCCCTTTCCAAAAAAAGTATATTTGGTTCATAGGACAGAATGTGTGTAACGCGGTGTAATTATAGTGGACACTTATAACATTTGTATTATAAAAACTTTTGCTATTACTTGACTCCATTTATTTTGCCACGATTTATAAGAAATTTGCATCAAAAAGTGTAAATTTGAAGTCTGTTTTATCATCAATACAATCTACCAAGTTGGTAACTAATTCTTTGCGATATAAAGCTTTGAAATTTTTTATTATACCCTAGTAAAGAGGTTGTAGCTTAGATGTCGTGTTTGGTGGTAAAAAAATTAGATTTATATGGCTAAGAATTGTGGACCCATTGTGCGCCGTGCAATTGTCTAAGAATAAAATGATTTTCCTATTTTGACTTTGCATGTCCTTGTTCACGATTTGGAGCCAATCATTAAATAAATCTGTTGTCATCCAAGACTTCTTATTGTGACGATAATGCATTGGAAAACTGTGTATAGTTTTGAAGCACCTTGATTTTGCTGTTTTTCCAATGAGTAGTGGTTTTAGTTTATCGGTTCCGTCCATATTTACAGCAAATAAAGTAAATCTTTCTTTGCTGTGCTTACCACCGTTGTACTTTTAAGTTTTTAAGCAAAATGTGCGATCGGGTAGGCGTTTATTAGTTCCTTTAGTTTTTCTCTCCATTCTGTACAAATACCATCATCAACAGCAGCGCTTTCACCCCAAATTTTTTTAAACGAAATATTGGAGCGATTTCAAATTATTTAGCCACTTCATGTTTTTTTTGCTCCATTATCAATAGCTGAAATAATTTGTTATTTTTTCAATACAGATAACGTTATATGAGTACGCTTTCATGGCATGTTTATGCGACGTTTACAAAAAAACTAATCAATAGAAAGCACAAAAATTTGCATTGTTCAAAGTAACGGTAATAAGATATGCAACTAATGATTTTTTCGAAACGTTATTCTTAATGATTTTGCGTTTACATTACGAATTATACGAGGGTTTAAACAATCAATTACGATTTATAAGAGGTTTTGCATTGCTTGTTAAAAAACAAAAATACGAAATATAGGGGGACCAAAATATATGGAAATATTACAAATTATTGAAGTTTTCTCAAGGGACTGGCAGTTTTTTACGAATTGTCAAGATTTTCGAATTATCGGGGTACGAATTATCGCGATTCTACTATATATATATATTTTTTTTTATTATTTTATATATATTAACCATTGTATAATTCTATCCTCTGCAGTGTCATCTGTTTAGAACACTTACTACTTTCCTTGAGAACAAGCAACATTGTTTTCCAAAAAATTGTTTCCCACATCAACTCGTAAATGTCGAGGATCGACAACAATTCGATCGATCCAACTTCTAAATGGATATCCTTCGCTTTGTTGAGGGCACTCATTGTCGGATCGGTCGATTCGTCGATACCTAACTTTTGAGTTTCTGGTATTAAAACTTCTGCTACTTGTTGCGCTGGATTGACTTCCTCGATCGAACTCTCGGAACTCACGCTTCTTCGTCGGAGATAGGCAATTTTCAATTTTTTTTTTTTTTTTTTTTTTTTTTTTAATTTTTTATGTAAAACGTTAAAAAGACGAGTATAAAAATTAGTTTTTTCACAGTTATCATAGAATTGATATGATATTAATTTTTCTGAAATTTCTACAGAATCTGGAATAGTTTTCAGCAAAAAAAAAAAAAAAGAAAAAAAAAAAAAAAAAAAAAACGATTTTAAAAAATATTTATAATAAAATATGTATATACATATATAAATTATTTTAATAAAATATTTATAAAGATAAACATATTTTTAGCGCGATTTCGATTCACTTTGTACTATTATGAACTAAATTGCACGGTATCGCTGAGTTAATTATAACCGTACTTTGCGTATGAATTTTTTTGAATTTTAATGTTTTCTTCAAAAAATTTTTACATAGATAGATTTTTGTATGTCTTAGCTTATTTATTTATTTGTTTATTTATTTATAACTTATTATATATAGTTATATTATATATAGATATATTTAATTAAAAACATAATTTTCTCTAAAAATGTGGCCTTAGTATCTAAAAAAAAGTAAAAAAATTCTACTTGAAAATATAAAGAGATTAATATAATTAAAGTTGAAAGTTTAAAAAAAAAACGTGTTCAAAAAATCCTTAAACTCCTCTAACAATATTTCCAATTTGAAGTAAAACTAAATAAATCTAATAATAATTATTATTATAATAACTGTGCCCCTTATATTAAAAGCATCGCTCTCTTTATAAACCAAAAAACAATAAATGAACAATAATATTTATAAAAAGAAAACCTACTATAATTCTAACTACTAACTACTCCTTATACAAAAAAAAAAAAATAAAAAAAAATATATTTGCTTTAAAATAATAATAATAAAAAAAAAAAAAAAAAAAAAAAAATCGTTAAAATGTTAAAATTTTTAAATAACTTAAATTTCAATTATACATACAAATTCGAATATTTTCAAACTTTTTTTAAACTATTTTATTCAAAATGTTAATTCTACAGCTAAAACTTGTTCATCATGATTTTTTTGTACATTTTTTAATTTTTCCTCTTTTAGTAATATAAAGTTTAAAAATCCAGAAAATTAACTATAAACTCTAAAATTCCGAAGTAATAATACCGTAATGATTTATCATAAAACATTTCCGGTAACTGGTATAATCCGGTTGTGTATACATTAACTCCGAATGCAAATACAACACTACATTTTATAGATTATTAGAGAGAATGGATAAGGCGCTAAATAAAAGAATAAATGTTCAAATGTGCGCCAAAAGTGAGTAACATAATAAGAAGTATTCCTTTTTGATGCGCTCTTACCTCTCGGGAACTAAATATACAATTTGTAGAATTAAGTAAAACCTTCCTTTTTTGTAAAAAAAAAAAAAAAAAAAAATAATAACTTTGAATTTAATAAAAGTTCGGGTTTTGCTGCTTCTATTTATTTCGTAACAATACTAATACTCATTAATTTAAAAAATAACCACCCCGCGTACTGTTAATTTTAAGATTTAGTACATTAAGTCATATAAAATATGTTTAGAGAGAAATACTGAAAAACATAACCAACAAATATGTAAAATTGTATAGTAAATATCAAATATATATAAAATTAAATATGAATAAATGATTTTATAAAAATATGAAAAAACTTCATTTTGTTTTGTTTGAAAATGGAAAAGTTTAGTGTGATCACTAGATCTATGGGTAAGTTGTAAATAATTGTCATGTTTAATCCATTGATACTTACTTATTCCTTTACGCAAGCCCTCAGTTTAAAAACATTTAAATAATTCCCATAATTGATCTCACCCAGCAAATAAAAAGTGAAATAATTCTCAAAGAATGAGATTTTCCTTGATTCAAATGAAGTCCTTTATTGGAGGTGGATTTAAATAACTTCAATAGAAGTCAATACAAAGGTTTTATGAAATAAGTACAATTTCAAATTCGATATTCAATTTTTAATCAATAATACCGCGTTACAAAAACGAGCTTTTGTTCTGTCCTATGAACCAAATATACTTTTTCGGAAAGGGGAGAAAAAATAAAAATACACGTTTATCGGCGATTTTCACGTACACATACGTCAGAATTTTTTTTTTTTTTTATGTATAAAGTATAAAGCTCGTAGTGTCCGTCTGTCCGCCTGTGTGAAAGACTTTAGATCGATTTTTATCCCTTTTTCCGTGATCCAATCGAGCTGAATTTTTGCAGGCAGACTCGTGGAAATGTCTGTATCACGTCAAATTTTTTAAAAAATAGATTTTTATCAATTCTTAGATTTTCCTGAATTTTTTAAAAATGGTTATCGGTTTTTTTGTAACGGTTTCAGTTCGTTAAAAAAAACCGAATTTTTTTTTTTTATTAATTTTGTTATATTAAAATTAAAAATTGTTACATTAAAAATTTCAATGCTTTTAAAGAAACTTAGGCCTTTTATTTTTGCGTTTGTAAGCATTTGTGTCAGTATCGCGACAAATAGACCAACAGTATTCGCCAAGCATATTCGTAATGTCTTGTCCTTTAAAGCGCTTTTCAATAGCCGCAATGTCGTGATGGAACCTTTCGCCATGCTCATCGCTACAAGCTCCTAAATCATCAGGGAAAAAATCTAAATGATTGTGTAGGAAATGGATCTTTAGCGAAATTAATAAGCCCATTTCGCCATATGCCGAAATCATTTCTGCGACAATATTTTTATAATTGGCAGCTCGTTTGTTGTCAAGAAACTGCTCAATAACTTTAACTGTGCCTTTCCATGCACGTTGTTCGATAGCATTCAATTTTGATGAAAATTCATAACTTGCAACTATTTTTTTTTTATCTGCGGACCATTGAAAACACCTTAAATCATACACATCTTTAAAAAAAAAAAAAAATAAAGTTACTGAATGACTTCTTAAAAAAATACCTGCATGAATCTTTGCGCCGCACAGTGGACCATTTGACGAGAAGGCGGTCAAAAATCTATAACTTTTGATTGGATCGGAATTTTGATATGCGGTTTTTTTTTGTTTGGTAGGTGAGACTTTATCCTTTAAGTTTTGCTATAAGACGTAATTCTCGACCGAAAATAAAAAAAAGTTACGGAGGGTTTAAAATACATTTTCATTTGTAGTTGAATTTTAGTACAAAAGCGAAGTGTTAAAAGGTAAAAAAAAAGGTTTTTTTTTTAATGTCTTATTTTTTCAGTTCATTTTACAGCTAATACTTTTTAACAATTTTTTAAGTTAACTTTTTCAGAAAATGCCAACTTTGGCCCCCGTAAACTTTTTAGTCCTAAAGGTTTTTTTTTTTTTTTTTTTTTTTTTTTTTTTTTGAAAGATCCCGAGTTAAAATCAAGGTTCAGAAAATACACACATGAAACACACAATGTTCTGTTCAAAAGCAGCCAACATATACATATCTTTATTTTCATATCAATTATGTGCGTTTCTAAATTTTCTACGGTGCCCAACACAACCATGACTGTGTTCGTTTTAATATTTCGTTATTTACCCGAACATTTTTGTATCACATACTTTTTGTTTCAATCACACATAAAGCACACATTTTTGAGTGTTGCTTTATTTGAAGTTCATGTTCTGGTATGTGTAGTGAAAAAAACACAGAACATGTACAATAAACAGGTTCGAGTTCAGTTATATTTTAAGTCGTGTTGTGGCTCGTGTAGTAAGAAAAAACACAACATGTACAATAAACAGGTTCGAGTTCAGTTATATTTTAAGTCGTGTTTAAAATATAACTGAACTCGAACCTGTTTATTCTACATGTTCTGTTTTTTCTCACTACACGCGCCACAACACGACTTAAAATATAACTGAACTCGAACCTGTTTATTGTACATGTTCTGTGTTTTTTTTTCACTACACGTACCAGAACATGAACTTCAAATAAAGCAACACTCAAAAATGTGTGCTTTATGTGTGTTCGAAACAAAAAATACGTGATAGAAAAATGTTCGTGTAAATAACGAAATATTAAAACGAACACAGTCATGGTTGTGTTGGGCACCGAAGAAAATTTAAAAACAAACATAATTGATATGAAAATAAAAATATGTGTGTGTTGGTCTAAGTTATGTTTGTTTACATATATGTACGAGTTTTTTATTCAGTGTGTGTTTTTTTTTCTGAACTCTGGTTAAAATATAATTTATTAAGCAGCGAACGTAAAAGTTACCTTATATTGGTTCAAGATAGAGAAGTTTTAATGAAAAACTCGTATGTTTTTGCTTTAGTTAAATTTTTTTTATTGTCTTTTTAAATAATTCTATATTAATTTTTATGGTAAATTTATGCAATATAACAATTTTTATTGTAAATTTACAAAATATATAAATTTTTAAATCAAGAAAATTTTTTAACTATATAAAACTATATATTGTTAGTGTAATGAAAAAGTACTTTAAATCAACCAATTTTAGTAAAAATTTCTTCTAAATAGCCTTGATTTTCATCTTCTATAAGTTGTTTAGCTTCTTCGTCTAATTCAATAGAAGTAGTTTTCCATTTTTGACGAATGTTGGACATATATGGATCTGAAGTGCACAACAAAATTGTGATAAGGTCTTCATTAGTACAAAATCTGGACATTTTCCTTGTGTTGTGCTCGCGAAAGAATCTGTAGTCTTTGTTCCTTTTTTCTTGCGCTTCTTCAGATGGATCTATTGGTAGCATATTGTTTTGAATTTTTTGTTCCCCATGGTACAAAATTTTATGAACTGCGGATGGCATATATCTCCAAGAGTATTTTTCATTATAAAGTATAGCTGTTTTATTGGCGTACTCTCCAAATTTTTTTGCATTTATCTTTCTGCTGCATGCTAGAACTTGTAATATGATTTTGAACCGTCTCCTTGCAGTATTTCCATCATTTGTGTTTCCTTCCCCTTGTTTTGGTTGGTCGATTACGAGGCCTAGCTGTAGATATTTTTGTTGAATTTTTGCTTTCTTTTTTCTTCATTTTCTTTGTTTTTCCTCACTGTTTCGCCTAACGGGCCAAATTCCAAATCATAACCCAATTTAAGAATATGCTCCATGAAACGTTTTCTAGCATGAAGAGGGGACATTCCAAATGCGTAGGCTTCCTTAAAACTATCGTCTTCTGGTGGGGGTTGGCTTAATTGACTTGATGTCTTTTGGCATATAATGCAGTTTGACGATGACTTTGTTCCAGTTAAAGCTTGTGCAACTTTTGCATCAATCATTGTGAGACACATTTTAAAATGTACTTCAATGTCTTGGTCATCAAATTTAAATATTACTGGTTGAAGTTCCCTAATTTGATCTTTTATTTTTTGAACTTCTTCAGTTATGACATCTTTGGTTTCCTTTTTGAATGCAAATTTTATTGGTCTGCAATACTTTGTTGAAGAAGGAATTTCATTTTTCCATATATCAATTTCTGTTGCTTTACTAGTTGACGGCAGTGGAACGAAAGATACCATAAATAAATTAGCATCTGATGAATTTTCGGCATTAAATTGCTTGTATTGTTTCTGACCAGAGGATCCATCACATCCCCTTTAGAAATTACAGTAATGCTGCCATTACCAATTTTTTTTAAATGATCAGTATCAAGCGTATTTAGCAATCGTTCTGCAGTATGTTCAAGGAGATCTTGCAATTTTATTTCTGCTGATGTTGAAGTGACACTAATAGCAGATTGTGAAGGTAAGCATTCTTTTTTAGCAGAAACTAAATCTCGATACTCTGCAAAAATCCCACAATTCTTTTCATTGGTTCGCTTCCGCAATTCCTTATATTGATTTTTGGTCAATTTCAAATCCAAAAATAGGGCGAACGCTTCTTCCGGCGTAAATTTCTCATCTTCAATTGGTGTAGGAATGCTTTTCAAAATCCTCTTTGTGCGCCTTGGGCTCGCTTCTACTATTTTTTCAATTCTTTCAATTTTATTTTTTTTTATTTTGGGTTGGTTGAATTTGGTGCAAAAATGAATCCTTAATAATTCTTTAAGAAATTTTTTCATTGATATTCTCCAGCTTGCGCCTTCGAGATCTTTCAGTATATCTGTCAATTGGTTTTGCTGGTCGACCCTTTTTTCCACTTTCGTTGGCAGTTGTAGATCCACTCTCAAAAATAAATTCCTTTATTAACCAGTCTTGGTAACGTTTGTACATCTTTGCCTTGCTATGAGAGCATTCAATGTACCGTCTTTTCAAATTCGATGCAAAATTAGTAATTTTTCCTTTGTGCATTTCAATGTCTTCTAGGTTACAATTCTTAAAGAAGTCGTTGCTCACTATGTGCAAAATTACATCGTCTACATCATTTCGTTGAAAATAAATATCTACCAGATCTCTGTAACAGTACTTAGCCATTGCACAAATTGTAATGAATAATAATTGTGGAAACATTATTATAAATACTTTTTCTTGCAATTATGTAAAATAAAAATTTGTATCTTTTATTACCATTTTTAGAAGCATAAAAAACCCACACCCTAACCCCTTTTAAAAGGTGAAGCATACCTGCTCATATCTTAAAGGGCTATATCGCAAGTTTTTTTTACCATTTACAAATTGTTATCTTTTATTACCACTTTTAGAAGCATAAAAAAAAAACCAACACCCTAACCCCTTTTAAAAGGTGAAGCATACCTGCTCATATCTTAAAGGGCTATATCACAAGTTTTTTTTTGCCATTTACAAAATTTTTGTCTTTTATTACCACTTTTAGAAGCATAAAAAACCAACACCCTAACCCCTTTTAAAAGTTGAAGCTTACCTGCTCATATTTTTTTTCCCATTTACCTGTTATTTAAATTGTTTCCCATTTTGTCAGGTATTTAAACTACATAACTCTAATTCAGACTATTAATGTTTTTGAAAGATACCTATGTAAATGTACTTGTAACAATTAAGTGCATTATATCTGAACCCTTTTTTATAAGTATATAACAACTCCTGACAACTCTACCGACACGCAAAAAATACACCGCGGTGCACCGGTACGACCAACTTTTGTATTCATAACACTCAGACGGACGGACGGACATCGTTTAATGGACTCAGAAAGTGTTTTTGAGTCGATCCGTATAATAAAAGATGGCTAAAGGTCCAATATTTTTGGCAGTTACAAACATCACCTCAAACTTAATATATCCTAACCACATAGTGGACAACTTTTGTATTCATAAATTTTGCAGAAAATATCTAACCTTTGGTCAGAAAAATTGTTCTGGTGCACACGGGCGGAAACTGGAGGGTGTATAATGGGGTATAGGAGTATAGGGGAGGGTTCGGACTATAGAAGAGTGTAAGATTTTTTCTGACTGCTTTCGACTGGCAGGAGTTATGCTATATTAAGTAGGATTTTTCGGAAAATTTGGACCTTTTTAAAAAAATTTTTTATTAAATTTCGGAATGACTCAGTGATTTGACATTTTTAACATTAATAGTATGGAAGCCACAAATTATACAAAATTTATTTCACTTCAAAATCTTTTAAATCAAAAAAGTTACAGACATTCAAAAATAAAAATTTACAAAGAAATTTTTAATTTTAGCAAAATATTGAGAAAGCCCATTTTCGAAGACCCTGTTCGCTGTGATATAGTTGAGATAGAGTCGCAATTTTTTGGCTCCCGAGGTTTACTAGTATTAACTTTCAAATGAATAATATAACTTTAAAATCGGTAACAAAAAAAAAAAAAAAAATGATTTTTGGCCGCCTTCTCAAAATATGTTCCAATGTGCGCCGCTTAATTTCGGAAAAATTTTGCGCAAAATGCAATCGCCTCACCCTCACGATCCAGTTTTTTAACAAAATTTGATACGAGACCGAGCTTAATGTGTAGTGGTGGCAAAATGATTTGAGATGGCTGCACCAATGGTTGATTCTCTATACTTTCTACTCCTACTTTGTAGCATGTTCGCGGCTTCCACTTAAATTCAGTGTAATGCTGATCTCTTTTGCGACCTTCCCATGTACACAAAAAGCACTGGTGGGTTGGAAATCCACGCTTAACACCCATGAGTAATCGGACCACTTTCAGATCGCAGCATATTTTCCAATTATCCTCTTGGTACTTTATCAGCTGTAATATTAATTCCATGCCTTCGTATGTTTCTTTGAGGTTTGTAGCATATGCGATCGGGACAGATGGATGTTTGTTACCGATATGAAGCAGCACGACTTTACGGCTGTTGACCGATGCATCGATGAAAAGTCGCCACTCCTCTGAAATATGAGGGTAACCAATTTTTGCAAACATCGAATCAATATTATAAAAATAAGGTTTTTTCCCGATCTTCGTGCAATTTAAAATTCGTCATATGGAATAGTGCTATATTCCACTGCTTAAAGCGTGATGCAAAGAGTTCCGCTGTTCTCCTCGACAAATTTCCGTCTCGTACAAGGTCATTGAAGTCGGCTTGCGTTACTAAATGCGGCACTGCAGTCCCAAGTTCACTGGGTGTTGGTACAAATTCCGATACTTCTGGACTCGCGCATCTCGCATTCGATGCATGAAATGTTGATAGCATTGTTGGTACTACTGTTGGTTCTCCATGGCTTAATTCGGGAACATCATCAAAAATCTCCACTGAAGCCGCTATACGTTCTTCTGGTGAGTACAGGACCGCTGGAATAACCGATTCTACATTAGCGTAGCGAATTTTGTTGCGGCGAAAGTATTGGTACCCTTTAGTTTGAGTAAAAGTTACGCAAAAGTAGCACAATTCATTGCAATGCTTCGTACGTGGTAGCCAAATTGTTGGTACAGCGTAATTTATTGTTGACCTTCCATCAGTAAACTTGCATAAATTTCTATAGCAATAGTCGCACACGACTTCCGGAGTATACCACAAGTAAGGAACATAAGCAGTCTTGAATAATTTCTGAATCGAATTAACCACTGTTTTCGTAATATTTTTCAAATTTTTACTTGGTGCGAATAAGCCACAAACGCAACAAAAGTTATTTCGAGTCGGGCACTGCATTTTTCGGAACACTTTAGTAGTTTAAAAATTTGGAGTCCCTTCAAGTTATGCTGAAAAAAGTGAAAAAAAAAGATTTAAAAAAAAAAAAAAAAAATTCAGGAAAATCTGAGAATTGATAAAAATTTTTTTTTTTTTAAAAATTTGACGTGATACAGACATTTCCAAGAGTCTGCCTGCAAAAATTCAGCTCGATTGGATCACGGAAAAAGGATTAAAAATCTATGCAAAATCTTTCACACAGGCGGACAGAGCTTTATAAAGGGTGATTTTTTAAGAGCTATAGGAAAGTTTTCCAAAAAAAAAAATACATAAAATTCAGAAAAGTGCATGAAATCTTTATTTGAATCGATAGTACGGTCCATATCATTTAATGTTTGAAGATTATTTCATGCAAATGTTGACCGTGACTGCGCCTCAAATGGTCCATCCGCTTAGTCCAAGTTTGGCATACTCTTTCCAACATTTCGGCCGGTATCTCACGAATAAATGCTTCAATGTTGTCTTCCAATGCGTCAATTGAAGCGGGATTGTCTGTATAGACATGAGCTTTAACATAGCCCCACAAAAAATAGTCTAAAGGCGTTAAATCGCACGATCTAGGCGGCCAATTGACCGGTCCCGAACGTGAAATAAAATATTCACCGAACTCGCCTCTCAATAAGTCCATTGTTGCGCGTGCTGTGTGGCATGTGGCACCGTCTTGTTGAATCCACATGTCATGCAAGTCAAGCTCTTGCATTTTGGGCAAAAAAAAGTTGGATATCATCTCTCGGTAGCGCTCACCATTCACAGTTACGTTACGATTCGCATCATCTTTGAAGAATTACGGTCCAATGATACCACCGGCCCATAAACCGCACCAAACTGTGACTTTTTCTGGATGCATTGGTAGCTCTTCCAATGCTTCTGGCTGATATTCACTCCAAATATAGTCACAATAGCCCGAATAGCCGCTTCAGTGGATCGATTAAACTGACCATAAAATGGAAGAAGTGCGCGATGAACTTAACAGAGCACGCATTTTTAAAATAAAATTCAATAACTTGCAAGCGTTGTTCGTTTGTTAGACGATTCATGGTTAAATTATAGACCAAACTGAAGATGTTTGACAATGAAACAAAACACGAAACGTGCGTCAGCTGTTTAAACCAGTGTTGCCAAAAAGATAATAGCTAAAAAATCACCCTTTACTTTATACACAAAAAAAAAAAAATTCTGACGTGTACATGAAAATCGCCGATACATGTGTATTTTTATTTTTTCTCCCCTTTCCAAAAAAGTATATTTGGTTCATAGGACAGAATGTGTGTAACGCGGTGTAATTATAGCGGACACTTCTAACATTTGTATTATAAAAACTTTTGCTATTACTTGACTCCATTTATTTTGTAGGGAATAATGTCAGTGAAAATTTTACATTTTTTCAACAAAACTATAATTACAACAACAAAAAATGAAGATATCAAATAAATAGTAATACAGTCGTGTCTGGATGTAGTGAACTAATTTTTGTAAGGCCTGTTCATAGTATCCAGGTTCTTCTCTATATCAAGGTTAAAATTTTTTGTTCAAAAACTCGTTTTATTTGCTCAAAATACATACATGTAAATGCAAGAGCTGATTAGAAACAATTTGTACAAAAAAGGAAATATATGTACGTACATATGTAAGTTTAATGAAAGAATTCGTGAATAGATGTTTGCTTCTTACGTTCAGAAATTGACTTTCGCACCGCTTTTTCACGTAGACTTCGCAATGCTAGTATGCCAGGATAATCAGGAGTGTTAAACTTTGCCCAAGCGATAGCATTGTCGAAACTTTCAATAGCTTCAGTAGCTTTTACAGGATTTGTGATCGGTATTTCGCCTTGATAGTCATCATGAGATTCTACAATATTCTCGGCATCTTTCTCAAAATGAATCGTGTCGTCGGCTTTGATTGTATTCCATTTTTCAATATCGATTAACAGTATAGGTTTCCTAAAATAAATAAAGTATGTAACAACTAAATGAACAAGTAGACGAAAACAAAGCGCAATAAAATTACCTCCGGGATAACAACTTGAAGCAACCTCTGTATGTCATGGATTTCTTTATATTTTTCCTGTAATATTTTTTGTCGAAGCAAGCACAATGGAACATCATCAGCTTCATCGTCGCTTTGATTGGGCTGTGTTGCATTGATGCAATCTAATAAGGGCTTCTAACATTTCGCTATGACATTTGCCTGCAGCTGATTTCAAGCAAGCATTAAAAATGATATAGCATCTTTTAAAGTCAACGTTTTTAAAAACTGAGCGATGTCGTCCTTCCCTACAGATAATACTCGTAACAACAGATGTTTTTTTGTAGTACAGTTTAGTTATGCGAATCACATTTAGATCCATAGGTTGAATCAGTGGCGTAACATTTGGCGGCATAGAAATCAGAAATATAGAGCCATCAGCAGTTTTAAGCTCATTATGTGGCGGATGACTAGGCGCAGTGTCAAGCAATAGGATAGCTTTGCTTTGTAAACCCTTTTGTAGCAAAAACTTTTGGACCTAAAGAGATTTAAAATCAAAAAAATTTTAATAAAAGTGTTTAAATGTGTTATGTACTTATTGTACCTGAGCGACGAAGCAATATTGAAACCATTCTTTGAAGATGTCTGCAGTCATCCATGCACTCTTAGAATTTCGGTAGTCCACCGGAATGTCATACGATTTAAAAGAGCGCGGCTTCTTTGCACGTCCTATAATTAACGGTTTGACTTTATGCTGTACTGTTGCATTAGTGCATGCAGGAAATGTTATTCCGGCTTTTTCTGCTTTTCTCCCCGGAGCTGTTTTTTCAGTTTGGCTGACATGTTTTTTCGGGAAGCATCTTCCAAAAGAAACCGGTCTCGTCTGCGTTATAAATTTGTTCCTTGCAAAGCTTCAACTCATAGATGTTGCTGAGCTTATGCTTAAATGGTTCAATTGCTTTGGTATCTGATGACAGTTTTTCGCCCAACACTTTTAGCAGTCGAATTCCGAAACGCGATTTAAATCCAGACAACCATCCGGAGCTGGCATTTCTGTTTCCTTAATGTCAACGTGCAACTTTATTGCCTTTTCTTTCAACATTTCCCCACCGACTCACTATGGGGTATTTGTACCGGAAAGCTGGCATTAAATAAACGGGTCTTCCGATCCGCGTAAATATGTGTACTATTTAGTTTTCGGGATCGTTGATTTCAAATCTGAGGTCAAAATTTCGAAAATCAAAATGGCGGACACAAAATGGCGGACCATTTTTTCAAACCTAAGCGTATTCCCACTAAACTGTGTCTTAAGGGGTTTTCGGTGTCGCTCAAATCTGAATTCAAAATTTCAAAAATCAAAATGGCGGACACAAAATGGCGGACTATTTTTCTCAAACCTAAGCGCCTTTCCACTAAACTTTGTCTTAAGGGGTTTTCGGTGTCGCTGATCTCAAATCTGAATTCAAAATTTCAAAAATCAAAATAGCGGACACAAAATGGCGGACCTTTCTTGTCAAACCTAAACATTCACACCAAACTTTGTCTTAAGGAGTTTTCGCGGTCGCTGATCTCAAATCTGAATTCAAAATTTCAAAAATCAAAATGGCGGACACAAAATGCCGGACCTTTCTTCTTAAAACTAAGCGCATTCACACCTAACTTTGTCTTAAGGGGTTTTGGGGTCGCTGATCTCAAATCTGAGTTCAAAATTTCAAAAATCAAAATGGCGGACACAAAATGGCGGACCTTTCTTGTCAAACCTAAACATTCACACCAAACTTTGTCTTAAGGGGTTTTCGCGGTCACTGATCTCAAATCTGAATTCAAAATTTCAAAAATCGAAATGGCGGACACAAAATGGCGAACCTTTCTTGTCAAACCTAAACATTCACACCAAACATTGTCTTAAGGGGTTTTCGCGGTCGCTGATCTCAAATCTGAATTCAAAATTTCAATAATCAAAATGGCGGACACAAAATGCCGGACCTTTCTTCTTAAAACTAAGCGCATTCACACCTAACTTTGTCTTAAGGGGTTTTCGCGGTCGCTGATCTCAAATCTGAATTCAAAATTTTAAAATCAAAATGGCGTACACAAAATGGCGGACCTTTCTTGTCAAACCTAAACATTCACACCAAACTTTGTCTTAAGGGATTTTCGCGGTCGCTGATCTCAAATCTGAATTCAAAATTTCAAAAATCAAAATGGCGGACACAAAATGGCGGACCTTGTTAAAACTAAGCACATTTAAAGAAGAGCTGGGGCTGTTGGTGGACATGCCAAAGCCTGGTTACTGCAACAGCAATAACGGTAACACATCAAGAAGGTTTTTCAATGACGCGGAAGCCTCTTCACGAATAACCGGTATAGATATTAGGCTTATTGTAAGGCTTAAGGTAATCTTAGAAGCAATTTCATCTGGGTACAAACTTGACGTGGAAAAGTTTAATGTTTATGCATACGAAACTGCTTGTCTTTACGTAGAATTGTATAATTGCCATCCGATGACACCAACAATGCATAAAATTCTAATGCATGGGGGAATTGTTATATCCCACGTACTGTTACCAATAGGTCAACTGTCAGAGAAACCCGATGAGGCGCGCAACAAAATTTTCGCTATTACAGACTAAATTTTGCAAGAAAAACTTCAAGAGAATCGTGCAACCGAGACGTGATAAACAGACTTTTGTTAACATCTGACCCATTAATATCGAGCCCTAGGCCAAAGCAGCAAAAGAAAAGCAAACCATTTCACCCAGAAACAAAAATTCAAATCTGCGACCCCAAATTCTCAAATGCAGAAAACCCGTAAAGACAATATTTGGTTTTAAGAAAAATGGTCCGCCGTTTTGATTCCGCCATTTTGATTTTTGAAATTTTGTATTCAGATTTGAGATCAGCGACACCGAAACCCCCTAAAGACAAAGTTTAGTGGAAATGCGCTTAGGTATGAGAAAAAGGGTCCGCCATTTTGTGTCCACCATTTTCATTTTTGAAATTTTGAATTCAGATTCGAATTCAGCGACCTCCAAAACCATTATATTACCAAATTTCCGACAAATACCATAACACGCTCAATTTTTATTAGCTTTTTGCCTTGCAAAACACCGTTTTTTTCGAAGTCCTCGAAAACCACGAAGTGCAGTTTGTGCAACCTGCACCTGCGAAATTTTGTTACAATATATGTCAAACTACAAACTATCCATATCTTAATGGGCTGAAACGGGGCTCATAAACAAAAGTTCCAACATACAGGCATATTTTTTTTTAACTTCTCAATTTTTAGGTGCTCCTAAGAAATCCGGAATTAAACTTGAGTAAGGGTACAAAACGAAGCGTTTTGTTGACTTAAACGTAACTTATGTATCAGTTAACTAACACGCTAAATATAACTCTTATCTTTAAGCGTTTACTTCACTTTAAAAGAACGTAAACTTTGCCCTTTTTCGATTCAGCAAACAATTTCATATCAATTAATTGGAAAACCTCAACTTCAACGGTTTCCCGGCTACGCAAAATTTACTATATTGTTATTTTATCGTTAGAACATGATTTAGTGGTCAATTAACTATCCGATTAAAATTATTTCATGGGTTAAAACGCAATTTAAAATTTTGATTTTTTTCCAGCTTTTTAGTGCGAATACCCCTTAGTGCGACTGGACAGTTTTTTTTTTTCTTTACTCTATAAACCAGTTGTATAATGCTTTCTCCATGCGCGGATACTCGCCTTTTCTAAGAGTCTTCCTATTAGATGCTCCAATTGTCTGGTGTCATAAATTATTGCGCCTCTTTTTGTTGAGTTAACTACGCTTTCGACAAAAAACAAAACATACTCTGACGCTAACTGCCGGTTCATACACAGCAAATAAAATTTAGGGGAATCCCCTCTTTTATTTGTGATTCTTTTGCGTCGTTTTTTGCTGCTCTCTGCTTGAAGTTGTTTTCAAAATTTTGTTCACTATTTAGAGTTGTCAGTTAGTTGTTCACTATTTAGAGTACTCCATGCAAAAATTTTGGTGTTCACTATATCGAGGTGTTCACTATATCGTGTGTTCACTATACCCAGACACGACTGTGTGTATAATTCACCTTTTTTGTTGTTAGATAATTTTAATTTTAGTTCGGCTTGAGGTCATACATTTTAATAAAATAAAATAAAACAGAATTGTTTTAAATTTTATTATTAATTTTTGTTTATTTAAAACCCAATATTTCGATCGAAATCTTCGATCATCTTCAGGGGATATTTTTAAAAAGCAAATATTCAGCGATTATTTCGGTTTAAAACAATTCTGTTTTATTTTATTTCATTAAAATTTATGACCTCAAGCCGAACTAAAATTATAATTTTCTGATATCAAATAAAGTCAAATGAAATAATTATTATATCAGACATACCACAGCTGGGCCTCACAGCTGGCCACTCCAGAGTATTTATATTTTTGGATGACATAAAATTATTTTGTTTCTCTAGAAATGTGAATTGCTGAAATATCCTGTTGTAATATCTAGTGCGAATCCCATAAATCTTCTGCGAAATCTAATTTAAGTTCCACTTTAAGGATAACAAAACATTTAGGTCATTTTCCGCGATATCCAAAAGCTTCCCATACCATTTGAAATCCTTCTTGCAAATTCCTGGCTCAGTGGGTTTCGCAATCTGCGAATAACCCTCCAGTATTTTTGTCAACCATCACGACCATCAAGGTTAAACTTTTTGCATCACCTAAGGTGACAAAAACGCTGTATGATTAAAATTTATTTAGACTTAGGTTCCCCTACCGGCGTTAAGGGCCACTTAGCAGTAATTTTTGGTCAAATTTCCAACAGTAGGAAAACCGATACTTTTTGTAGCTTTTAGCTAAATGAATCTAGGAACATCAACCAAAAAAAAAAAAAAAAATATTTTCTTCAAAATGTCTTCGTTGAATATCTGTTTTTTAGTTGTAGTAGAGTTTATACGATTTATTTTTTCGTTTCGGCATGACACAATGGAAATCCTACTGAGAAGAAAACAAACAAGTATATATAATTTTTAAGGTGTAAAAGTCCCAAGAAAAATGACCAACATTTTTGGTGTGATTTTATTTTTTTTTTTTTATATCTATCAAGATTTCCATAATTGCTCAGACTAGCTTAGCATCCAAACTAGATAAGTGTTTACCGCAGTTTGTCATTGTCATTTTACATCAGAGATATTTGTATACTAGGGCGGGTCGATTTAAAAATCGCCCAAGTGACAAAGAAAATCGTATTCTAGGGATCAAAATAAGAAACTTTGACCGAGGAACCATACCACTAAATCGAATTCTGATGTCCCGACTTTTAACCTGTCTGTCGCATGTTGACCCATTTAGAGTGCTCCAAGTCCAAATGTAAGATCGACCCCCACTAACTTTGGGGGGCCGACCCACCCATGCCAGTGGCTCACCCCCTGGGGGATTCCCCATACAAACATTTAAAAAAATCACCATTTTATGTTTAGAATTGGGCTGATTATGTTTGATTTAATATTAAAAATTAACACTCATACGTATACGTATCTTCTACTCTGCTAATAAATAATAATCATACGCCTTGACTATGTTATGTTATTCAAAAAGATCGATCGGATGAGGGTAAATAACTTTTAGATCACTCCGTGACAATGCGCGACTATGCGTGACTCTGCGTGACTACCCCAAAAGAAATCTGTAGTCACAACAAAACTATGGGCCAAGTTTCAGATCAATTGTATGATTGGGAATGGGGTTGATCCATGGCAGACAAACAGATAGGTCAAAAGTCGGGACATCAGAATTCGTTTTAGAGGTATGGTTCCTTGGGCAAAGTTTCTTATTTTGATCCCTGAAATGTGATTTTCCTTGTCACGATCGACTTTTTTTCTTCAGTACAAATCGACCCGCTCTATTGTATACCCTATACCACTATGTCAGGGTATAATGACTTTGTGCTGAAGTTTTTAACTACCATAAATATTTGACCTAGATCCATCTGTTACTATACTGATCGACTCGGAAAGTATGGGTACTAGGTCTGAACATGCGCCGATTTTCACCCGATTTTCAGCTTATATATCAAATTTCATCAAAATATATTCATATTTGCGTAGTTTGACTTCAAGGTTTACATGGACACACAGACGGACGGACGGACATCGCTAAATCGACTGAGACATTGATTCTGAGTCGATCGGTATAATAAAAGATGGGTTTCAGGTCAAATATTTTTCGTAGTTACAAACACCAGCACAATGTCATCATATCTTGACCACATAGTGGTATAGGGTATAAAAAAAAACGTAAATTAAATTAATTATTTAAAACGCTAAATCAAATACACTAAAACGTCAATCTGCGTCGTTAATTGGGACGCAAAAAAAAAACGACGCAAATCAAAATTAATTTTCCTATACATAAATATTTTGTTAATTAGTACTAAAATAAAACATTTCCTTACATTCCTACAGAATTAACTGGGAAATCCCCTTTATATAAAATTTAAGCAATGCAAATAAAAAATTTTACGACGCTAATAAAAATTTTAACGACGCAACTCTGAAATCACGAAAATTCAAGAACGACGCATCCTCGAAAACGACGAAAATCGTTTTATTAAATCCGTGCCGCAATCGTTGTTACTCTTGTATAATTAATAAAAAAATATGTTAATGGTGTAGTTTATTATTAAATAAAAAAGTGTAGTTTCTATTAAATAAGATATGCTTTTTTATAATTTAAAAGTTATTTTGTTAAAATTAAAAAAAAAAAAAATATTGCCAAAAAATTAAAAATAAATCGCAATAAGCAAAGCAATGTTTAGAAAAGTCATCCATTAATAGAAAATATTTTATTATCACAGTTGAGTGTCTTTATATGTCTCTCTCTCAATGCCGTTTGCACAATTAGTAAGAGTACAGAATTGTTTTTGGTTTCCAAATGTGTGCTTTGTTAATGAAAGCAGAAATAAACTAAAATCCTTTTAGAAGAAATGTGGTTTATTAGATTTGAAGTCTTTTCCAGACATATTGCAATTAATACTGTAATTAATATGCAAATTTTTATTTCGTTTCAATGGTGCGTGGTAGAGAAGAAGAAAGCATATATTTCAAAAATTCCTAACTACACTGTATTCTTAATCGGACCGGTTTCTGGCATTTCAGCCTTCATCAGCGATTTATTGAACATTGTTTAGTTTAGTAAATTATAAATAATTATATAAAATATAATAATAAAAATAAATATATAAAAATGTTTGAAACGAGATATTATAATTAATCAACCTATTCGCATGCATAGTAGTTATAAGTAAACACTGGTATTTAAAGGTAAGTTTTATTTAAATAAATTAAAAATGTCTTTAAATATACAAATACTTAATATTAATTTAAAATTTTATGACGATAATAGAGGAGTTATCAACAGATATATGAGGAGGTCCATAACAAAATGCATTAGTTCCACTAAAACAGTTTTTTTTTGGAAAACCGAATAAATTTAATTAAAGCCAGTAGGATATATATTGAAATTGTTTCATTTTGGACTAAATCATTATTTTTGGTATTGAATTACAATAGGCACATAGATTTCAATATGTAGAACCCGATTTAGTAAGTAAAATCTTAAAAAGTGGAATTATTGCCTTTTGTTATGGACCTCATATGTACATATAATTATTTTCCCATAAAATCCAAACAAATACTTTTCGTTAAGCTTTCCATAAGATCGATATAAATATAGATATCAAATGAGAATTTACAAGAAAAGTCAACGCGTTAAATTCGATATATACATATGTTAATTTAAATTTATAAAGACATGTCTATAATATTAATAGGCTAGGCGATTTCTTGTGACCGATGTTTTGTTCTACCGAATTACACCGATTTTGACCAAATATATATTATTTGAAAGGTATTTCTTTTTAGCCGTTTTGCAGATTTAGAGATTTTTAAATTTTTCCTTTATTTTGAGTAAATTGCATTTAAAGTTGCTACTAACAACACATACATAAAATTATACAATGCTATGTGTGTGTTTATTAAATTTGTTAATGTATTTGTGATAAAAATGAGTTTGTTTTTTGTGTTGATTTGTGAATTGGCTATAATCGATTAGCATACCTTAAGGCCGAGGCCACGCAATGAGCGGAAAAGCGGCAAGCAGCAGAGCGGTGAGCGGCAGAGCGGCGAGTTTGAACAACAAGTGGCTTATTACTGAGCGTCATTTCTGAGCGGTTAGTTGTCAAAATGCCATTGTCAATGTTATTATTTATTATTTATATAAAAAGTTTTTATAATAAAAGCAAAATATTTTCACTATCTCATTTTTATTTATGTGTGACTACATTTCAAACTTTTTACCTTTTTATCGATTGAAAAACAACACAAAAATAGTTGTCGTTAAGATAACAACAACAGGTGCCTTTAGCAATAGCGAATATCGTTTAAAAATTTTACTGAATACCAAAATCGATAATTTTGTTGTTTTCTTTTTCTAACGATTCAATTATCGTTAAAAAGAAGTTACTGATTGGCGCTACAGATTGACAAAACAAAGAAAAGCTATTTTTTTTTTGCCATTTTTATTCTTTGCCGCTTAGAAAACAACTAAAAATTAGAACAAGTTCTATTCCTGAGCGGTGCCGCTTAAACGCTCAGAAATGCCGCTCACATGCCGCTCATTGTGTGGCCACTTCAGTAGTGTGGCCTCGGCCTTAGGGTCTATATATATAAAAAAAAAAAAATAAAATTTCCTAGAATTTGCACTCGAATTTCTTGGGCTGGAATCTGCTAGTTATATATAAAAATATAATAACAATTAGTAAGACGTTAAAGTCGGTTGCGTACTGAATAATAAAACATATATTAATACGTGAAGGAAAATTTTTTCTTCCGGATACGGATGAGTGTGAAAATCGGCATAGTTGTAGTTCACATGGAGGAGAAATGCAGAATTTTAAAATTTATATATATGTGTTAAAAATGTGGTAAATTAAATAACATAAATTATAAAATTAATAAATAATTTTATAAGAGCCTAGAGGTATGCTAATAAATTTTAATTACTGTGATTGTATATCACACGCCCTGTGTTGAATTGTGATTTGCCTAAAATTGATTAGCATACCCTTATGCTGTTATAAAATTATTTATTTTCATAAACTTTTTATATACATATATGGAGATTAAAAAACATTGAAAGCACAAAATTTTAAGAAAATATAAAATTTCCCAGAATTTGCACTAGAATTTCGAGTGCTGGGTTATGCTAGTATTAATAATTTTGTAAAAGTAAAATGGTTTCTATAAAATTCATCTCTACATGCTGAGATCAATATACATACATATATTTGCAGATACCGAAACAATTTTCAACATTTAAATTAATATTTTTTTAATGTGTTTCTATCCTACCAAAAAAAAAACAAGAAAATTATAGTCGATCTAACTGGTTATGCGATACCCTAGACCCAATGAAACACTTGGTCTTAGGTCCAACTAATTTTATATAAAAAATAAGCATAAACCAAATCGAAGTGGAATTCTTATTATATTTCGGATGCTACATTATTATATATCAGCTGTTACATTTATATGGGAACTAGTTCGAAAAATGGCCTGATCCTGACCATATTTCGTAAAGTCCTTTCTTTTCTGCAGAAACATAAAGATACCAAATTAAAAAAAACAGGTAAGAAATTTATAGTCGGTCGAGACCGACTATATGATACCCTATACCATGCGTTTAGAGACCTATCTCTTAGGACCAACTAACTGGATATAGAAAATAAGCATAAACCAAATTTGAGTGGGATTTTTATTAATTTTTTTGGCTGCAGATATGAAAAATTTCATATCGGATGCTATATCTATATGGGGACTAGGCCCAAAAATTGAACGATCCTGACTATGTTTGGTAAAGTCTCTTGTATTTTGCAAAAAAATACATACAAACAAAATTTGAGAAGAATCAGTGCAATATTTTTGTTTTTTGACAGATTTAAGTGAAGATCGGGAAGCAGCTCTATATGGGGCCTATGACTAAGAGTTATCCAATAGGGATAATTTTTGATTAATGGATGTAATATATACATACAAACCCAATTTGACTAAGATTTGTATGATAATTTGGATCTTATGGCAATATATGTTGATTTCGTAGGGGTCATTTGTATGGGGGCTAGGTCTAATTTTGGTAGTTACAAACAGCAGCACAAAGTCATTATACCCAAACCACATAGTGGTATAGGGTATAAAAATTATGCAATATTATTGTTATTTGATAGATTTAAGTTAAGATCGGAAGCAACTTTATATAGGTGCTATGACTAAGAATTGTCCTAAAGGGTTTATTTTTGGACTAGTGATTAACGAATGTAATTAACACAAACAAACTTAATTTGAACGGGTCTTGTTTATGATATTTTGGATCTTATAGCAATTTAAGTTGATGTCATAGGGGTTATTTATACGGGGACTAGGCTGAAAATGCCCCAATTTTCACTAATTTCACTACCGTTTGTCCTATGGCCGATAGAAACATATACCAAATTTCATTAAAATATTTTCGTATATGCGACCTGTAGTTTAATTACAAGATGGACGGACATCGCTAAGTCGACTCAGAAATTGATTCTGCATCGATCGGTATAATAAAATATGGATGTAGATCAAATAATTTTTGTTGTCACAAACATCAGCGCAAAGTCATTGTACCCTGACAAATGGTATAGGGTGTAAAAACGTAAATTAAATTAATTCTTTTAAACCCGAAATCAAATATATTGTCATAGATTTAGCAACACAGTTTTTTTCTTACTCCTTTTAGTTGACATATTCACTTTTATTAATAACTAGATGTAACCCGGTGTGCTTCGCTATACCCTCCCCCCGAATCGATATCAAAGGTCTCACGCAAAGTCCCAAGGCTCTCACTATTACAATAATTCAGATATATTACATTTAATATTATATTTGTATGGGGATGCCACGCCCATTTGTCCAATTCCGCGCATTTTTTTGTCTGAATAAAGTTAATAATATGACCTGAGACAAATTTGCAAAGCTCTCTCTATCATAGTACTTAATATATATATTAAAAATTTACTTTTACACTAAAAATATTTTTAAAAAATACAACATGTAGCACTTCCCATAACCGCAGTAAGACTCTGTGATAATTTCAGGAAGATCAGATTAATAGTTACGAAGATTACCTCCTACAAACAAACAAACACACATTACCTCTTTATTATGCTAGTATAGATTATTAGTATAGATTTTTGTATTTCGATACTTGCTTCGGTACAACAATTATCAGATTTTCCGACGTTCCTACCCTGGAGCAAGGTTTATGTAGCTGCCCATGTGAAGAACATGGATTTTCCAAATTAGGTCTGGCAACACATAACTATTGGCCTTGAACTTAAAATATCATTTGGCAATTTTTCTTTTTTGCGATTTTAGCTTTGCCCCTTTTGATTTTGAAGATTTTTATTTTTTGGGCGATTTTTATTTTTCGCGATTTTGGGTTTGGCGATTTTTGATTTTGGCGATATACTTTCAGGACAAATCACATTGATAACTAATGTACTTGTCAAAAGACTGTCGCTTTCGTAGTACTTCACATTTTTTATATAGGAGGTGCCACGCCCACTAATCACATCCCGCCCAATTTTTATTGGACTAACATTAATATCTGATGGACTCGTGCAAAATGTCGAGTCTTTCCGTTTTATAGTACACAAGTTATACCCATTTTTTGTTCGACTAATCATACAAAGAAACTATGGGCTCACGCAAAGGCACAAAGCTTTCTCTTTTACAGTACTCCAGAAACATGACATTAAATAGTTACTTTGCATGGGGAGTGCCACGCCCATTGGTGTCTACCCGCCAATTTTTTGTCCGACTACTCATGCTTAAATCTGATGCGGGCGTGCAAATTGTCAAAGCTTCCCTTTTTAGTACACCAGTTATATGATATCATATATTTACTTCGTACGGGCGGTGCCACGCCCACTGCTCCGATAACGCCCGTTTTTTGTCTAACTAATCACATGAATAGCTTATGGGCTCACACAAAGTCCCAAGACTCTCACTATTACAGTACTCCGGATATATGGCCTTTTATATTTACTTTGTATGACAGGTGCCACGCCTATTGGTCTGATACTGCCCATTTTTGTCCGACCACTCAAATTAATAACGGGTGGCATTAGACAAATTTGAAAAGCTCTCTCTATCACAGTACTTGAGATATATAATATTGAATTATTACTTGCATAGAAACACTACATATTTTAAATAAGAAAACAAGAATTAAAAACGAACACATTCTCTACTCATTCTACAACAACACCCATATAACAATAACAACACATAGCAGCCTATTTGCAAAATTAATAACAAACAGACAAAATAACTCATATATCCCAACAAACAAATTCGTACTAGTAATAAATTAATAATTAAATCTTCACCTTAATTATTATGGATTGCTTAAATACTAATTGCAATATTACCGGAAATGATCGTATGGTATCCTGCTGGCTATGTTTAGGAACCTACCATCTGAAATGTAGTGGCCTTAAGTCACGCGATGTTGATGCTCTGGCTGATCCTGCAAAATTTTTGCAATGGACCTGCCCTCGCTGCAGAAAAATTAATGTGGAATTTTATAAATTTTTCAAAAGTTCCAAAACTGAATTTGAACAACTTAATAATGACTTCATATCACTACAAGGTAAACTTGCTAAGTTTGGTGAATTATTCACAAATTATCCTAATTTAGATAAATTTGCCAATTCGCAACATATTTCTTCTCCAAAACGCAAAAAGACAGTAGTTAACCCTCCGATTATACCTATTTTAACTCTTTCATCGGGAACTGCATCTCAAATTCCAATGGAAACCGGTGATGTCTCTCCATTGCCGTCTACGTCTGTGAATTCTCCAATACCTCCAATAGAAGTTTTTGCCCCCTCTCTGGAAAATGATGTTGGATCTCCTAATCCATCTTTGCCCTCGATAACGTCTCCAAATGTTAACACTTTAGTACCAAAACCTGCCGAAATTTTTAGAGAACTTCATACTATTCCACCCAGAAGAACCATTTTTGCTACACGTTTCCATTACGATACGACTGCCGAAGAAATTAAAAACTTTATAAAGTCTAAGTTCAATAATAAACTACCTGATGACACTCTCGTTTATAAAATGAATTCAATGAATAGGGCCTCTTTCAAAATAATTGTTCCAGTAGACCTATTTGATCAAATTGTAAATACTAACTTTTGGCCGAAAAATGCACTGGTACGTGAATTTAATTATCGTGATGAAAACTTTGCACGTCTCCCAACTTCTGCCAACCTGAACCCAAAAAACTAGGAACAACCTCAACTCTTAACATTGTTTACCAGAATGTCAATGGGATAAATTCTAAGCTCTCTAATATATTCCTGAACAGTTTCGATTTTGAATTTCATATTGTTGCTTTAACGGAAACCTGGCTAAAAAGTAATATTAATAACTCCGAAATAATGTGTGATAAATATCAAATCTTTAGGCGAGATAGAAATGGAAAGCTTGGTGGCGGTGTTTTAGTTGCTGTGTCGAGTATGTATCCTGCTGAAGAAATCATCGTAGAAAACTCTTCAAATTTGGAGCTAGTGGTTGTGGCCATAAAATTTGGAAAGAATTTACTATTTATTACTTGCTCTTATATACCTCCCAACTCCGATTTCCAACTTTATGAAAACCACGCTTTAGCTATTAGATCTGTTGCAAATAAAATAAGACCAACTGACTACCTGATCCTACTTGGCGACTTTAATATACCGACAACATCTTGGATAAACTTAGATGATACCGATTTCTTGGTTCCAATTACCCAAACTGATTGGAGTCATGATTTCCTTAAATCTCTTGCTGATATGTGTGTTTTCCAAATAAATGACGTTCCTAACTGCAATGATAGAATGCTGGATCTCGTGTTCGTAAATAACCCTACACTATTCAGTGTAATTAGAACAAGTCCGTTAAGTTTTCCTGAGGATTGTCTTCATCCAACACTTTTAATATCCGCACCACTTCCACAGAGACCTAATATTTCTAGGTTTTCTGAATGTGCTTTAAACGAACTAACTACCAGTTGTTAAATCAATTACTATCTGACTATAACTGGCTTGAAATCATTTCATTTTCAAACGATGGAAGTAATTTTGATCAGGTAATCGAAACTTTTTATAAGATAATTTCAACAAATATAACGAAAACTGTTCCTTTAATAAAAATAGCTAATGTAAATGCTCCTCCATGGAATACAATCACACTAGCATGGTTGAAAAATCGGAAAAACAGGCTCTATAGGAAATTTAAGAAAAGTAATAACCAAATTGATCAAAGTCTATATATTATAGCTAGAAGTCATTATAACCTAGAAAATAAAAAATATTACGATAGTTATCTTAGTAAAATGAATTCAAATATAAAAAAAAATCCAAAAATGTTTTACAACTTTGTAAATTCCAAACGTAAAATTTCATCATACCCAACCACTATGAAAATGAATGGTACTGTCCTTTCAAACGATGTTGATATTGCAAATGTTTTTGCTGAATTCTTTGCGTTCACATTTTCCACAAGGACGTTAAACAACACACGATATCCCTATGATATTCCAAGGCTGACATCAATTAATATTTCATCCTTAGACGTGTGGACTGTTCTGAAGAATCTAAGAAGTATAAAAAGTTCACTTAATCCAGGTCCAGATGGTATTCCCAGCTGTATCTTAAGAAATTGTGCTGAAATATTGGCTACCCCGTTAACTCTTATATATAATAACTCTCTTAAATTCGGCTTCTTTCCAAAGTGTTGGAAAAATTCATTTATTATTCCGCACTACAAATCTGGTAGCCACAGTGATGCTACTAATTATAGAGCAATTGCAAAGCTTAATGCTATACCTAAACTTTTTGAGAAAATTATAACTGATATATTATCACACGAAATGTCATCAATTCTATCACCAGCTCAACATGGCTTTTGCAAAGAACGGTCTACGACTACTAATCTAGTGGAATTTACTTCCTATATAAACTCTGGATTCTGCAAAAATAAACAAACTGATGTTATATACACGGACTTTCGCAAAGCTTTTTATAAGGTTAGCCATGATCTACTGCTAGCGAAACTTGATGTTATTGGATTCTCCGGGAACTTATTAAAATGGATTCAGTCGTACTTAAAACATCGTAAGCAATGTGTAATTTTCAATAACTCTAAATCGAAATATATAGATGTTACTTCCGGTGTCCCTCAAGGGAGTCACCTTGGACCTCTCCTATTTTTGCTGTTTATTAATGATCTGCCAAAGTCTATGCAATATAGCAATATTCTTATGTATGCCGACGATGTAAAAATCTACTCCACCATCATAAACAACGAAGACAGTATACGTCTCCAGTCTGACTTAAATAGCTTCTACAAATGGTGCAATGTCAACTTAATGGAATTAAATCTAAAAAAATGTCAGTATATGATCTCCTCTAGATATTCGCCATCTTCGAACCACTATGTCATCCATGACACAAAACTAAACTCAGTTGAATCGTTCATAGATTTGGGAGTTCATTTTGATAAAAGACTAAGTTTTAATTCTCACGTAACAATGACTGTTAATAAGGCAAATGGTGTTTTATCTTTTATAAAGCGTTGAGCAAAGGAATTTAATGATCCTTATATAACAAAAAATCTATTCACGTCTTTGGTCAGGCCGATACTTGAATACGCATCAGTATTCTGGAATCCACAGTACAATGTTTTCATCAAAAAACTTGAATCAGTTCAGAAACAATTCTTACTATTTTGTCTACGATATCTTGAGTGGAATGCGGAATTGAGTCTTCCACCATATCGCAGTCGTTTGGGTCTAATAAAGCTTCCAACTTTGAAAAGTAGAAGGATCATTTCTAATATAACATTTTTCCTCAACCTGGTTCATGGTAAAATTGATTCTGAATGCCTTCTCGGAAAAATTTGTATAAATGTGCCTAACAGACAACTTCGATCGTATGAGCCGGTTTACCTGAATTTCCACAGATCAAATTTCATTAATTTCGATCCATTCCGAAGAATTTGCACCGAAGTGAACAGACACTATGCTTTAATTGATTTATCCGATGATGTTGATGTTATTAAAAGAAGATTAACGACATATTTGAACTCTAATGATTATGTTTATAACTGTATTTAAAGTCGGTATTATTTTTATAAAATATTTTTGTAAATATTGCTCAGCTGTTGCTTTATTGTAGCTGAATTAAATAAATAAATATAGTATAGGAGGCACCATACCAACTTATCCGATACCGCCCATTTCTGGTGTACGTACTAATATTAAGATATATGTATATGATATTAAAAATTTACTTTGTGTGGGAGATGCCACGCCCACTAAAAATATTTAAAAAAAATATAGCCTATAGCGCTTCCCATATCCGCAGTAAGTCTGTGAAAATTTCATGAAGATCAGATCATTAGTTACGGATACTACCTCCTACAAACAAACAAACAAACAAGCAAACACACTTTACCTCTTTATTATATCTATAATATTAATAGGCTAGGCGATTTATGGTGACTGATGTCATGTGCATGAAATTAACTTTTATTTTATTAATGTTAAAGCTCATTCAATTTTGATGCATGTGCGGCCCTTGATGCATGTGCGGCATCTTATCAAAAAGTTGTCCATTGCTACTTGGAGAGTTGAGACAGGAATAGTCGCAATTGTTGCTCGACTGGATTGCTTTAGTTCATTCAAATTTGTCAGTTTTGCTTTGTAGACTTCCTATTTGCAATATTCCAAGTCAGGCGACCTGGGGGTCCAACAGAATGTGGAGTTTCTGGATATCAGCTTATTGGAACATTTTCGTCGCAATTCTGTCATAACAGACTGGGCTATGTGAGGAGTGGAACTATCTTGCTGAAACCACAAATAGTTGAGAGAAATTACCTTTCGACATAATTATGGTAAGAATAAATCTCTCAACATGCTCAAGTAACAGCCTCCAGTAACCGTAACGGTGTGACCGTTTTCTTCGAAGAAGGAGGGCGCAACAATGGAGCGTGACGAAACTGCACACCACACTGTGAAACGAAGTGGATTCAATTCGGACTCATGGAGTATATGTGGTTGGCACTCCATATTCGACAATTTATTTTGTTTATGTTGCCGTTTAAATCGAAATGGGCCTCGTCAGACATAAAAAGACATTTTAACATGTTTCCGTCCTCTTCCACCATTTGAAGCATCTTTTGACAGAATTCCAAGTGAATCGGCAAGTCTGCTGCGAATTTTATATGGGTATAAGTCCAAATTATTGTTCATAATTGACTGCAATGACTGTCTGCTTATACCCATTTGAGCAAATAAGCGCCTTGTCGAAACTCTTGGATTGTTTCCTCCGTCCGAACTGAAGCGTGTCTTCTTCTTTCTTCTTTCGACTGTTCCATGCTCGGCAAAATTGTTAACAAGTCTCAATATGTTCCATCTGCTCGGAGGATCGCCGCCAAACGTGCGTGTCTATACTCTCTTTGAACCGAAACTACGGTCTCCAGTGCGTGATAGCGGCGGACAATCCAAATTATTTGTTCAGTGTCCCAGTTATACATTTTTGTTAAATTGAAAGATAAATCTGCAAAATAAAAATAATTAAGCAGATTCATTAAATAGAAAAAAAGTTATTAATTTTTTTTTGGTAGCGGCTTTCATCAGCCTCCCAGTTCAAATGTATGCAGACGACATCATTATCTTAGCCGAAGATGTTTGTATCTTACAAAAAATGTTGGATAATCAGCCTAAATCCGAAATAGTCATATTCAGGAAAGGTGAATATGTTGGCATTCTGTAATAGTGGTATCGGAATACAAATATTTAGGAATAATATTAACTACGAAAATGCCATACACCGCATGTTAATTCCAAAATTGATGCCGCAAAATTCAGTATAAACGCAACCTGGAAGATTTTTATAGGCATTAAGGGAAGTTCCTTTAAAGGCGAAATGGAAAATGTTCCTGGTAGTTGCAAATCGATACAATGCTATGGCGCACAAGTATGGAGCAACACTTTGTTTGATGTAATTGATAAGCTGCAACCGTTCTTTACAAAACGAATTTTAAAACATCCATACAGTACTCCCAACTATGTCATAGCCTTGGAAACATATCAAGAAGAATGGCCCTTTTACACTTACAGCTTACATCTGCAATATATTTCTAAAACAATATTTAATTACGAAGACAGAAGATTGCCTCACAAATTATCGTCATGTATAGTATCTCGAAATATTTATTGGTATAAAGATTTTAAAAGTAAATTACTTGAGTTTAATATATATGTAAATAATATGGAGCGGTGTAAAACGAATGGGAATAATGTTTGAAGAAACTTAATTGACTCGGTGAAGTTCAAATCATACCAAGAGTATATAATAAATGCACAACTTAGACGGCAAAGAATTTATAAACATTTAAACCACACGAAAGATCAATCATATTGCAATGAAAGGTACACCTTTACCTCTAAAGTGAGTCAACTCAAAATTCTTCAATTTTCACTTTTTGTAAGAAAACGATACGCAGTGGTCATATAACGGGTGATTTTTTAAGAGCTTGATAACTTTTTTTTAAAAAAAAACGCATAAAATTTGCAAAATCTCATCGGTTCTTTATTTGAAACGTTAGATTGGTCCATGACATTTACTTTTTGAAGATAATTTCATTTAAATGTTGACCGCGGCTGCGTCTTAGGTGGTCCATTCGGAAAGTCCAATTTTGGGCAACTTTTTCGAGCATTTCGGCCGGAATAGCCCGAATTTCTTCGGAAATGTTGTCTTCCAAAGCTGGAATAGTTGCTGGCTTATTTCTGTAGACTTTAGACTTGACGTAGCCCCACAAAAAATAGTCTAAAGGCGTCAAATCGCATGATCTTGGTGGCCAACTTACCGGTCCATTTCTTGAGATGAATTGTTCTCCGAAGTTTTCCCTCAAAATGGCCATGGAATCGCGAGCTGTGTGGCATGTAGCGCCATCTTGTTGAAACCACATGTCAACCAAGTTCAGTTCTTCCATTTTTGGCAACAAAAAGTTTGTTAGCATCGAACGATAGCGATCGCCATTCACCGTAACGTTGCGTCCAACAGCATCTTTGAAAAAATACGGTCCAATGATTCCACCAGCGTACAAACCACACCAAACAGTGCATTTTTCGGGATGCATGGGCAGTTCTTGAACGGCTTCTGGTTGCTCTTCACTCCAAATATGGCAATTTTGCTTATTTACGAAGCCATTCAACCAGAAATGAGCCTCATCGCTGAACAAAATTTGTCGATAAAAAAGCGGATTTTCTGCCAACTTTTCTAGGGCCCATTCACTGAAAATTAGACGTTGTGGCAGATCGTTCGGCTTCAGTTCTTGCACGAGCTGTATTTTATACGGTTTTACACCAAGATCTTTGCGTAAAATCTTCCATGTGGTCGAATAACACAAACCCAATTGCTGCGAACGGCGACGAATCGACATTTCACGGTCTTCAGTAACAATCTCAGAAACAGACGCAATATTCTCTTCTGTACGCACTGTACGCATTCGTGTGGTTGGTTTAATGTCCAATAAAGTAAACTGAGTGCGAAACTTGGTCACAATCGCATTAATTGTTTGCTCACTTGGTCGATTATGTAGACCATAAATCGGACGTAAAGCGCGAAACACATTTCGAACCGAACACTGATTTTGGTAATAAAATTCAATGATTTGCAAGCGTTGCTCGTTAGTAAGTCTATTCATGATGAAATGTCAAAGCATACTGAGCATCTTTCTCTTTGACACCATGTCTGAAATCCCACGTGATCTGTCAAATACTAATGCATGAAAATCCTAACCTCAAAAAAATCACCCGTTATATCCACTGTAAAAATCTTACATCGATTTTTCTAGTCTTTCGCAAAAAAAAAAAAAATACAGTTATAACCCTCTTTGTGTTATAAGAGTAGCTTCTTTAGAATCCACTAAAAAGACATATTTTGAGTTCCACCCAAAAGAATTATTATTTTTGTTGATCACTAAAAAAATCGCAAAAACAACTACTGTTGTATACTTATTATTCGCAATTCTTTACAATTAAACAACTGTTTTTAAATTTTATAGCAAATATTAAAAAAAACCGTTTTTTTTTTGCCTCTACTGAAAATTTGTAAATTTTGAGTTGACTCACTTTAGAGGTACAGCTAGAGTAAATTAATTCTTGAATCTAACTTAAAAAATCATGTGAGTCCGATTACAGGGGAGATGTGTAAACATCTCGTAATTAAAGATTTTTATATGACATTATTTAAATCAAACAGAAATCCTCATCTATATATCACTTAAAGCAAACAACTGCAGGGGCTCTGCTAATATAAAAATATTTATTATTAATTATTAACTCAACTAATTAATTTTTTTTCATTTTTTATTTTTCATTTTTCGAAACGTTTTTATAACGCTATTCGCTGCCTCATTTCATCTACAAACACTTCCTAATGAAATCATGCTATCATTTTAACTCCGAACACTTCCTAATCTTTTCACCAATACAATCGTAACTCATGCCGTTTTTGTCTTACTCTGATTTTGTGATTGTATAGTGATTGTATTGTATTGAGCGTATAGATAATTACACATCAAAAAAAAAAAAAAATAAATTAAATTGTTAAAATAAGATTTATTTTGTAACCATTATTGAATAAAGTAACAAATAAATAAAATCTATCTATCTATGTACCTTTTTTTATGAGGTAAAAATCATCGAATGACTTTGTGCAAGACTTGAACACACTAAGGAACCTCGATACACTAACCCACAATCCCTGCGGAACAACCATAGAAGTATTTCCTCAATGGGTGGGGAAGGTATAGCAAAAACCTCAACTAGTCCCCGATTCCCTCTTGCGAATCTCCTCTTGCCTACGAAGTTCCCAAAGAACCAACTTCACGTACTTACATACGTGCTCCCAGTTGTCCTATGAGGCCAACATAATCTGAACTATATTCCCTGGACTAATACTATTACCAACTTGTCGCTCCAATGTTGCCCTCTCCAAAACAAACCGCGGACAGACAAATAAAACATGTTCGGGATCTTCATCACTTGCAACACAATACGGACAAGATGGAGAGCCGTCTCGTCAGAAGCGGTACAAGTATGCTCTGAAGCAACTGTGTCCATTTAGGAATTGGGTTAGATAAAAATTCATGCTACCATGCCGTCTACTGTAGCAACCGTCAACATTCGGTATCAAAATGTACGTCCATCTACCCTTTGCAGCTCTTGCCCAACTCGCCTGCCACTCCGAAATACTGTTTCTCCTAGCGTCACTGATAATACTGCTATTCTCCAATGAGCCATGTGATTCCGGCATATACTTAGCCTCTTTCGCCAATATATCAATTGGTATCATAGCCGCAATTACAAAGGCCGCTTCGTCGGATACTGTCCTGTATGCACAACACACCCGCAAGCCGTAAGCCTATAAACAGAGTTAATCCTCGCAGCATAGGTCTTGAGTCCGGTAGATTTTGCCCATATTGGAGCAGAATAGAGGATTATATTTCCAACGACTCCCGCTAGGATCTTCCTCCTTAGGTATTTAGGACCTCTCGTGTTCGGCATTATCCAACATAGTGTTGTACATGTACTGCCAGCCTTAACTCTCACATAGTCGAGATGGTGTCTAAAACATAAACGATTATCTATCATGAGACCTAAATACTTATTACAATCCTTATTTCACAGTTTCCAATTTGAGATTGATATATTCCACAACTTACGAATAGTTATTAATACAGCCTCAGTCTTATGTTCAGTCATTGAAAAACCCATCGAGCTCAGCCACGATCTGACCACCTGTATACTACCTTCTGAAACTGTCTTAGGTTCACTACTAGTTTTTGCCTCAATTACCAACGCTATATCATCCGCAAAACACCTTCTGGAAGATTCAGTCTTAAAACACCATCATACATAACATTCCATAATAGTGGTCCCAGCACGAATCCCTGTGGCACTCCTCCTGTTACTTTATATACTTTTATTCCATCATCTGTTGCGTAAGTTAAAATCCTCTTTCGAAAATAATCTTTAATTATTGCCACTAGATATGTTGGGGTATTGAGCCGGCTTAGGGCATTCACAATATTCTCCCAGTTAGGTGAATTGAAAACATTTTTGACATCCAAAGTTACAACCACACAGTATTCCTTGGCGCCATTCTTTCAACATTTGCCTTCTATTGCCCCTTTTGCGGTGTCTACTACCTTCTTTACGGCATCTATTGTTGACCTATCTATTGAAACCATACTGGGTTTCGGACAGACCTTCTGCGCTCTCGATGTACTTCTCCAGTCTTCAGTTCCATATTGATGGAAAAGATCCATGTCGCAGGCAAGAATTCATAAGTAGCAATAGCTGATCGCCACAGCACTCGACAACCTCTTTCATTACATGGTTAGGAATGCCGTCAGGTCCAGTCGCTTTCCCGTCCTTAAATCTTGGGACAGCCCGTTGTATTCGGGCAAGGTAACCGCTCCCAGGGGTTTTAAGTTATCCCATGTCATTATATCCTAATCGCATCTGGGGTGCGAAGGTGTACTTAAGCCCTTTAGTTTCTTCGTTACAAGTTTGTATGCTAGTCGAAAAGCATTTTTTTTCAATGTCGACACAGATATTCAAGAAACATGTTCGTTTGCTTTCACGTCTTGCAGATTTTAGTGCCTTTTTCTATCTTTAGAATCTGGTGGTGTAGATCGTTGTCCGGTCTTCTACGAGTTCTTATATAACGTCTAGCTCGAATACATTTTTTTCCGAAGTTCAGCTATTTCATCATTCCACCAATATACAGAAGCTTTATTAACTCGTTTCCTCTTTCTAATAAATGCTTTTCCAACCACTTAGCTTCTGTCCGGCGACTATTATAGGTACCGGTGTTGGATCACTTATGTTCATAATTGTAGCGCTATTATCACTACGGGTATATATATTAGAAATATGCCAGCTAATTCGTCTGTAAATATTGGCACTGGCAAAAGCAATATCGATTATTGAACCTCCTCCATTCCAATTGAACGTCTGTTCATTTCTGGAGTTCATCAGTACAACATCAATCATAGCAAATGATTCAAGTAAAATCGTGCCCCCTTTCATTGGATCTAGGACAACCCCATTCCGTAGCCCAAGCGTGTTAAAGTCTTCCTGTAGCATCAGTTGTTAATGTGTCAGTGATCCTCTTATACTCATTGATATCTACCTCGGGGAATGTAGCAACTATAAATGCATATTCCAGAAATCGTAGCAAGAAAAAACCCGCACTCAGTCGTCAGTGTGTTCAGTAATATTTGTCTGCTTACAGACCAAATTGCAGATGTACCAGTTAAATCGCTTGTCAAACTTGGTGAATCAATATTACAATAAGGTTCACTGATAAGCGCTATCTCCACATTTAATTCGCGGACACTTTGTCTCAATAGCTCCTGCGCTGCTTCTTTCTACCCATCTATCTATCAAAACAAAGCAAAAGTTACTTTAAATCACTGTTATTGTATGCCACAGTGTCTGGTAAAGTGATGTGTATTGACAACCTTAATCCGATACCATGAGTTTTGGGAGTCTTAGGTCCAAAAAATAAGCATAAAACAAATTTAAGTTGGAAACACAACTGGGACGAACGAAGAATTTTTCGCTCCGAATATTCGTCGTCAGAAATAAAACACATTTGTGTATATGAAAAAAATGCACACAATCAGTGCGTCGAACGAAATACGTAGTGCGTAACGAACTCTATTTCTATTTCTTACGCCGACGAACGACGAGTAAATTGGTGTAGAGTGGCCGTATTATATTTTAGTTTTTCAAATAGTCTAGTAAATAAAGTTATTTTTGTCTTTAAGAATTGTTTTATATTTTATTTATAACTTAAAAGTTAAACAAATTTTTTTTTTAATTATATAATTTTCTTTTAAATAGTTTTTTGTTAGTACTTATTCTTTTTCGTTTAGTGCTTCCTTTTGTTAATATGGTCACACTATCACACTATCACTACATGTAAACAAAAATGACATAAAATTATTTTATTAATGAAAATTTATGTAATTTTTTCGGAATTAAAAGACAATATGGATATAAGTGAAGTAATCATCAGGAAGTCAAAAGACATGATGTTTACAACTGTAACAACTCGTACAAAGTTAAAAATTCTTTTATTCATATTTTTCCAATATTTATTTATGTAAATTGCAAACAAAATCAAATGACGTTACAGCTGTTATGTGAGTTCATCGTAATTATATTTCATTCGACGAATTTACGCAATGAATTGTTGCCGATAAATTCGTCAAGCTGTGCGAAATTCGTCGTGCGTCCCAGTTGTATTTCCACCTTTAAGTGAAATTGTTATAAATTTGTTGCCTGCCAATGCGAAAAAGTTCATGTCGAATGTAATTTTTATATGGGAAAATTGAAAAATAGACCGATGGTGAGCAATATTTATATATTTGCAAGTGAAATTATTATTATTTTGGAACCTTTCAAACTTTATACGCTGTAATAAAAATCTGAAGATAATTCTTTCTAAATGTTGTTCAAATAATATTAAATTCATGACTTAAATGGAAGAGTTTAAAAATTTTCTACGATAATAATTACCGTTTTAATGATTTTCTCTTTTGTTGGCCGATAAGCGCTGCTTCATCTCCACTGTGTTGTAACGCATCCATGTTTTATCCATTGTTATAACACACAAAAAAAAAGTCAGCCTTGTTGAGGTTAACAACGCCTACATTAGCGTGTCCCGAGTTACTTTTTTTTTTTAGCTTGCGCCCCCAAATGATGGGAATTTAGGACCCTTTTACGGGAAAAATAGCAAAAAAATTGTTGAACAAAAAACCAAATGGCTACCGGATCCTAAAGGCTAAAATCTTAGTGCATTTCAAAAAATATATATAGTTTTAATTTTCAAAAAATTTACGCCAAAAGTAGCGTAATTCAGAGTACATTCCGGGAAAAATATTAATTATTAGTCTCAAAAGCTACGAAAAACAGAGCGCTTTCGTTAAAACTATTTAAAAAAATGTTAAATGGCTTTCAATTATTTTTTTTTTATATTAGTTAATTTAGATATTGGAAAAAAGTTCAAACATAATAAAAATATTTGTTATTTTTATACTGATTTCAGAATTTTATTAAGTATTTTTACTTCCGAAATGTTATTTTTTGATCGTTATTTTTTAACTCCTCATTATGATATCGCATTAAAATAACTACATCCTTTATGGTTGGTAATTTTTCAAATTGCTTTTTTTAATATGTTCGTAAGATTGGACAAATAGTGTTGCTGCGACGAGGATCACAACTCATATTTAAAATTATTCCAAATACTTTTAGAAAGTAGTTTTCCAAATAACATTATTAAAATGTTAATCGACGATATAACCCAGCATTTAAAATATAACAAACAACGTGACAACACTGAAAACAAGGAGAATAAACAATTTTACAGTGTACAATACATTCCTGGGTTAACTGACAATAAGAATATGAGAACAACAATAAAGGAGAATAACATAAGCTTTGCTTATAAAGCAAATCAAACACTTAGCGCAATATTTACTAACGTAAAAACACCAGTTGAAAAACATCAACAAAGCAACGTTGTATATGAGATAACGTGTAAGGAAGATGATAATCAGAAATGTGATATGATTTATATAGGCATAAAAAAGAGAACACTAGCCACAAGGAAGTTAGAACATAAAACAGACATAACGAAAGCTAAAGAGTCGACAGCATTGGCAAAGCATATTCTAAAAACAGGTCACACAGCTGACTTTGAAAAAGTAAAAATACTGGACAAGGAAAAGAATGAAAAGAAAAGATATACAAAGGAAAGTTTACGAATTTAACAGCAAATAATGAGAACACTAAATTTGAAAGAAAACACAAACAACATAAATGCAAGCTATAGAGATGCCATTAAATAAACTGTGATATTGAATTAAGTTGTGTTTATTATTATGTTCGTTTTTTTATGTTTTTTATTTATTAAATGTAAAATTTTTATATTTTAATGTAATAACGTCAACATTGTAAGTTTTTAAATGTTTTGGTGATAAATTGTTGTATTAGTAAATTGTTTTCAAATTTTTATTAATAAATAGACGAGCTCCAGAGGAATTCGAAACGTCGAGCAAAATTGTAATAAAAGTTACTTTTAATTACATAAAACTATAGGCCTTATTAGTTTAAGAAAATAATAGTTCCGATTTGTTTTTCTTTTTTTTAAAATAATTTTCTCGTATGAGGACAAAATTTTTTTAAACTGAATAAATATATTTCACACTCTTGACAATGTCTATTTGAGACAATTCAAAATATTAGATATGTTCGATTATCATGTTAATATCCTCTGTTTTTTTCTATTATTACTACAGCTGGAAATTTTCAATACAAAAAGTAAACAAAACTTTTGTTTTGCAAAAATGACATTCGAAATGCAAATCAATTCTAAATTAAGTAAAAATCATTTTTATGCGATACTTTTTAAAAGTTTTACAGGAAAACAAGTAAGAGAGTTAAATTCGGCTGGGCCGAATCTTTGATACCCTCCACATTTTTCATTTTCAATTTCCATTTCTTTTATCATTATCCATTTTCCATTTTTCACTTTTCAAATTTCATCTTTCGTTTTTAATTTTTAGCTTTTAGTTTTTAATTTTTAATTTCTCATTTTCTATTTTCGATTATTCATTTTCCATTTTTCTTTTTCATTTTTCAATTTTCAATTTTCAATTTGCAATTTTCAATTTTCAATTTTCAATTTTCAATTTTCATTTTCCATTTCCATTTCCATTTTCCATTTTTAATTTTTCATTTTTCATTTTTCATTTTTCATTTTTCATTTTTCATTTTTCATTTTTCATTTTTCATTTTTCATTTTTCATTTTTCATTTTCCATTTTCCATTTTCGATTTTCCATTTTTCATTTTTCATTTTCCTTTTTCCTTTTTTCCATTTTTCATTTTTCATCTTCCATTTTCCATTTTTCATTTTTAATTTTTCATTTTTAATTTTTCAATTTTCAATTTTCATTTTTCATTTTTCATTTTCCTTTTCCATTTTCCATTTTCCATTTTTCATTTTCCATTTTACATTTTCCATTTTTCATTTTTCATTTTTCATTTTTCATTTTCCATTTTTTATTTTTATTAATTTTTAATATTTAATTTTAATGATACAAAAATATGTGGTAAAACTTGCTTAGGCCAATGTGACACGTGCAGTATTAATATACACACAACTGTAATGACTTCAATAATACGAAGAATTACAACATATACAACATATCCTAAGAAAAACAACAAACCCACTGATAAATTTTATTATTTCAAGAGTTTTTTCAAAGTTTCATTCATAGCTCGTGACCCTTTGACCGATTTTGACGATTTTTTAGAATTTAATCAAATTAAAAGTTTAAATTAACAAATCTGGCTTGATGTGTCAATGCGAAATTAAATAAGGTACAAGCGGCAAAAACAAATCTTAAAATCGGTTAAAAACTGCGGCCTGCAAGTAAATTTTACAAAAAAGTCCATCTCGTTCCACTGTGCGCTGGACCAGAAAAGCTCTATCACATTTTTTGAAATAGTTTTAACTTATATAGTTACTCTAGTTTTCTTAGCTTTTGAGACTAATTTAGCTTGAAAGAAAGAAAAGAAAAAAAACGTATACTCATTTTCCATCTTTAAAATACGAAGCTGCAGCAAAATTGCTCCACAGAAATTTTATTAATATTTTTCCCGGAATGTACTCTGTATTGCGCAACTTTTGCCGTTAATTTTTTTTTAAATCAAAAATATTTTTTTTTTTTCAAAATGTACTAGGATTGCAATCTTTAGGATCCGTTATCCATCTGGATTATTGTCCAAAAATTTTTTTTGCTATTTTATCCGTAAAAGGCTTCTAAATCCCCATCATTTGGCGGGGCAAGCATTTTCAAATTCGAAAAAACTAAATCGGGACGCGCTAGCCTACATTCCTTTGAAGTTGTCTCACGTTTGAGGTTATTTCTTTTATATGCAAAAGCAGCATCCCTCTAAAGATAGATCTCAGGTTGGGTTTCGTAGAACTTTTATTTTCGTAGAGATCTTCTTGGACTTTTGGTACAAAAGGGTTCTCATAAACTTGGCATTGCCGCAGGGAAAAATCATCAGAAAAGGGATATTTTTCCATTAGTAGTTACGTAAAAATTCTGGAAAATAACGCCACTCATTGAAAACAGAGGTGAGAAATATAAACGAACCAACCTAATAATTATATCTTTGATTGCCTGCCAGTCTAGAACTATTTTGGGCAGCACAAACTAATCCGTAATTTCATTAAAATTGTCCTTGCTCCCAACTGGCTACTTTCCGCTAACTGAAAATATAAAATATTTTTCTGTTGCTGCTTGGATAGTGATTTTTAGGTAAAATTTTTTTATTATATTAACGATCCATCTGTCAATTAGTTTAAAGGGTTATTCAAGCCTTTCTTTAATTTGACATAAGACCGAGTTTTTGATATGTTAGTCAAACTTATGGCGTTTGCTTTTCTGAAAAAAATGTTACACTTTATAATGTTACATTTTTATAATGTTTGCCTCACACATTAAAGATGTTCCATTTTTAATGGTTAGAATAGAACATAAAATTACAATTATGCAACACTTTTTTAATGAACAGCTGATTTTGTTGACATTTTTATTCTTGGACACCAAAAAGGAAAAATAAAAATTAAAAAAACATTGATATTTTCCATATTAATAATTTATTTTAAACAAAAAATTACAAATTACACCTTTTATTTTTTTTGTTTCTTCACACCAATACACATTTATAAATGACACAAATGTCAGCGGTTTTATCATGTTATTCTCCCCCTCTGATTTTTCAGAGTTCGAAATATGCACCTTTTTTCACATATTTATAGTGCAACATTTTTAAAAAAAAGAGAACGTCACCCTTTCGCAATGTTGACATTTTTTTAGAAAATAAAAGAGAGAAAAATGTGCGAAGTGGGAAAAACCTGTAAAATGTTTGCCAGAAAAGAAAACGCCATTAGTTTAGTTAAACTTGCAGTGTTAAACACTAGTAACTTAATTAAAGCGTATGAAATAATGAGTTTAACTCAATTAAGGTTAATTGGCACCCCAAAAACTCGGTCTAAAACGGCCTAGTATTGGGATGCCATTGAAAATTGAATTTTTAACACTAATAACTTTCAGTCTATTTGTCACTTTTCGGAATTCGGCATCTTCAACACACTTTTAACTTTTGTGGCCGCCAAATATAAGAATAGAATACAACAGAGCTGTGGAGTAATCATTTTTAAATTCCACGACTACTTTTTCATAAACTTCAGACAAAATTTTTTTTGGTGGAACTGCTTCTGGTTAGAATATGGCTGTGGAATACATACCTTTGTGTGAAACATGGTCTTAGAACTTAGAACATAAACATACTTACATTGCCTTATTCTATTGCTCTTTCCATTAGCTTCGTTTGCATTCTATTTTTCTTTGCTTGGAATTTATCGATTATAATTTTTACTGAAAGTATGAAAATTTTTATTTTCCATTTGACTTAAAACATTTTATAATATTATAATTTCAAAATAGATTTTTCGAGACCAATGAATTTAATTAAAAAGTGTTTAGTGTAGACTTACAGTTTTCCTTGTAAGAGTTGAATTGGTGGTATGTTAATGCCTCCTACAGAGCCCTAGAAATATCACACATAACCCCGACAAATAAATATGTATTTGATTATATAAAAATATTTAAAAATTTTGGAAGACACATAATTGTTTGTTTAAAACTAACTACAAATAGTATGTATGAATATTTGCATTATTTGTCGGATATCCGGTTTCGGAAGATTCTTTTTCGTAAAATGTCCAACTTGCTGCGTAAATTGATTTATGGTCAAAATTTTTTTATTTAGTTCCATTAGCTGAATAATTATGACAGCCAACGTTGTGTTTCAATCTCAATTTAATTTCTCTCATATAATTTTGTTTTCTGAAAATCGAGCATTTTAATTGTTTCAACTTCTTCAGTTTCTTGTTAAGATTTTTAGAATTCTCTAAAGTGGGCTTCTAAGGTCATTTGTTTTCAAAATAAATAAAAGACTATTTGTTTATTATTCATCCGACGTTTCGTTGGAGATTCCCAACATCCTCAGAGATAATTTTATTAATATATAGTCTTTTTTGTCAAATTTAATACATTTAATAAACAATATATTCTGTTTCACATACACAACATAAAACACAAAATTAATTTAAAGCAAATGTAGAAAATAAATAAAAGTAAATATCACAGTAAAAATGTCCTAAACTTGTATCACAGGTGTCAGTTAGAAAGTTTTTATTTTGTCTTTCTAGCATGCTAACCGCAGATAGTTTTAAGGCTACTCAAATATCTTTTCTTCGTACTTGCAATTATCAATAAAAATAACGACTATAATGATGACGTGACGAAAATATTATGTCTGTTTTCAATTACTTTTAGAATATTTCAAATTTTTCATGCAAATATAATTTAATATTATCATATAATAAATTTATGCTGCTGCTTTTTGCTAAAAAAAAAATACCAAGTTTCTTCGCCAACAAGTGGTATAAATATATAAGAAATAAATTTTGTAGATTTTAAACACTTAAAAATTGGTCATTTCCATAGCTCTGGCATCACTTGTGAACACCAACTAAGCTGGTAACTCTGATTCTTCAGGTTACCTTTTCAGTTTTTACTTCTTACTTATTAAAATCGGTCGATAATTGAGTCGTTCGTCTTAAATTTGTTAATTAATAAGTGAAAGTGTTTATTTTGTTTATAAAAATGGTAAATTATAATAATTAAATAAATTTGTTAAGCTATCAGATAAAAAATCAATTAAAAATCAAAAAAGAAAGTAAAAATCAAAAGAAATACGCATTTGTGGAAATTGTTGCGTAAATGAAAGTGTTGTTGTTTTAAAGTTCTTTTTCCTTCCCATTCAAATTTCTCTCAAGTTATGTTGAGTTAAGGTCTTGTAAGTGATGTATTTGCCATTTTAACTCTCCCTCTCATGATTGGGAGATATCAATCAGTGTATATGTAAAGTAAAAGTGTAATAATTGTGCTTAATGAAGAGCTTAATTAAATGAAGTGTGCTCTAATCTCTAGAATGGGATGAGCATTTAAGGAAAAAATGTATCAATATATTAGTTGTGTGTAGAATAAGTGTTCAAAAAAATGATCGGTTGTCTATTATCGTCGGTTCGGTAATCGGTTCGCGAGATAAACATAATACTATTTTGAAAAAAAGTTTATATATACCAAAGGTTAGTTATAATTATATAATAATTATATAAAAGTATGTTCTGTATACATATTATTTTTGTAATTTAAAAACATACCTAAATTAATAATCAACTTTAAAATATTTTGTTAGCTTTAAAATTTAGTTTTATTAATTGAATTGTCAATTAGAAATTCTAATAATGTGGATATTATATAACTTTGCATAAACATAAAAGCAATCAACTTTGCATTAAAATTTTAAATTTATTTCATAAAAATAATAAAAAGTTACATAAAATCTATGAAATTATTATTTAATACTTGAACAACAAAATCGTCAATTTTAAGGGCTGAAGTTTGATAAAAATTTATTAATTTTATGAAAAGCTTCATCAATATAATGAAGATAGTGCTTTAATTATGTACACAGAAAGTTTTAGTTATTATAATTTTAAATAAATTATTGAATTTATTTCATAAAAATAGTGAAAAGTTTAATAGATTTTATACATTTTTGTTTCTGCTATAATTTCTGAACAATATTTGAACAACAAATTCATTAAATGTACCAAAGGTTACGTTTTAAAGGAATTTTATTTTTGTGAAAAACTTCATCACTAAGCTGAAGATAGTTATTTCTACGTTTACAGATATCAATTTTCGTAGCATGATGAAATACTTGATTTAATACTTGAACGACAAAATATTAAAATGGATTGAAATGTTCCAAAATCTGAACATTTGTTGATGTTATGAAAAGCTTCGATGTTTTTCATTTTGTTAATTTTTTTTTTCATTTTCGTTATACACAAATCATTTTTCGTAAATAAAACTTTGAATAAATGAATTAATTTAAAACATATATGTATTGAAACGTTTAATAAATTTAACGAAAGAATTTTTTAAGGTACACATAACTTATGTAACAGTTTACATTATTGGCTTGTAAAAAATAATTTTGTGAAATGCATCAAAGGCTGAATTTTATTGGAACTTTTTTGATTTTATGAAAACCTTCTTCAATACCAGTCAGTATATGGGTATTTCCTGGGTAACGGACGTGACATTCGCTCGCTTTAAAATCCGCCAAAAGCAAGAAAGCGCTGAATGAGTGCTAAATTTTAGAAATATGTGTGAAGTATTTAATTCAATTTAGTACAATTATAAAATGAAACGGACGCGACAAAAAGCAGAAGTTCTTTTGAAGCGCCTTTAGAAATATACAGAGTTCAGCGATATTTGAAAACTTTTTTTCCTTATATACACATGTAAATGAAGGGCAAAGGATAACTGTTGTTGGTAGACTTATGAAATATGAGAATTATTTCTAAGCTTTTTTTAATTAAGTATAGCACAAATACGGACGCGACGTAACCGTCGCGACAAATTTTTCCTATAGGAGAAAAATTCAGTAATGCTGTTCATTCGGTTCAAATTTTAGGTCAAAATTGGACCGAACCTGACCATATTTGATAATGTCACTTATTTTTTGCAAAAAAGTTTCCTTTTCTGAAAAAAAATGTTACACTTTATAAAGTTACATATTTATATTTGCCTCACACATTAAAGATGTTACATTTTTAATGGTCAGAATAGAACATAAAATTACAACTATGCAGCACTTTTTTAATGAACAGCTGATTTTGTTACCATTTTTATTCTTCGACACCAAAAAGGAAAAATAAAAATTAAAAAGACATTGATATTTTCCATATTAATAATTAATTTTAAACAAATCAATAAAAATTACACCTTTTCTTATTTTGTTTGTTTCTTCACACCAATACACATTTATAAACGACACAAATGTCAGCTGTTTTGTCGTGTTATTCTGCCCCTCTGATTTTTTAGAGTGTGAGATATGCACCTTTTTCACATATTTACAGTGCGACATTTTTAGAAAAGAACACGTCACCCTTTCGCAATGTTGACATTTTTTTTAGAAAATAAAAGAGAAAAAAATGTGCGAAGTGGGAAAAACGTGTAACATTTTTGCCAGAAAAGAAAACGCCATTAGTTTAGTTAATCGAGCATTGTTAAACACTAGTAACTTAATTAAAGCGTTTGAAATAATGAGTTTAACTCAATTAAGGTTAATTAAAACCCCCAAAAACTCGGTCTAAAACGGCCTATTATTGGGATGTCATTGAAAATTGAATTTTTAACACTAATAACTTTCAGTCTATTTGTAACTTTTCGGAATTCGGCATCTTCAACACACTTTTAACTTTTGTGGCCGCCGAATATAAGATAAAATAAACTGAGCTGTAGAGTAATCATTTTTAAATTCCACGACTACTTTTCCATAAATTTCAGACAAATTTTTATACCCTATACCACTATGTGGTTTGGGTATAATGACTTTGTGCTGCTGTTTGTAACAACCAAAAATATTTGACCCAGACCCATCTTTAATTATACCGATCGAATCAGAATCACTTTTTAAGTTGATTTAACAATGTCCGTCCGTCCGTCCGTCCGTCTGTGTGTCCATGTAAACCTTATAATCAAACTGCAGGTCGCAACTATGAACATGTTTTGACGAAATTCGGTACATAAGCTTTCGCCGGCTATGGGATGAACGCTATTGAAACTGGTGAGAATCGGTCCATGTTCAGACCTAGCCCCCATACAAATTACCCCTATAAAATCGACATAAATTGTCATAAGATCCAAATTGTCATATAGATCTCACTCAAATTGGGTTTGTATGCGTTCATTACATCCATTAATGAGTAGTCCAAAAATGATCCCTTTGGCCCCATAAAGAGCTGCTTCCCGATCTTCACTTAAATCTATTAAAAAACAAAAATATTGCACTGATTCTTCTCAAATTTTGTTTGTACATATTTTTGCAAAATACAAGAGACTTTACCAAACATGATCAGGATCGGTCAATTTTTGGACCTAGTACCCAAATAGATATAGCATCCGATATAAACTTTTTCATATATGCAGCCAAAAAAATTAATAAAAATCCAACTCAAATTTGGTTTTTGCTTATTTTCTATGTCCAGTTAGTTGCCCTAAGAGATAGGGTTTCTAAACGCATGGTATAGGGTATCGTATAGTCGGTCTATACCGACTTTAATTTTCTTACTTGTTCATATTATATGATTTTAAAAAAATATCTTATTTTGATAGAAACTCGGTAATTTTAGTCTTATTAAGACAAACAATTAATATGTATCTTTTTAGTAATTTAATTTATATTTTATAACTTTATAAAATGCCCCAAAATAAATAAACTTATTCAACTAAAAAAACTTTTTAAACCTTTCGGACAAATCAAAAAAATACTACGGTTATATCGAACTTAATCTATAAGGAACTAATTTGGCCGGTCCGGCCGAGTTCGCTATAACCTAACTCCATTTTATTGTAAAAAAATAGAATAGCATAGAAAAAAAAAATCGTTTTAGAGCAAGGTTCCTAAAGGTTTCTTAAGGGGGGTAAGGTTTTAAAAGTTAAAAAAAGTCGTATTTTCATAATTCTTTTTTTAAGATATGAATAATGTTGGATTATTTATTTCATATATACGTTATAGCACTATATTTGAAGAACCTTTGAAAAAAATTTCAATTAAAAATTTTAATAATTAATAAATAAGTCTGTGACAGCGAATCTCCGGAGGCGTTGTTGTTTTGCGGTGAACATCATAACTCGTTACCGGATCATGTGAAATAAAAAAATTGAAACGCGTTTCAAAGGTGACATGTTTCCTGTGGTAGTGACAAAGAGTTTTTTTCAATATTTTTTTTTTTTTTGGCGGCTTTTTGAAGTGAAAAACGATTTTTGCCATACAATTTCGGGAATTTGTTGTTAAAAAATGGGAAAGAAAATGGAATTAAAAAAGCCCTTCGTGGTTACGTGGTGATTTATGTGTAGATATAGTGTCTAAAATTGCAAACGAATCGGTTAAGTAGATTTTGAGTTATGATGTTAACGGACTTCGAATTTATATAGTATGATGTATATACTATATACTGTATGAGGCCGGTCGCTGGAAACGCTGTATCTTCTTAAGTTTTGCTCTGATTTACTTAAAGTTTTGAAACAACACTCTCGATATGTTGTGCATTCAGAAAGAGAAATGCAAAAAAAGGTTTTAAAACCTACCACCCCTTAAGGAAGTGCAAACACCAATACACCTACAAAAAAGAGAAAAAAATATTTCATATGTCATCATAAATGTGAACTGTAAAAAGCGAACATCCAAAAAAAAAAGAAAATAAGGGCGTATTGGTTTAACTTAAAAAACAAAATTATTATTCCAAATCGCCTTTAATTCTTCTATGATAATTTCAATAAATTATTCAAATTAAAATCTTAATTTACATACCTATTTACGTAATTTATGTTTGTCTAAATTTTTTGAAAGCAAATTATGCAAAATTTAATATTATGAGTGAAAAAAAATTATTTTCACAAGTCTCTTCTGAAATTACAATGTAATTTAATTAAGCAAATTTATATTTTAAACTTAATATTGCACTATTTTTTCAAGTGCTTTTCAATACAGAGCTTTAAACGAAATCATACGTTGGACAACAACAAAATCCACATTGAAGATCTCTTTTTTCTCAAATATTTATCAAAAAAAGCATACTCTTTGTTAAGTGCTGGCCATCAGAGAACCTGAGCGAAAGCACTCCTAACAATTCAAAACAATTTTGAGATGAAAAACAAAACAGACAAACGGTAAAGTTTAGTTTGATAAAAAAAAGTATGTATGCATATCGGACGACCTTAAATGAGAAAAATAAAAATGTTTAAAATTTCCTTCATTACTTTTTCTTGCAGAATTTTTTCATTGACCAACAAAGGGAATTTAAAGAAGAATTTGAATAGATATTAGTTTTTTGATGCATTTTTTATATTCATCTTCTTCCATATGTAACGCGAAATCTGCATATGTAGTGCTATTGTCGTAAGCAGTGCTGCTAATTTTGACAACTTATTTTAATTTCGACAATTTTTCAAATTGTTAAAATGATTTGTTAAATTTGTTAAAATGATGATTGAAGATTTTATATTTTCAGTAGTATAAAAATTGGGATTTCAAGGGTTAACAATTAATGGGTTGTAAATCGAAAATTGATAGTTTTAGTTCAGTGTAAATGTAAATTACAAAATATGTATAGATTTAATTCTGGGTCAAGTCGTTTCAAAACGGAAACACCTTGAATAGCATCTCCATTTAAGATTTAAGTTTTAATTACGGCGATACTTTAAACCTATATTATATGTTTCAGCTATAGATACATGTCAATAAAATTATTTAGTTGTTTGCTGTGTTAAATTTTTTTTCGTTGAAATTTCACCACTAATATATAGAAATAACCAATGCTGTAATAATATTCGTAATATGAATGATATAAATAAATTTTATTGCTTCCTTTTGTAATATTTTTTCGAGTTTTATAAGCGGTAAAATTTTCTTGTCAATTTCTTGTTTTAAAAATGACAATTTTGGCGATTTAGTTTCCAAAATTGTAGATTTTCAGAAGAGTTTATTAGCAGCACTGGTCGGTAACAAAGAAGAGAGAAAATTGTGTGTGGGTTTGTATAAAATGTGAAAGATTAAATTTTGTTTGTGTATTTCCCATAGCTTTGTAGGGAGTGCTATGTGTGTGTATTATTTCAGCGTTACAGAATCAGTCAGTCAGTCAGTGAGTCAGGGATCAGCGTAAATATATATAAGAAGATACTGATTCGTTTTTCATGTTAATTTCCATTAGTTTTGTTTTATTCTCATTTAGTTTTAGTTTATTCATTTTTAACCAGTTATTTATAGTTAAGACATGAAGTCTTCTGCTAAGTTCATGTAACATTGTTCATTTGTAGTTGCTTCTGTAAAAATTAAAGTATCATCTGCATATAGTACTATTTCACATTTGTTTATAATGTTTGGCATATCATTTATGTAAATAATAAATAATAGTGCTCCCAGTATTGAACCTTGTGGCACTCCGAATCCATTGCTTATCGGATCTGATTTAACCCCATTAACATTTGTGATTTGTCTTCTATGTGTAAGATATGATTTAAACCATTCCAATTCGTTTTCTGTGATACCGTACATATTTAGTTTTTGTATTAATATGTTTCTATCTATTGTTTCAAAGGCCCGTTTAAAATCGAAGAATACTGCCGTGATTTTTTTATTTTTCTCTACTAATTTCCATCGATTTATAACGTAATTAACTGCTGTTTCGCACGAAAATTTCCTACGAAAACCAGATTGGTATTTTGAAAATAAGTTGTTTGTTTCCATATAGTTTTCCAATTGTTCTTTTACAACTTTTCCTATATTTTTCTCACATGTCTTTAGGGTATTTATTGGGCGAAACTCTTCACATTTTTTTGTTTTAGCAATTTTTCAATTGGCGTTACCATTGATACTTTCCAGTTATCGAGGAAAATACCAGTTTCTAGTGATTTGTTTATTAAATTTAGCATAATATTGCCTGTTACGTTCCAGTTATCTATTATAATTTTTGGTGATACATTATTGTAGTCAGGTTTGTTTTTTAGGTCTTTACATATACTTTTTAGTTCTTGTATTGTAATTGCATGGAATTTAAATTTATGGTTTATCGTAGGTATTTGGTTAACTTATTGCACATATTCTATTTTATCTCTAATTGACTTAATACTATTGACAAAATATTGGTTAAAATGATATGCTATTTGATAGTTCTCCTTGTATGCTATTTGGTTAAATATCACAGATTGAATCACATTTTTGTTTTTTTTAAGTACTAAGTCTTTAATTGCTTTCCACATCTGCTTTTGGTCTTTGGTATTGCTTATTTTATTATTAACATATTTGTCTTTTTCTTTATTAATTCTTGTTTTGTACATATATATTTCTTATTTCCTTATAATAATTCCATGCTGCAATAGTATTTTCAGTTTTTGCCGTTTGATATTTACAAATTTTTTGTCTTTTAAGAATTTTTAGATCATTATTAAACCATTTGCTAGTGTTATTAGTTTCTTTTATTACTTTTTTATATGTAAATTGTTTTATAGTGCTTTCTAGACATGAGTCAAAAAAGATATTATTATCTAAAATGTCATTTTTATTTCTACTTATTCTTTGGATTAATTCTCGGTAAAATACACTTTTATTATCTTCTTATATATATTTACGCTGATCCCTGACTCACTGACTGACTGACTGATTCTGTAACGCTGAAATAATACACACACATATCACTCCCTACAAAGCTATGGGAAATACACAAACAAAATTTAATCTTTCTCATTTTATACAAACCCACACACAATTTTCTCTCTTCTTTGTTACCGACCAGTGCTGCTAATAAACTCTTCTGAAAATCTACAATTTTGGAAACTAAATCGCCAAAATTGTCATTTTTAAAACAAGAAATTGACAAGAAAATTTTACCGCTTATAAAACTCGAAAAAATATTACAAAAGGAAGCAATAAAATTTATTTATATCATTCATATTACGAATATTATTACAGCATTGGTTATTTCTATATATAAAAATGTATTAGTGATGAAATTTCAACGAAAAAAAATTTAACACAGCAAACAACTAAATAATTTTATTGACATGTATCTATAGCTGAAGCATATAATATAGGTTTAAAGTATCGCCGTAATTAAAACTTAAATCTTAAATGGAGATGCTATTCAAGGTGTTTCCGTTTTGAAACGACTTGACCCAGAATTAAATCTATACATATTTTGTAATTTACATTTACACTGAACTAAAACTATCAATTTTCGATTTACAACCCATCATTTTAACAAATTTAACAAATCATTTTAACAAATTGAAAAATCGTCGAAATTAAAATAAGTTGTCAAAATTAGCAGCACTGCTAACGACAATAGCACTACATATGCAGATTTCGCGTTACATATGGAATAAGATGAATGCAAAAAATGCATCAAAAAACTAATATCTATTCAAATTCTTCTTTAAATTCCCTTTGTTGGTCAATGAAAAAATTCTGCAAGAAAAAGTAATGAAGGAAATTTTATACATTTTTATTTTTCTCACTTAACGTCGTCCGATATGCATACATACTTTTTTTTATCAAACTAAACTTTACCGTTTGTCTGTTTTGTTTTTCATCTCAAAATTGTTTTGAATTGTTAGGAGTGCTTTCGCTCAGGTTCTCTGATGGCCAGCACTTAACAAAGAGTATGCTTTTTTTGATAAATATTTGAGAAAAAAGAGATCTTCAATGTGGATTTTGTTGTTGTCCAACGTATGATTTCGTTTAAAGCTCTGTATTGAAAAGCACTTGAAAAAATAGTGCAATATTAAGTTTAAAATTTAAATTATTCTGACTTTGCTTAATTAAATTACATTGTAATTTCAGAAGAGAGGTGTGAAAATAATTTTTTTTCACTCATAATATTAAATTTTGCATAATTTGCTTTCAAAAAATTTAGACAAGCATAAATTACGTAAATAGGTATGTAAATTAAGATTTTAATTTGAATAATTTATTGAAATTATCTTAGAAGAATTAAAGGCGATTTGGAATAATAATTTTGTTTTTTAAGTTAAACCAATACGCCCTTATTTTCTTTTTTTTTTTTTGGATTTATAGATAACTGGAATAAATGTTCGCTTTTTACAGTTCACATTTATGATGACATATGAAATATTTTTTTCTCTTTTTTGTAGGTGTATTGGTGTTTGCACTTCCTTAAGGGGTGGTAGGTTTTAAAACCTTTTTTTTGCATTTCTCTTTCTGAATGCACAACATATCGATAGTGTTGTTTCAAAACTATAAGTAAATCAGAGCAAAACTTAAGAAGATACAGCGTTTCCAGCGACCGGCCTCATACGGTATATAGTATATAAATCATACTATATAAATTCGAAGTCCGTTAACATCACAACTCAAAATCTACTTAACCGATTCTTTTGCAATTTTAGACACTATATCTATACATAAATCATCACGTAACCACGAAGGCCTTTTTAGTTCCATTTTCTTTCCCATTTTTTAACAACAAATTCCCGAAATTGTATGGCAAAAATCGTTTTTCACTTCAAAAAGCTGCAAAAAAAAAAAAAAAAATCAAAAAAGTCTTCGTCACTACCACAGGAAACATGTCAGCTTTGAAACGCGTTTCGATTTTTTTTTTCACATGATCCGGTAACGAGTTATGATGTTCACCGCAAAACAACCACGCCTCCGGAGATTCGCTGTCACAGACTTATTTATTAAAATTTTTAATTGAAATTTTTTTCAACGATTCTTCAAATATAGTGCTATAATGTTTACATGAAATAAATAATCCAACATTATTCATATCTTAAGAAAAGAATTATGAAAATACGACTTTTTTTAACTTTTAAAACCTTACCCCCCTTAAGAAACCTTTAGGAACCTTGCTCTAAAACGATTTTTTTTCTATGCTATTTATTTTTCTACAATAAAATGGAGTTAGGTTATAGCGAACTCGGCCGGACCGGCCAAATTAGTTCCTTATAGATTAAGTTCGTTATAACCTTAGTATTTTTTTGATTTGTCCGAAAGGTTTAAAAAGTTTTTTTAGTTGAATAAGTTTATTTATTTTGGGGCATTTTATAAAGTTATAAAACATCCATTAAATTACTAAAAAGATACACATTAATTGTTTGTCTTAATAAGACTAAATTTACCGAGTTTCTATCAAAATAAGATATTTTTTTTAAAATCATATAATATGAAAAACTCCTTATGTATAGAAGCAGAAAGTACAAAGCAAAGGTTGGCTACTGGCAAACTTTTGCGAAAATATACATAAAAGGACCTTTTACAAAACTTCATTTGAAAATCGAAGTTTTTGTTTTGTATTAAAATTAAATTAAATTAAAATTATTTTTTTTTAAATATATATAATATAGGAAAATTCTGAAATGGAAAAAAAAATTGTTAAAGTCAAAAGTTTGATATAACCACTGTTCGCTATAATAGAAGCAATTTGTATGAAAAATGTGATTAAAACTCTTGAGACCGAAGAAATACTTCGCTATAAACAAAAACTTATTACAACCAGGGTTCGTTATAAGCGCACTCCATTGTATTAAATTTTAATAATTTTGGGAATCTCCAATCTCCTCACTTTACTCGGCCTTCCCATGTTCAAGTCAAATTGATCACACATCCAATAGTCAAAAAATTGTTAAGCAACTGTCCCATTGAAAAATTGAAAGAGAGAATTGAAACGTATGATTGTTTAGTAAAAAAGAATAAAAAAGTGTGAGCGCATTAAAACCTAAAAGCCAAAAATTTAACGCGTGAAGGCCGTGTAATACCTTAAATATATTTACGCTGATCCCTGACTCAATGACTGACAAATTCTGTAACGCTGACCAAAATGATACGGTTCTAATTCCTACGATTGATCTCGCCCCAACCGACACCACATTACCTTTCATATTAAAACGCCGTCAGTTTCCAGTAATTCCTGCATACGCAATTACCATAAACAAGGCTCAAGACCAGTCATTTGATTTGGCATTAATTTGGAGACCGCGGTATTTTCACACGGCCAACTATGTGGCTTTGGCTATTAAATGACCAACGATATTTCACACGATATATAGTTTTTCAAGAGATTCTAAATTGAAAAACTTTCTTGCCAAATATTTCTTATCTGGTTTGATACTTATGTATACAATTTCTACAAACACAATAATTTTCAATTTACTACTATATTAAAAGAAATTTAATTTATTATAAATTTTTCGTGTATTTAAATTTAAACTGTTTTATTCATAATTTTTAAACGAGCGCCTAGGCGCCACACAATCAATTAGTATTTAAATATTTCAATTGCTTTGGTATGAACTTGTTCGTCACTTTCGTTATTAAAGTTTATTATTATATCTATTGATTCATGATCTGCTATCTTATTTTTATTATTATTTTTTATTAATGTTCTAGAATTTGCTGTTATTCTTGTATATTCCGAAACAATTTGTGTAAGACCGTTATCATTCAGAATATTCTCCATTTTGCTTTGGTATGTTCCTTCCTTGCACCAGTCTATGTTGAAGTCTCCTGCTATTAATATTTCACAGCTCTGTTCATCCAGTTCTTCTAAAGTTTCTTCAAATGCTTCAAAAAATTCAATTTCCCTACAATTTGGTGATCTATATACTGCCATTAATATGAAAAATATTTTTTTGTATTTAGCTGTACACACATTTATCCACTATTTTGAGTTATTTAATTTTTCGAAAAGGCTTGTTATAGTCCATTGATTTTTAGAGTAGCTTATCACACCACCAGTTCTTTTCGAGTTGGAAAATGTACTTGTATGCTTATATCCTTGAAGATCTATCTCTTTTTCATCAATTGCTGCAGTCATGTGCGTATCAGTCAGTATAATGAAATCTGGATTTTCGATTGCCGCTATTATTTCCAATTGGTTATAGTTGTTAATCAGACCTTGCATATTTGTATATATGACTCGAATGTGCTTTGGTTGTTAGGAATTTAAACCAATTCATCTTTTTTTTAATATTAATTTTATTTTGGTAAACGGAGCATTTTTTATCCATTGTATAATGATTTTCTTCGAGCCTAAGTTTAGTTTTTATTTAATTTAACACAATTTATACATTTTTTGATATCTTCTTTATCACATACATTTGTTTTATGGTTTCCGTGGCATCTCAGACATACTTCATCATTTTTACACTCGCTGTGTTTGTGATTATACCCTTTACATTTAAAACATTGCAGTATTTCGGTTCCATCGAACACTCTGCATTTCTCCCATCCTATATTAATTCTTTGTGCCGCTATCACATTTTTGTATGATTCGACATCCAGATTACATTTAACGTTATAGATGGTTCCATTATTCCTTTCAAATTCATACATTCTAACAATTTTTATTTCACTCCCTTTAAGCATTGGATTTTGTTTCTTTAATTTATCTAATATTTAATTTTCCGAAAATTTGAAAGTCATGTCCGTTATTGTAATTGCCATTTCTATTGGGTTGGGAATCTTTATTTCGTAGTCTTCATTCATCTCATTTTGAATAGCTTCTTTTGTTTTTTCTCTTTCTTCAATAGTATCGGTTTGAGTAACTGCAGTTCCGTTTTTTCTATTTTCTACATTTGATATTTGTAAATTTACCGGATTGACCTTTTTATTTAGCTCCATTTTGGTTTTTTCTACACCCTGTTTTTCTTTCGGTTTTATAATTAAAGGTATCTTTTTTTACTACCTCTGGCATCACTATATTTTTTCGCACCGATTGAGCATATGATATATTATTTTCTATTTGGCTATTTTCTTCTATCACCTTCTTTATTTCATTACACGCTATAATGTTTTTTTCAATAGAGTTGTGCATTTCGTTATTTTTATTTCCAAAGTCATTTATTGTTCCACATAATTTTCTAACTTCTTCGACATTTTTTTCACATATTTTTTGCGCTTTATCATTTTTTTTAAATCTGTCTTCATATCTCTTTTCAATCGCCTCCAATAGTTGTTTAAGTTCTTTCTCATTTTGTTTCATTGATGTTTTAAATTCATTTTTATATTCTTGTAAGTTTATATTATTCTTGTGCACATCATTTTGGGTTTCGTTTATGACCAAATCAACATTGCGAATATATTGTATACAGTCGTCGCATATAAATCTCACAAAATTTTTGGCATCCAAAATTCCCATGGAGTATTGATCGATGCCTGAGCATTTGACTGACACATGATAAACCTTGTGGCATACACCATTACATCTTATTCCCGTTTCACCCCGAATCGACGCTGTGCATGCGCTGCACTCGACCATCTAATTGAAATTTTTTTTTTTTTCGCTTAAGAACAAAATTTTTCTTTTCATAGCTTTTTTAATAAAACTTTATTATACGCCCGTTCTAATATTCTTTATATTCTTTATATTTATACTTTTAAAATATCTAAAATATTTAAAATATATATAAATATTTAAAAATTTTGGAAGACACATAATTGTTTGTTTAAAACTAACTACAAATAGTATGTATGAATATTTGCATTATTTGTCGGATATCCGGTTTCGGAAAATTCTTTTTCATTTTTCCGAATACTCGTAAAATGTCCTACTTGCTGCGTAAATTGATTTATGGTCAAAATTTTTTATTTAGTTCCATTAGCTGAATAATTATGACAGCCAACGTTGTGTTTCAATCTCAATTTAATTTCTCTCATATAATTTTGTTTTCTGAAAATCGAGCATTTTAATTGTTTCAACTTCTTCAGTTTTTTGTTAAGATTTTTAGAATTCTCTAAAGTGGGCTTCTAAGGTCATTTGTTTTCAAAATAAATAAAAGACTATTTGTTTATTATTCATCCGAGGTTTCGTTGAATTCCCAACATCCTCAGAGATAATTTTATTAATATATAGTCTTTTTTGTCAAATTTAATACTTTTAATAAACAATATATTCTGTTTTACATACACAACATAAGACATAAAATTAATTAAAAGCAAATGTAGAAAAATATAAAAGTAAATATCACAGTAAAAATGTCTTAAACTAGTATCACAGGTGAAAGTTAGAAAGTTTTTATTTTGTTTTCCTAGCATGCTAACCGCAGATAATTTTAAGGCAACTAAAATATCTTTTCTTCATACTTGCAACTGTCAATAAAAATAACGACTATAATGATGGCGTGACTAAAATATTATGTCCGTTTTCAACTACTTTTAGAATATTTCAAATTTTTCATGTTAATATAACTTAAAATTATAATATAATAAATTTATGCTGCTGCTTTTTGCTAATAAAAATACCAAGTTTCTTTGCCAACAATTAGTACAAATATATAAGAAATAAATTTTGTAGATTTTGAACACTTAAAAATTGATCATTTCCATAGCACTGGCATCCCTTGTGAACACCAACTAAGCTGGTAACTCTGATTCTTCAGCTTACCTTTTCAGTTTTTACGTCTTACTTATTAAAATCGGTCGATTAATTGAGTCGTTCGTCTTAAATTTGTTAATTAATAAGTGAAAGTGTTTATTTTGTTTATAAAAATGGTAAATTATAATAATTAAATAAATTTATTAAGCTATCAGATAAAAAAATCAATTAAAAATCAAAAAAGAAAGTGAAAATCAAAAGAAATACGCATTTGTGTTAATTATTGCGTAAATAAAAGTGTTGTTGTTTTAAAGTTCTTTTTCCTTCCCATACAAATTTCTCTCAAGTTATGTTGAGTTAAGGTCTTGTAAGTGATGTATTTGTCATTTTAACTCTCCCTCTCATTATTGGGAGAGATCAATCAGTGCATATGTAAAGTAAAAGTGTAATAATTGTGCTTAATGAAGAGCTTAATTAAATGAAGTGTGCTCTAATCTCTAGAATGGGATGAGCATTTAAGGAAAAAATGTATCAATATATTAGTTGTGTGTAGAATAAGTGTTCAAAAAAATGATCGGTTGTCTATTATCGTCGGTTCGGTAATCGGTTCGCGAGATAAACATAATACTATTAAAAAAGTTTATATATACCAAAGGTTAGTTGTAATTATATAACAATTATATAAAAGTATGTTCTGTATACATATTATTTTTTTAATTTAAAAACATACCTAAATTAATAATCAACTTTAAAATATTTTGTTAGCTTTAAAATTTAGTTTTATTAATTGAATTGTCAATTAGAAATTCTAATAATGTGGATATTATATAACTTTGCATAAACATAAAAGCAACCAACTTTGCATTAAAATTTTAAATTTATTTCATAAAAATAATAAAAAGTTACATAAAATCGATGAAATTATTATTTAATACTTGAACAACAAAATCGTCAATTTTAAGAGCTGAAGTTTGATAAAAATTTATTAATTTTATGAAAAGCTTCATCAATATAATAAAGATAGTTCTTTAATTATGTACACAGAAAGTTTTAGTTATTATAATTTTAAATAAATTATTGAATTTATTTCATAAAAATAGTGAAAAGTTTAATAGATTTTATACATTTTTGTTTCTGCTATAATTACTGAACAATATTTGAACAACAAATTCATTAAATGTACCAAAGGTTAAGTTTTAAAGGAATTTTATTTTTGTGAAAAACTTCATCACTAACCTGAAGATAGTTATTTCTACGTTTACACATATCAATTTTCGTAGCATGATGAAATACTTGGTTTAATACTTGAACGACAAAATATTAAAATGGATTGAAATTTTGCAAAGTCTGAAAATTTTTTGATGTTCTGAAAAGCTTCATTATTTTCACTTTGTTCATTTTGGGTATACACAAGTCATTTTTCGTAAAATGTTATTTAATAAAACTTTGAATAAATCTATATATATAAAATTCATTTTCTGTTTGTTTGTTTGTTTGTTTGACCGCTGTACAAATTTTTATTTTTCAACGGATTTCCCTGAAATTTTGTACACACTTTTTACCGGCCACGCCTACTTTTACGCCCACTTTTTATGTAAAATTCATTTACTGTTTTATTCATATTTGTTCACTATACAAATTATTATTTTTCAACGGAGTTTTCTGAATTTTGGTACACACGATCTCCGTACTCCACGAAAGGTCGCCATATACTTTTTACCGGCCACGTCTACTTCTGCGCCCACTTTTTGTATACAATTCATTTTATGTTTTTTGGTATATTTGTTCGCTATACAAATTTTATTTTTCAACCGATTTCTCTGAAATTTGGTACACACGATCTCTCTGCTCCAGGGAGGGTCGACATATTCTTCGTACCGGTCACGCCTACTGTTACGCCCACCTTTTGTATAAATTCATATTCTGTTTTTTGGTACATTTCTTCGCTACACATTTTTTTTTAAACTGATTTCTCTGAAATTTGCTACACACGATCTCTGTACTCCAGAGAGGTCGCCATATGATTCTTGCCGGCCACGCCTACTTCTGCGCCCACTTTTTATACAAAATTAATTTTCTGTTTTTTGGTATATTTGTTCACTGTAGAAATTTTTATTTTTCTAGGGATGTCTAAAATTTGGTCACACGATTTCTATATTACAGGGAAGCTCGCCATATACTTCTTACAGGCCACGCCTACTTTGCGCCAACTTCTATGTATATAAAACTTATTTTTTTCCTTTTATTTGTTTTTTTTATTTGATTGCTATACAAACTTTTATTTTTCAATGGTTTTCTCCGAAGTTTAGTACATATTCCAGGGAAGGTCGCCATATGATTTTTACCGACTACGCCTACTTTTACGCCCAATTTTCATATAAAATTCATATTTTTTTGTATGGTACATTTCTTCCCTATACAAATTTGTACTTTTCAACGGATTTCTCTGAAAGTTGGTTTACACGGAAATAACTACACGGTGAACAAATTCCCCAAACTTAAAAAAGGTACCCAAAAGAAATGAACAAATTCCCCATTTTTTTTTAATCGAAATCAAAAATGAACTTACTCCCCAAATTCATTCTTAAATTTTTACATATTTTTATTTAATGAATTTTGTTAAATAGTTATTTTAGTAAACATTTGCATACTGCTCTCAATATATGTCCTACAATAAATGCATTTAAAATGAGTATTCTTTTCAATAGAATCATTTCATTGCGCGGAAGTTACTCGCACGGGGAATACAGCTTAGCTAGAATATCGGAATGATCTGAAAAATATATTTTGACAATTAAAATAAGTCGGCAACAGCTGCGCGGCAGCACAACGGATGCGGCGCGCGAACGCGGACGCGACGGATGGTGACGCGACGCGCTCGCGGAACACAGCTAAGCTAAAATATCGCAATGTTCTAAAAAATATGTTTTAGGAATTAAAATAAGTTAACGAAAACTAAGCGGCAGCACGGGGCGTAGCTGCGAGGAGGCGGCGCGAGGCATGCGAAGCGCGGACGCGGACGCGACGGATGCTGACGCGACGCGCTCGCGGAACACAGCTCACCTAAAATATCGCAATGATCTGAAAAATATATTTTGGCGATTAAAATAAGTTGACAACAACTGCGCGGCAGCACGGGTGTGGCGGCCAAACGGTCGGAAGCGGACGCGACTCGCTCGCGGAACACAGCTTAGTGAAATGCCGTATGATAAATTTTATCTACGTATGTGAAACAATTACCTATTGATCAAAATAGGCCACACATACACTATAAGCAGTTGCTTAAAGAATCCTTGCGGGACAATATTAAACGTCGCATTAGTCTTTCATTTCTGAAACTTGAATTTGATGTCTCTGCTCAATGATGATCACTTATTGAATGAAGTAATTCAATTTTTAAAAGTTCTGATTCCTTTAATTTGCGAACCATTCCGTTATATTTGATGTTTATAAATAAACTGAAAAAAAAAAAATAAATTTTAATTGAAATAAAAAATCAATTTATATATATATATATATGTCCTTTATTTAATTAGATATAATATAAATACAAATTGTACATAAAATATTTAAATAAAAAGTTCACGAAGAACATAGGGCGTCAACAAATTTTCTCCATCTGATTCGATCTCTGGCAAGTAGCTTAATTTCGTTCCATGTTTTTTGGACTGATTCGTGTTCATTTCGTATGCACCGGATCCATGTATGACGTGGTCGGCCTGGATGTCGTTGACCTTGGGGGTTCCACTCAAGTGCAGCTCTGGCAATATCATTTGCTGGTCGCCTGAGAATATGGCCGATCCATGTCCATTTACGTTTCTTAATATCAAATTCGATGGGACAACAATCTGCCAGATTCCAAAGGGCTTCATTTGATACCCAATTAGGCCAGTATATACGTAAAATCTGTCTCAGACACCGATTGACGAAAGTTTGTATTTTCTTCTTGGCCAGTTTTGTAAGGCTCCATGTAGTGCAATCATACAGCAGAACAGATTTTACGCTACAGTTGAATATACGTAACTTAGTTTTCTGGGATATGTTGTTAGCGCGCCAAATTTTGTGCAGTTTTAGGAACGCAACACGGGCCTTGTTGATTCGGTCGCCAATGTCGGCTACAGAGCCACCGTCTTTTGCGATTTTACAACCGAGATAGTTGAAAGATTCTACATCTTCCATTACGGTACCATCAACAATAAGGGGTGATGAAATATTGGTACCGATACGCATCAGCTTTGATTTTTTAAAGTTAATTCTCAATCCTACTTGTTTGGCGTTGTCGGAGAGTCTCTTTATCTTAGTTTCAATATCTGCAAAGCGCTGGGCCATTAGACAAATGTCGTCTGCGTAATCTATATCATTTAGGCATTCCATCATATTCCATCGAATACCGGTAGGGGCCTCACTATTTGTCTTTTCCATTACACAGTCTAAAAGAAGAATGAATAGTGTGGGAGACAGGACACAGCCTTGCCTTACGCCTGTAACGGTTGTGTATGGTTGGCTTTCCTTTCCGTTAAATCGGACCTTGCACTCTGCGTCTTTGTACAGCTCGCGTATTAGAGTGACAATTTTTTCAGGTATACCTTTACCAATTAATGCAGACCACAAAGAATTTCGGGATATTGTGTCGAAAGCACGTTCAAAATCTACGAAAAGTAGGTATAGGGGTGTGTTATACTCTGCCGATTGCTCAATAATAATGCGTAGAGTATTGACGTGATCAACACAAGATCGTCCAGGCCGAAAGCCAGCTTGTTCATTACGAATAGTTTGTTCTACCACTGGTGAAATTCGCTGTAATAGTAGAGTTGCCATCACTTTCCCTATAGCGTTTAGCACGGTAATACCGCGCCAGTTTTTACACTGAGTAAGATCACCCTTTTTAGGGATTGTGACTACTACACCCTCTTTCCAATCTGCAGGAAATTGATTGTTGATCCATGCACGTCTTATCAGTGGAGTCAGAACTTCAGCTAATGTATCAGCACCATATTTTAATAGCTCGGCGGGTATGTTGTCGGGACCAGGCGATTTACAATTTTTCAGCTGTTTTAATGCCGCTGCAACTTCGGAACATGACGGGGGATCAGTTGAAATATCCCTTCTTGGGTTGCGCCGTAAAGAAGACGTTTCCGGATCAGCCTGGTTGTAGTTGTTATTTTCAGTTAAAAATCAATTTACTGCCCATAAAATTTTTTTGGGGAGAAAGTTCATTTTATTGGGGAATTTGTTAATTGGGAACTAAGTACTCAGCGCCTGGTAAGCATAGTGAACCATTTTGCAAGTCAAAGGCCTTTTTATCCCGGGCAAGACCGGATAAAAACAGCTAGTGAATTAATATATTTAATAAATATATTGAAACGTTTAATAAATTAAACAAAATTATTTTTTAAGGTACACATAATTTTTGTAACAGTTTATATTATTGGCTTGCAAAAAAAATTTTGTGAAATGTACCAAAGGCTGAATTTTATTGGAACTTTTTTGATTTTATGAAAACCTTCTTCAATACCAGTCAGAAGATGGGTGTCTCCTGGGTAACGGACGCGACATTCGCTCGCTTTCATATACGCTAAAAGCAAGAAAGATGTGCACAGAGTCGATATATGTTTTTCGTGTTTCAAAGCGCTGAATGGGTGCTAAATTTTAGAAATATGTGTGAAGTATTTAATTCAATTTAGTACAATTATAAAATGAAACGGACGCGACAAAAAGCAGAAGTTCTTTTGAAGCGCCTTTAGAAATATACAGAGTTCAGCGATATTTGAAAACTTTTTTTTCCTTATATACACATGTAAATGAAGGTCAAAAGATAACTGTTGTTGGTAGACTTATGAAACATGAGAATTATTTCTAAGCTTTTTTTAATTAAGTATAGCACAAATACGGACGCGACATAACGGACGCGGCAAATTTTTCCTATAGGAGAAAAATTCAGTAATGCTGTTCATTCGGTTCAAATTTTAGGTCAAAAATGGACCGAACCTGATATTTGATAATGTCACTTATTTTTTGCAAAAACGTTTCCTTTTCTGAAAAAAAATGTTACACTTTATAATGTTACATATTTATGTTTGCCTCACACATTAAAGATGTTGCATTTTTAATGCTCAGAATAGAACATAAAATTACAACTATGCAACACTTTTTTAATGAAAAGCTGATTTTGTTGACATTTTTATTCTTCGACACCAAAAAGGAAAAATAAAAATTAAAAGACATTGATATTTTCCATATTAATAATTAATTTTAAACAAATCAATAAATATTACACCTTTTCTTATTTTTTTTGTTTCTTCACACCAATACACATTTATAAATGACACAAATGTCAGCTGTTTTATCATGTTATTCTCCCCCTCTGATTTTTTAGAGTGCGAAATATACACCTTTTTCACATATTTATAGTGCGACATTTTTAGAAAAGAACACGTCAACCTTTCGCAATGTTGACATTTTTTTAGAAAATAAAAGAGAAAAAAATGTGCGAAGTGGGAAAAACGTGTAACATTTTTGCCAGAAAAGAAAACGCCATTAGTTTAGTCAAACGTGCATTGTTAAACACTAGTAACTTAATTAAAGCGTTTGAAATAATGAGTTTAACTCAATTAAGGTTAATTAAAACCCCCAAAAACTCGGTCTAAAATGGCCTAGTATTGGGATGTCATTGAAAATTGAATTTTTAACACTAACAACTTTCAGTCTATTTGTAACTTTTCGGAATTCCGCATCTTCAACACACTTTTAACTTTTGTGGCCGCCGAATATAAGATAAAATTAAACTGAGCTGTAGAGTAATCATTTTTAAATTCCACGAGTACTTTTCCATAAAGTTCAGACAAATTTTTTTTTGTGGAACTGCTTCTGGTTAGAATATGGCTGTGGAATACATACATACCTTTGTGTGAAACCTGGTCTGAGAACTTAGAATATAAACATACTTACATTGTCTTATTCTATTGTTCTGTCCAATAGCTTCATTTGCATTCTATTTTTCTTGGTTTGATATTTATCGATTATAATTTTTACTGAAAGTATGCAAATTTTTATTTTCCATTTGACTTAAAACATTTTATAATATTATAATTTCAAAATAGATTTTTCGAGACCAATGAATTTAATTAAAAAGTGTTTAGTGTAGACTTACGGTTTTCCTTGTAAGAGTTGAATTGGTGGTATGTTTATGCCCCCTACAGAGCCCTAGAAATATCACACATAACCCCGACAAATAAATAGGTATTTGATTATTATTATTGTTATTTAATTTATTAGTAGTATTTAAAATACTTTTCATTTCTCTGAAGATGTTTTACAAATAAATATATATATCCTAAGCATCTATTGCATATTATTTCTTACATATATAACAATATTTCTTTTAAAATCATTAAAATTTCTCTCATTTTTAATATAAATTGGTAGGCTATTATATATTTGAAGTCCTTTAAAAAATAGAGATTTTTGCATCGCACTTGTTGTTACTCTCATCAGTCTGAAATTACCCGTATTTCTAAGGCCATATGGCTGTATTTACCCAACGTATGTTAACTGCTGCATTAAATATTCCGGTGCATTTTCCAATTTCATTTTTTGTATAAAGTTTATCGTGTTTAATTCCAGTCTTTGTCGAATGTTGAGCCATTTTAATGTATCTAGCATGTGTTGTATTGGTGTATATTTGTTGCATCTTAATATTGTACGCATTGCTTTATTTTGTAACTTTTGTAATCTATCCATTTGTGTTTTATTGTAGCACGTATATAAAATTGTTGAACCAAACTCAAAATGTGGTTTTATCACTGTGTTATATATATGGGGGATTTCATGTCAAGTGCACCAACTTTTGAAACCGATGTCTTCCGATCGGGATGAAATTTGCACCAAGGTTAGTCCTATTGGATAGTAGTTTAGACACAATTTTTCAACAAGATCGGTCCAGATCTCTCTGAGTTAGAGGTGATCAAAATTTGACATTTTGGCCAAACAGGTGTTTCTTCTCATCCATGTAACTTATTACCTATCGTTCTTAGAAAATTTTCTCCTAAAGAGTTTAAATAGCTATTTATTCAATATTTCGGAAAAAAATACTAAAAAAAAAAAAAAATTTTTAGACTTTTTTTTGCCTTTTTTTTTCAAAAAAGGGCATTTTTTTTTTTTTTTTTTCATAAGAAAGCTTAGGATTTTTCCTTTAAGAGCTTTTTGGTCGCTTAGTGGGATGGGAGTGGGATATCTATCAAAATAAATGTTTTGTAACTCAAGACAACGGTTTTTCAATTTTTCACAAATGCGCTATTTTGAATTTTTTCCTATTTGTGTGTAAAACCTTACAAATAAAACTTATACTGAGAAACTAGACAAATTAACCTTTCCGAAGGTATGTAACATACCTTCATAACATAACAGAAGAGAATGGTTATCTGTAACCTGACAGAGTTATTTGCACATTTCAATCTGAACACGAGGATGTTAGAATTGGCTTCACGAAATTAACCCAAATTAGGCCAAAACATTGCGTTTTGGCAGAAAGCAGCGGAACTCATACAGTATGCATTTGCATTTACCATGAAAATCTTAAACTGATGTTGAACGAAATCTACTTAAAGTATTTAATAGATGATTCGGCAGAAGATTTACACGATTACCGCGATTGCCTTAAATTGACTATATGTCCTAATGAAACAACTTCTTGCCACTTAGGTGGATGTACCAATTGCCCGAAAACCCCATTCATCAAAGAAAATTTAATCAACTCTTTAGATCGAGAATATATGGAGGAGGTCAAATTTGATTCTTGGATTCAGACTGACAGATGCACATTGAAAACAATCATTTTAAATGTGGATGATTTTGTGGAAGAAATGTGTACAGGATTGCTAAACTTGAGAAACCATGACTTTTTAGTCAAAGAGAAATGGTCATTCTTCAAGGATTTGAAGATACATTTGAAGTCTGGTGAATTCTATAAATATGAAAACTATAAATATGTTTTTCAGGATGCCATACAAGCATTCCACTTCAATAACAACCAAGCAACTCTACTCACAGTAGTTATTTTCTACATGAAAGATGAAAAACTGGAACAGAAAAGTATGGCAATCATATCCGACGATTAAAACATGATACCGTTGCAGTTTATGAGTACCAGAAGAGAATGCTAATATTTCTAAAATCTAAATTTACAGTAAAGAAGGTATACTACGTTTCGGACGGAGCTCGTCATGTTAAAAACAAAAGTAACTTGGCAAATCTTATGGCCCACGAAAAAGATTTTGGAATGCCAGCTGAGTGGCATTTTCATCCTATTGCTCATGGTAAAGGAGCATGTGATGGTATTGGAGCAAACCTTAAAAGAAATGCAGCGAAGTATAGCCTCCAGTGCTCTCATCAAGATCGCATCTTAGATGCGACTGCTATATTCCATTGGGCAAAGAGTTATTGTAAAGAAACTAAAATAGTTTTTAGTAGCAAAGAGGATCATCAGGAAACATTGAAAACACTGAAGAGCAGATTCGATGCTACGGTAACAATCGATGGCACCGCTCAGTACCATGCTTTTATACCGCTTGTCGATGGAAGACCCAAGTTGAAAAAGTTTTCTGCCTCTATTCAATGCGATTTCTTTCCAAAGACAACAAATAAACCAGCAGTGAAATCAACAGCTGAACCCAGTAACGCCAAGAAGGGATTGACAAAAAAACGCAGTAAATAAAGGCGACAAAAAAGCTGGATGAAAGACTGGGTATTTAAAAATTTACAAGACTTAAAGACTTCATCAGAACAATAGGTAATAAGTTACATGGATGAGAAGAAACACATGTTTGTCCAAAATGTCAAATTTTGATCCCCTCTAATTCAGAGAGATCTGGACCGATCTTATTGAAAAATTGTGTCTAAACTACTATCCAATAGGACTAACCTTGGTGCAAATTTCATCCCGATCGGAAGACATCGGTTTCAAAAGTTGGTGCACTTGACATGAAATCCCCCATATTTATAGCTGTTATTATTGAAACTTTGTTCCTTATTCTCTTAAAAAATCCAATTTTCTTGCCGATTTTTTTACATATAAATTCTATATGTTTTTTTAGTTTTAATTCTTTATCTATTATAAACCCAAGATATTTTATACTATCGACTTTTTCTATTATTTCGTTATTTATTTTAAATACTGATTCGCTTTTCATGTTAATTTCCATTAGTTTTGTTATATTCTCATTTAGTTTTACTTTATTCATTTTTAACCAGTTATTTATAGTTTTCATGTCTTCTGCTAAGTTCATGTAACATTGTTCATTTGTACTTGCTTCCATAAAAATTAAAGTATCATCTGCATATAGTACTATTTCACATTTGTTTATAATGTTTGGCATATCATTTATGTAAATAATAAATAATAGTGCTCCCAGTATTGAACCTTGTAGCACTCCGAATCCATTGCTTATCGGATCTGATTTAACCCCATTAACATTTGTGATTTGTCTTCTATGTGTAAGATATGATTTAAACCATTCCAATTCGTGTTCTGTGATACCGTACATATTTAGTTTTTGTATTAATATGTTTCTATCTATTGTTTCAAAGGCCCGTTTAAAATCGAAGAATACTGCCGTGATTTTTTTATTTTTCTCTACTAATTTCCATCGATTTATAACGTAATTAACTGCTGTTTCGCACGAAAATTTCCTACGAAAACCAGATTGGTATTTTGAAAATAAATTGTTTGTTTCCATATAGTTTTCCAATTGTTCTTTTACAACTTTTTCTATAATTTTCTCACATGTCTTTAGGGTATTTATTGGGCGAAACTCTTCACATTTTTTTGTTTTAGCAATTTTTTCAATTGGCGTTACCATTGATACTTTCCAGTTATGGGGGAAAATACCAGTTTTTAGTGATTTGTTTATTAAATTTAGCATAATATTGCCTGTTACGTTCCAGTTATCTATTATAATTTTTGGTGATACATTATTGTAGTCAGGTTTGTTTTTTAGGTCTTTACATATACTTTTTAGTTCTTGTATTGTAATTGCATGGAATTTAAATTTATGGTTTATCGTAGGTATTTGGTTAACGTATTGCACATATTCTATTTTATCTCTAATTGACTTAATACTATTGACAAAATATTGGTTAAAATGATAGGCTATTTGATAGTTTTCCTTATATTCTATTTGGTTAAATATCACAGATTGAATCACATTTTTGTTTTTTTTAAGTACTAAGTCTTTAATTGCTTTCCACATCTGCTTTTGGTCTTTGGTATTGCTTATTTTATTATTAACATATTTGTCTTTTTCTTTATTAATTCTTGTTTTGTACATATTTCTTATTTCCTTATAATCATTCCATGCTGCAATAGTATTTTCAGTTTTTGCCGTTTGATATTTACAAATTTTTTGTCTTTTAAGAATTTTTAGATCATTATTAAACCATTTGCTAGTGTTATTAGTTTCTTTTATTACTTTTTTATATGTAAATTGTTTTATAGTGTTTTCTAGACATGAGTCAAAAAAGATAACATTATTATTTAAAATGTCATTTTTATTTCTAGTTATTCTTTGGATTAATTCTCGGTAAAATACACTTTTATTATATTTAAATATTTCAATTTCTTTGGTATGAACTTGTTCGTCATTTTCGTTATTAAAGTTTATTATTATATCTATGATTCATGATCTGCTATCTTATTTTTATTATTATTTTTTATTAATGTTCTAGAATTTGCTGTTATTCTTGTATATTCCGAAACAATTTGTGTAAAACCGTTATCATTTAGAATACTCTCCATTTTGCTTTGGTATGTTCCTTCTTTGCACCAGTCTTTGTTGAAGTCTCCTGCTATTAATATTTCACACCTCTGTTCATCCAGTTCTTCTAAAGTTTCTTCAAATGCTTTAAAAAATTCAATTTCCCTACAATTTGGTGATCTATATACTGCCATTAATATGAAAAATATTTTTTTTTTGTATTTAGCTGTACACACATTTATCCAGTATTCTGAGTTATTTACTTTTTCGAAAAGGCTTGTTATAGGCCATTGATTTTTAAAGTAGCTTATCAAACCACCAGTTCTTTTCGAGTTGGAAAATGTACTTGTATGCTTATATCCTTGAAGATCTATCTCTTTTTCATCAATTGCTGCAGTCATGTGCGTTTCAGTCAGTATAATGAAATCTGGATTTTCGATTGCCGCTATTATTTCCAATTGGTTATAGTTGTTAATCAGACCTTGTATATTTGTATATATTCCTCGAATGTGCTTTGGTTGTTAGGAATTTAAACCAATTCTTCTTTTTTTAATATTAAGTTTATTTTGGTAAACGGAGCAATTTTTATCCATTGTATAATGATTTTCTTCCAGGCCTAAGTTTAGCTTTTTATTTATTTTAACACAATTTATACATTTTTTGATATCTTCTTTATCACATACATTTGTTTTATGGTTTCCGTGGCATCTCAGACATACTTCATCATTTTTACACTCGCTGTGTTTGTGATTATACCCTTTACATTTAAACCATTGCAGTATTTCGGTTCCATCGAACACTCTGCATTTCTCCCATCCTATATTAATTCTTTGTGCCGCTATCACCTTTTTGGTATGATTCGACATCCAGATTACATTTAACGTTATAGATTGTTCTATTGTTCCTTTTAAATTCATACATTCTAACAATTTTTATTTCACTCCCTTTAAGCATTGGATTTTGTTTCTTTAATTTATCAAATAATTCATTTTCCGAAAATTTGAAATGTCCGTTATTGTAATTGCCATTTCTATTGGGTTGGGAATCTTTATTTCGTAGCCTTCATTCATCGCATTTTGAATAGCTTCTTTTATTTTTTCTCTTTCTTCAATAGTATCGGTTTGAATAACTACAGTTCCGTTTTTTCTATTTTCTACATTTGATATTTGTAAATTTACCGGATTGAACTTTTTATTTAGCTCCATTTTGGTTTTTTCTACACCCTGTTTTTCTTTCGGTTTTATAATTAAAGGTATCTTTTTTTACTACCTCTGGCATTACTATATTTTTTCGCACCGATTGAGCATATATATTATTTTCTTTTTGGCTATTTTCTTCTATCACCTTCTTTATTTCATTACACGCTATAATGTTTTTTTCAATAGAGTTGTGCATTTCGTTATTTTTATTTCCAAAGTCATTTATTGTTCCACATAATTTCCTAACTTCTTCGACATTTTTTTCACATATTTTTTGCTCTTTATAATTTTTTTTTAAATCTGTTTTCATATCTCTTTTCAATCGCCTCCAATAGTTGTTTAAGTTCTTTCTCATTTTGTTTCATTGATGTTTTAAATTCATTTTTATATTCTTGTAAGTTTATATTATTCTTGTGCACATCATTTTGGATTTCGTTTATGACCAAATCAACATTGCGAATATATTGTATACAGTCGTCGCATATAAATCTCACAAAATTTTTGGCATCCAAAATTCCCATGGAGTATTGATCGATGCCTGAGCATTTGACTGACACATGATAAACCTTGTCGCAGACACCATTACATCTTATTCCCGTTTCACCCCGAATCGACGCTCTGCATGCGCTGCACTCGACCATCTCATTGAAATTTTTTTTTTTTTTCGCTTAAAACAAAATTTTTCTTTTCTTAGCTTTTTTAATAAAACTTTATTATACGCCCGTTCTAATATTCTTTATATTTGTGTTTTATAGTCTTTTTTCTATTTTTAAACATTTAAATATATTTATTTTTTACTAATTTTACAGTTTTTAACTTTTTTGCTTGTTTACTTGTTAGGGTTGCCACTTTTAAAATATCTAAAATATTTAAAATATATAAAATTATTTAAAAATTTTGGAAGACACATAATTGTATATTTAAAAGCAACTACAAATAGTATGCATGAATATTTGCATTATTTGTAGAATATCCGGTTTCGGAAGATTCTTTTTAATTTTTCCGAATATTCGTAAAATGTCCTACTTTTTTATTTAGTTCCATTAGCTGAATAATTATGACAGCCAACGTTTTGTTTCAATCTCAATTTAATTTCTCTCATATAATTTTGTTTTATGAAAATCGAGCATTTTAATTGTTTCAACTTCTTCAGTTTTTTGTTAAGATTTTTAGAATTCTCTAAAGTGGGCTTCTAAGGTCATTTGTTTTCAAAATAAATAAAAGGCTATTTGTTTATTATTCATCCGACGTTTCGTTAGAGATTCCCAACATCCTCAGAGATAATTTTATTAATATATAGTCTTTTTTGTCAAATTTAATACATTTAATAAACAATATATTCTGTTTCACATACACAACATAAAACACAAAATTAATTTAAAGCAAATAAATAAAAGTAAATATCACAGTAAAAATGTCTTAAACTAGTATCACAGGTGTCAGTTAGAAAGTTTTTATTTTGTCTTCCTAGCATGCTAACTGCATATAATTTTAAGGCAACTAAAATATCTTTTCTTCAAACTTGCAACTGTCAATAAAAATAACGACTATAACGATGGCGTGACTAAAATATTATGTCCGTTTTCAATTACTTTCAGAATATATCAAATTTTTCATGTAAATATAACTTAAAATTATTATATAATAAATTTATGCTGCTGCTTTTTGCTAAAAAAAAATTACCAAGTTTCTTCGCCAACAATTGGTATAAATATATAAGAAATATATTTTGTAGATTTTGAACACTTAAAAATTGATCATTTCCATAGCACTGGCATCCCTTGTGAACACCAACTAAGCTGGTAACTCTGATTCTTCAGCTTACCTTTTCAGTTTTTACGTCTTACTTATTAAAATCGGTCGATTAATTGAGTCGTTCGTCTTAAATTTGTTAATTAATAAGTGAAAGTGTTTATTTTGTTTATAAAAATGGTAAATTATAATAATTTAATAAATTTATTAAGCTATCAGATAAAAAATCAATTAAAAATCAAAAAAGAAAGTAAAAATCAAAAGAAATACGCATTTGTGGAAATTGTTGCGTAAATGAAAGTGTTGTTGTTTTAAAGTTCTTTTTCCTTCCCATTCAAATTTCTCTCAAGTTATGTTGAGTTAAGGTCTTGTAAGTGATGTATTTGTCATTTTAACTCTCCCTCTCATTATTGGGAGAGATCAATCAGTGCATATGTAGAGTAAAAGTGTAATAATTGTGCTTAATGAAGAGCTTAATTAAATGAAGTGTGCTCTAATCTCTAGAATGGGATGAGCATTTAAGGATAAAATTTATCAATATATTAGTTGTGTGTAGAATAAGTGTTCAAAAAAATGATCGGTTGTCTATTATCGTCGGTTCGGTAATCGGTTCGCGAGATAAACATAATACTATTTGCAAAAAAAGTTTATATATACCAAAGGTTAGTTATAATTATATAATAATAATATAAAAGTATGTTCTGTATACATATTATTTTTTTAATTTAAAAACATACCTAAATTAATAATCAACTTTAAAATATTTTGTTAGCTTTAAAATTTAGTTTTATTAATTGCATTGTCAATTAGAAATTCTAATAATGTGGATATTATATAACTTTGCATAAACATAAAAGCAACCAACTTTGCATTAAAATTTTAAATTTATTTCATAAAAATAATAAATAGTTACATAAAATCTATGAAATTATTATTTAATACTTGAACAACAAAATCGTCAATTTTAAGGGCTGAAGTTTGATAAAAATTTATTAATTTTATGAAAAGCTTCCTCAATATAATGAAGATAGTTCTTTAATTATGTACACAGAAAGTTTTAGTTACTATAATTTTAAATAAATTATTGAATTTGTTTCATAAAAATAGTGAAAAGTTTAATAGATTTTATACATTATTGTTTCTGCTATAATTTCTGAACAATATTTGAACAACAAATTCATTAAATGTACCAAAGGTTACGTTTTAAAGGAATTTTATTTTTGTGAAAAACTTCATCACTAACCTGAAGATAGTTATTTCTACGTTTACACATATCAATTTTCGTAGCATGATGAAATACTTGATTTAATACTTGAACGACAAAATATTAAAATGGATTGAAATGTTCCAAAATCTGATCATTTGTTGATCTTATGAAAAGCTTCGATGTTTTTCATTTTGTTAATTTTTTTTTCATTTTCGGTATACACAAATCATTTTTCGTAAAAAAAACTTTGAATAAATGAATTAATTTAAAACATATATGTATTGAAACGTTTAATAAATTTAACGAAATAATTTTTTAAGGTACACATAACTTATGTAACAGTTTACATTATTGGCTTGCAAAAAATAATTTTTTGAAATGAACAAAGGCTGAATTTTATTGGAACTTTTTTGATTTTATGAAAACCTTCTTCAATACCAGTCAGTATATGGGTGTCTTCTGGGTAACGGACGCGACATTCGCTCGCTTTAAAATCCGCCAAAAGTAAGAAAGCGCTGAATGAGTGCTAAATTTTAGAAATATGTGTGAAGTATTTAATTCAATTTAGTACAATTATAAAATGAAACGGACGCGACAAAAAGCAGAAGTTCTTTTGAAGCGCCTTTAGAAATATACAGAGTTCAGCGATATTTGAAAACTTTTTTTTCCTTATATACACATGTAAATGAAGGTCAAAAGATAACTGTTGTTGGTAGACTTATGCAATATGAAAATTATTTCTAAGCTTTTTTTAATTAAGTATAGCACAAATACGGACGCGACATAACGGACGCGACAAAGTTTTCCTATAGGAAAAAAATACAGTAATGCTGTTCATTCGCTTCAAATTTTAGGTCAAAAAATGGACCGAACCTGACCATATTTGATAATGTCACTTATTTTTTGCAAAAACATATACAAACCACGTTTTCTTTTCTGAAAAAAAATGTTACACTTTGTAATGTTACATTTTTATGTTTGCCTCACACATTAAAGATGTTGCATTTTTAATGGTCAGAATAGAACATAAAATTACAACTATGCAACACTTTTTTAATGAACAGCTGATTTTGTTGACATTTTTATTCTTGGACACCAAAAAGGAAAAATAAAAATTTAAAAAACATTGATATTGTCCATATTAATAATTTATTTTAAACAAAACAATAAAAATTACACTTTTTCTTATTTTTTTTGTTTCTTCACACCAATGCACGTTTATAAACGACACAACTGTTTTATCGTGTTATTCTGCCCCTTTAATTTTTTAGAGTGCGAAATATGCACCTTTTTCACATATTTACAAAATGTGCGAAGTGGGAAAAACGTGTAACTTTTTTGCCAGAAAAGAAAACGCCATTAGTTTAGTTAAACTTGCAATGTTAAACACTAGTAACTTAATTAAAGCGTTTGAAATAATGAGTTTAACTCAATTAAGCTTAATTGACACCCCCCAAAAACTCGGTCTAAAACGGCCTAGTATTTGGGATGCCATTTAAAATTGAATTTTTAACACTAATAACTTTCAGTCTGTTTGTCACTTTTCGGAATTCGGCATCTTCAACACACTTTTAACTTTTGTGGCCGCCGAATATAAGATAAAATTAAACAGAGCTGTAGTGCAGCACCCGGCAAACTATGACCCGTGGGTCACGAAGTGACCCAAATCAACATTTCATGTTACCCGCTTCGAAATTGTAAAATTGTTTCCAAATCAATACATATATTTTTTGATTACAAAACTTGTATGTAAAATTAAAAGTTTTCCTGGCAATTGTTTTTATAAGGCTTTCTGAGTAGAGTTTTAAAAATTTGAGAACTTTTAAAATCGTAGTAGCCTTGATAAATTTTATGTTGCTAGGCGCAAAATAAATGTACAGTTATATTTCTATGTTTCAGTTTAAATTTTCATTTTAAGAGCAATGTCGAAACAAAGATAACGTGGAATATATATTTAGTAAACAAAAATAGATATTCACCGCTATTTTTGTTTACTAAATAAATATATCGTCGGCTAAAGTCACAAACGTGACAAGTCCACTTTTTCAAATTGTTCAGGAGAGAGGAAAAACCGTTTAAATAATATATTTCGACCATTGTTTGAATAAATAAAGTTTTTAAATCTAAAAAATCTTTAAAGACTTGTTTTTTGCTGTTTCTGGACACGTCTTATTTTCTGCAAATAAACTTTTTTATTATTGGACTTGACGCCTTTTATTTTTGAAGCGTCTTCACAACTTGGTTGTGATTTTAATATTTTAAACTTCAATTTGTTAACACATTATGTACATATAAGTATATTACACTTAAATTAAAAATTTCTTCTTTGTTTTTATATTATTTCAATACAAAAAACTAAAAACGATAACATCTCAATGTAAAAAAAACTAAAAACGATTACATTTGAATGTAAAAATTAAAAAAAAAAAAATAATAATAATAATTATTAAGGAACATGATATATCAGTCATCTTTATCATTCATGTGGCAAGTTTTCATAGAAACTGTGATAGTCTTTTGGTAATGTCCTTTCAATATTTGTAAATCATCATACTTTCTTTTAGATATTTGTCGTTTTTCATTATAAAGTTGTGCTAAATTACACCACTTCAGTATGGCAACTTTTTTATCTAGACGTTGGAGCAGATTGTTCCATGCATTAGAAAACCTTAACTTGTAAAAAATATTACCATTAGGTGTGTACTTAAGTTCTCGTATGTCCGTGACTTTTGGATCTCCAATTACACGACCAGGACGAATAGTTTTTTATAATGTTATGTTTTTAAAAGACATAAAACATGTGTAATCTAAATAAGTTACATAATAGGGGTTTGGTTTTTTTCGCGCACCTTTATATAAACTTACATAGTCTGCAGGTACATTTATATTTCTATTTTTTAAAGCGCGTTCAATCACCGAGTGGACACTATCGGCTTCCATTTGTGTGTGTCCAAGCTCTAATATTTTCTGCTCAATAGTTATATTGTTGCTAATTGCTGCATTTAGTAAAGCGTTTGCCATTGTTGAATTACGATTTTGGTAGGTACAGCCATCACTGTAAAAAATTATCTTGACAGGATCGTTGCTTTCTTGTAAATTAGGCAAAAAAAATATTTCTATGAACATAACCCAAACACTGGCAAATTCTTCTGATGTTAGTCCACCATCAACTTCGTTCCACAAAAAACAATAGGCGTCTTTGGTTTTCAAATCATAAAAAACTAAATTATGCACCTGTAATTTAGTTCGGTAGTAAAATGAACTAACATTTGATTTTGGTGCCATCAGAACGGATTGCAAATCAACAGTAAAAATATAGGACTCTTCATCTTTGTCTTTTGCTTTTTGTTCTCCGTTCTTGTTTGTTCTCTTTGTTCTCTTGTTCTTCATTTTTTTTCTTCATGTATCAAGAATTCCTCATTTGAATAATTTTGCACATTATGACGAGAGAAAATTTCACATAAGTCTTTTTTATTTGGTAAAAATAAGCTTAGATTTTTTAATTTGAAAACGGAATTGAAAGTTGTTATTGACACAGGATCAGTTTCTCGTTCGTGACACCACTGTTCTTTATAAAAGTCATAAAGACTTCTCTTGGACCGCCATTCTGGCAACAGATATTTTTTGGTGGTAGAAGATCGACAGTAATGGGAATCTGTTGATGGAATCGAATCTAAAAATGAATGCAGATCTTGAACACGCTCCGTATGCGGTTGTTGTTTTTCTTGAAAAATGTGGTGATCCAAAGGAGTATCTAACCAGTTTAAACAATTATGCCTACCAATGCTTAACGTGTTTAGGAATAGAGTGCGGCACACACGCAAAACAATATTGTTAACTCTAAGGAGGTACCACAATGTTTTATTTCTTTTAGAGACGTTCTCAATTGCGCGATTTCGTGGTCTTTTAGGTTCAATACATTGAATTAATGTCTTCACATATATCTTCTTTTGCTGCCAACTCATTTTCCAAAATTCATTGAAAATTTCTTCCCTTTGAGGTTCTGTTATTTTTCCACATTTCATGATTGCAGCTTTACCTTTATCAATACAGTTGCACCTTTCTTTCATAGATCTTGCACTTTTAACTTTATTATATTGCCAATGCCCACCTTCTTTCGTTTGCCATAGTATTTTTTTCCATGTTGGCGCAGACTTTTATTTGTCATTGTATACCACGCATCGTCTTTTAGTTGCGCTCGCCGTTTTCGCTTTTTGTCCTTAATAGGAAGTTCTATTGAATCATCCATACTGCTGTGGAATCCATACGGAACTAGACCAACAACTCCATCATCTTCTTCATTTGCATATTCACAAAACCATCGTTTGCTTCATCGCCATAATCCATATTGTTAATTTTTTACTAAAAAGCAGATATTATATTTTCCTAACGCTAAAACAATAATAAAACTCTGAATATATACTTAATATTTACAACTAGATAAATAATTTTACCATTATAATGACAAATGGGATTTGACCCTATTGCATATCATTGCCAAACATGAATAAAAACGAGATTTGTAATTACCAAAAAAATTGAAATTGTGTATTTTTCAAAAACCTATTCAACTGCATTAAAATCTCATTTTTCAAAAAAAGTGGACTTGTCACGTTTGCGACTTTAGCCGACGATATATAGTTTTTTGTGATTTTTAACCATGACCGAACCCAAGGCAAAAAAGGTGAGATTATTTCAACCTATATGGAAAGAAAATTATGGATATATTGAAAGTGGTGACCGTGTGGTGTGTTGCTTATGTGAGATGCAATTACTGGTCGAACTTACAATATTGAGGGGCACTTTTCTTCCAAACATAAAGTTGTAAGTGACATGCCAAATAATGAAAAATTGGAAAACATCAAGAAGCATGTATTGAATTTTGGAAAACAAAAAGGAGTTTTACAGAAGTTCACAACGCAACATCACCACTCAACAGCTGCTAGCTTAGTAGCAGCTCTTGCAATTGGATGCACGGAAAACCATTTTCTGGTGGTGAATATTTAAAAACGGCATTTATCAGTAAGAACTGTCCAGCGACGAATAAAAAGACATTGATATTCAGATCAAAAACGATTTATTATCGAGTGAAGTTATTAGTATTTCCCTGGACGAGAGCAGTGACATAAATAATGTGGCAAGACTTGCAATTATTGCTCGGTTTGCATCAATAACTTCCTTTAAAGTCCATAAGGAATTGTGCATTCTAGCTTCAATGGACGGTACAACTAAAGGCTCTGATATTCCGAGTAAGGTTCAGGAGGTCACGCAGTTTGGAAATGATAAATTTTTAGATTAAAAAAAAAAACTTTTTTCCATAACAACTGATGGTGCTCGGTCAATGAGGCGGAAAATGTGGGTTTCGTGAAATTGTTAGAAAACCAACTCGGCCGCCCTATCTTATCTTTTGATTGCATTATACACGAAGAGAATTTATGTGCAAAGGCGTCGATGAAAGATCTTAATGATGTTATGAAGACGGTTGTTAAAATTGTTAACATAATCACAGAACGTTCTGCTTTAACACACAGACGCTTTAAATCTTTTTGAGAGGAAATTGAAGCGGAGTATGGAAGTTTACTGTTGCTCTCTGAAGTTCGATGGTTAAGCAGAGAAAAGGTGCTTAATAGATTTGTAGCTTGCTTTGATGCATTACAAATATTTATAGTGGAAATCGGAGATAATTATACCGAGCTTGATGATAAGAAATGGTTCTTAAAACTTCTGTTCTTAACTGATATAATGAACCATTATAATGAAGTTAACTTCAGGGTAAGGGCCACACAATTTTAAAATTATTTGAAGAACGGAAGAGTTTTTGCTCAAAATTAGTTTTATTTGAAATGGATATAAAAAATGGTAAATTTAACTATTTCTTACATATAAAACTCAAGAAGAAAAACGAAATGTTGATGATTACGAAGTAAAGACATTTGAGTCTTATATTAGTAGCATGAAAGACGAATTTGAAAATAGATTTGAAACTTTGAAAAAGCACGGTGCAAACTTTGCGTCTATAACGAAGGCGGATGTAATTGACGAAACTATTTTATATTTACTATATTTCGAGTTCCTTGAAATCACCAATTTTAGCTTAGAGCTGATTGATTTAAGAAGTTCAACTCCATATGGACTGATAAATTAAAAACTTTACGTGGAGACTTTGAGAAACGGAAGAAAACCATCTTGATATCTGCGTGCTGGGCATCTCTTCCAACAAAATTCACGTGTATCAAAAAAGTTGCATTTGCTCTTTTATCTGCGTTTGGCTCAAGCTGTAATTGTGATCAAACATTTTCACATATGAAATATATTTTAAATAAAAACAGGACCAGTTTGACTACTGAGCATTCTGATGAATGTGTTTGGCATAAAATGTCAAAATATGAATCAGACTTATCCAAATTAACTTCAACAGTACAGCATCATGGAAGCCATTGATTTCGCCTACTGATAGCAGTTAAAATAATAAATGTTATTTTTTGTTGTTTTTTGATTTATTTTTACTATTGTGGACTGAATTTATCCAATTTATGTTTATATAAAATATGTTTTGCTTGATAATAAATGAATTTACTTTTGGTTTAACTAATTTTTTTTAAATTTATTTCATATAAATTTGCCACTGACCCGCTACATTTTAAAAAATCTCATCTTCGACGAATTTTACCCATGACCAAAAAAGTTTGCCGACCGCTGCTGTAGAGTAATCATTTTTAAATTCCACGACTACTTTTCCATAAACTTCAGACAAATTTTTTTTTTTTTTGGTGGAACTGCTTCTGGTTAGAATATGGCTGTGGTACATACCTTTGTGTGAAACATGGTCTGAGAACTTAGATCATAAACATACTTACATTGTCTTATTCTATTGCTCTTTCCATTAGCTTCGTTTGCATTATATTTTTCTTTGTTTGGCGTTTATCGATTATAATTTGTACTGAAAGTATGAAAATTTTTATTTTCCATTTGACTTAAAACATTTTATAATATTATAATTTCAAAATAGATTTTTCAAGACCAATGAATTTAATTACAAAAGTGTTTAGTGTAGATTTACAGTTTTCCTTGTAAGAGTTGAATTGATAGTTGTTTTGTAGTCTTAATCGCTGTTGCTTTGAAGGTAGTAAATAGTAGGTTTATGCCTCCTACAGAGCCCTAGAAATATTACACATAACCCCGACAAATAGATATGTATTTGATTATATAAAAATATTTAAAAATTTTAGAAGACACATAATTGTTTATTTAAAAGCAACTACAAATAGTATGTATGAATATTTGCATTATTTGTCGAATATCCGGTTTCCGAAGATTCTTTTTCATTTTTCCTAATGTTCGTAAAATGTCCTACTTGCTGTGTAAATTGATTTGTGGTCAAAATTATTTATTTAGTTCCATTAGCTGAAAGCCAAAGTTGTGTTTCAATCTCAATTTAATTTTCCGAAAATCGAGCATTTTAATTGTTTCTACTGCTTCAGTTTTTATTTTGTTTTCCCAGCATGCTAATCGTAGATAATTTTAAGGCTACTAAAATATCTTTTCTTCATACTTGCAACTGTCAATAAAAAATAACGACTATAATGATGGCGTGACTAAAATGTTATGTCCGTTTTCAATTACTTTCAGAATATATCAAATTTTTCATGTAAATATAACTTAAAATTATCATATAATAAATTTTGCTGCTGCTTTTTGCTAACAAAAGTACCGAGTTTCTTCGCCAACAATTGGTATAAATATATAAGAAATAAATTTTGTAGATTTTGAACACTTGAAAATTGATAATTTCCATAGCACTGGCATCCCTTGTGAACACCAACTAAGCTGGTAACTCTGATTCTTCAGCTTACCTTTTCAGTTTTTACTTCTTACTTATTAAAATCGGTCGATAATTGAGTCGTTCGTCTTAAATTTGTTAATTAATAAGTGAAAGTGTTTATTTTGTTTACAAAAATGGTAAATTATAATAATTAAATAAATTTATTAAGCTATCAGATAAAAAATCTATTAAAAATCCAAAAAGAAAGTAAAAATCAAAAGAAATAAACGTTTGTGTAAATTCTTGCGTAAATAAAAGTGTTATTGTTTTAAAGTTCTTATTTTTCCTTCCCATTCTAATTTCTCTCATGTTATGTTGAGTTAATGTCTTGTAAGTGATGTATTTGTCATTTTAACTCTCCCTCTCATTATTGGGAGAGATCAATCAGTGTATATGTAAAGTATAAGTGCCATAATTGTGCTTATTGAAGAGCTTAATTAAATGAAGTGTGCTCTAATCTCTAGAATGGGATGAGCATTTAAGGAAAAAATGTATCAATATATTAGCTGTGTGTAGAATAAGTGTTTAAGAAAGTTATCGGCTATCTATTATCGTCGGTTCGGTAATCGGTTCGCGAGATATAATACTATTTGGCAAAAAAGTTTATATATAACAAAGGTTAGTTATAATTATATAATAATTATATAAAAGTATGTTCTGTATACATATTATTTTTTTAATTTAAAAACATACCTAAATTAATAATCAATTTTAAAATATTTTGGTAGCTTTCTGTGTTTAAAATTTAGTTTTATTAATTGCATTGTCAATTAGAAATTCTAATAATGTGGATATTATATAACTTTCCATAAACATAAAAGCAACCAACTTTACATAAAATCTATGAAATTATTATTTAGTACTTGAACAACACAATCGTTAATTTTAAGGACTGAACTTTAATAAAAATTTATTAATTTTATGAAAAGCTTCATCAATATAATGAAGATAGTGCTTTAATTATGTACACAGAAAGTTTTAGTTATTATAATTTTAAATAAATTATTGAATTTATTTCATAAAAATAGTGAAAAGTTTAATAGATTTTATACATTTTTGTTTCTGCTATAATTACTGAACAATATTTGAACAACAAATTCATTAAATGTACCAAAGGTTAAGTTTTAAAGGAATTTTATTTTTGTGAAAAACTTCATCACTAACTTGAAGATAGTTATTTCTACGTTTACACATATCAATTTTCGTAGCATGATAAAATACTTGATTTAATACTTGAACGACAAAATATTAAAATGGATTGAAATGTTCCAAAATCTCAATATTTTTTGATGTTATGAAAAGTTTCGATATTTTTTTTTTAATTTTCGGTATACACAAATCATTTTTCGTAAATAAAACTTTGAATAAATGAATTAATTTAAAACATAAATATATTGAAACGTTTAATAAATGTAACGAAATAATTTTTTAAGGCACACATAACTTATGTAACAGTTTACATTACTGGCTTGCAAAAAATAATTTTGTGAAATGCAACAAAGGCTGAATTTTATTGGAACTTTTTTGATTTTATGAAAACCTTCTTCAATACCAGTCAGTATATGGGTGTCTCCTGGGTAACGGACGCTACATTCGCTCGCTTTAAAATCCACCAAAAGCAAGAAAGCGCTGAATGAGTGCTAAATTTTAGAAATATGTGTGAAGTATTTAATTCAATTTAGTAGAATTATAAAATGAAGCGGACGCGACAAAAAGCAGAAGTTCTTTTGAAGCGCCTTTAGAAATATACAGAGTTCAGCGATATTTGAAAACTTTTTTTCCTTATATACACATGTAAATGAAGGTCAAAGGATAACTGTTGTTGGTAGACTTATGAAATATGAGAATTATTTCTTAGCTTTTTTAAATTAAGTATAGCACAAATACGGACGCGCTATAATGGACGGGACAAATTTTTCCTATAGGAAAAAAATACAGTAATGCTGTTCATTCGCTTCAAATTTTAGGTCAAAAATGGACCGAACCTGACCATATTTGATAATGTCACTTATTTTTTGCAAAAACGTTTCCTTTTCTGAAAAAAAATGTTACACTTTATAATGTTACATTTTTATGTTTGCCTCACACATTAAAGATGTTGCATTTTAAATGGTCAGAATAGAACATAAAATTACAACTATGCAACACTTTTTTAATGAACAGCTGATTTTGTTGACATTTTTATTCTTCGACACCAAAAAGGAAAAATAAAAATTAAAGACATTGATATTTTCCATATCAAAAATTAATTTTAAACAAAACAATAAAAATTAAACCTTTTCTTATTTTTTTTGTTTCTTCACACCATTACACATTTATAAACGACACAAATGTCAGCTGTTTTATCGTGTTATTCTGCCCCTCTGATTTTTTAGAGTGCGAAATATGCACCTTTTTCACATATTTACAGTGCGACATTTTTAGAAAAGAACACGTCACCCTTTCGCAATGTTGACATTTTTTAGAAAATAAAAGAGAAAAAATGTGCGAAGTGGAAAAAACGTGTAACATTTTTGCCAGAAAAGAAAACGCCATTAGTTTAGTTAAACGTGCATTGTTAAACACTAGTAACTTAATTAAAGCGTTTGAAATAATGAGTTTAACTCAATTAAGGTGAATTGACACCCCCAAAAACGCGGTCTAAAACGGCCTAATATGAGTGTCATTGAAAATTTAATTTTTAACAGTAATAACTTTTAGTCTATTTGTCACTTTTCGGAATTCGGCATCTTCAATACACTGTTTACTTTTGTGACCGGAGAATATAATATAAAATTAAACACAGCTGTTGAGTAATCATTTTTAAATTCCACGACTACTTTTCCATAAAGTTCAGACAAATTTTTTTTTTTGGTGGAACTGCATCTGGTTAGAATATGTGTGAAACCTTACTTACATTATCTTATTCTATTGCTCTTTCCATTAGCTTCGTTTGCATTCTATTTTTCTTTGTTTGGCATTTATCGATTATAATTTTTACTCAAAGTATGAAAATTTTTATTTTCAATTTGACTTAAAACATTTTTTAATATTATAATTTCAAAATAGAGTTTTCGAAACCAATGAATTTAATTAAAAAGTGTTTAGTGTAGACTTACAGTTTTCCTTGTAAGAGTTGAATTGGTGGTTGGTTTGTAGTCTTAATCACTGTTGCTCTAAAGGTAGTAGTATTAAGTTTATGCCTCCTACAGAGCCATAGAAATATTACACATAACCCTGACAAATAAATAGGTATTTGATCATATAAAAATATTTACAAATTTTAGAAGACTCATAATTGTTTATCTAAAAGCTACAAATAGTATGTATGAATATTTGCATTATTTGTAGAATATCCGGTTTCCGAAGATTCTTTTTCGTTTTTACGAATACTCGTAAAATGTCTTAATGTATAAAAAGATTTATGGTCAAAATTTTTTATTTAGTTCCATAAGCTGAATAATTACGATAGCCAAAGTTGTGTTTCAATCATAATTTAATTTCTCTCATATAATTTTGTTTTCTGAAAATCGAGCATTTTAATTGTTTCAACTACTTCAGTATTTATTTGGTCTTCCCAGCATGCTAACCGTAGATAGTTTTAAGGCTACTAAAATACCTTTTCTTCATACGTGCAACTATCAATAAAGAATAACAGCTATAATGATGACGTGTCTAAAATATTTTGTACGTTTTCAATTACTTTTAGAATATTTAAAATTTTTCAAGTACGAGTAAATATAACTTCTTAAAATTATCATATAATAAATTAATGCTGCTGCTTTTTGCTAAAAAAAAATACCAAGTTTTTTCGCCAACAATTGGTATAAATATATAACAAATAAATTTTGTATATTTTGAATACTTACAAATTGATCATTTCCATAGCACTGGCATCCCTTGTGAACACTAACTAAGCTGGTAACTCTGATTCTTCAGCTTACCTTTTCAGTTTTTACGTCTTACTTATTAAAATCGGTCGATTAATTGAGTCGTTCGTCTTAAATTTGTTAATTAATAAGTGAAAGTGTTTATTTCTTTATAAAAATGGTAAATTTTAATAACTAAATAAATTTATTAAGCTATCAGATAAAAAATCAATTAAAAATCCAAAAAGAAAGTAAAAATCAAAAGAAATAAGCATTTGTGTAAATCCTTGCGTAAATAAAATTGTTGTTGTTTTAAAGTTCTTATTTTTCCTTCCCATTCTAATTTCTCTCATGTTATGTTGATTTAGTGTCTTGTAAGTGATGTATTTGTCATTTTAACTCTCCCTCTCATTATTGGGAGAGATCAATCAGTGCATATGTAAAGTAAAAGTGTAATAATTGTGCTTAATGAAGAGCTTATTTAAATGAAGTGTGCTCTAATTTCTAGAATGGGGTGAGCATTTAAGGAAAAAATTTATCAATATATTAGTTGTGTGTAGAATAAGTGTTTAAGAAAGTTATCGGTTATCTATTATCGTCGGTTCGGTAATCGGTTCGCGAGATATAATACTATTTGGCAAAAAAGTTTATATATAACAAAGGTTAGTTATAATTATATAATAATTATATAAAAGTATGTTCTGTATACATATTATTTTTTTAATTTAAAAACATACCTAAATTAATAATCAATTTTAAAATATTTTGGTAGCTTTCTGTGTTTAAAATTTAGTTTTATTAATTGCATTGTCAATTAGAAATTCTAATAATGTGGATATTATATAACTTTCCATAAACATAAAAGCAACCAACTTTACATAAAATCTATGAAATTATTATTTAGTACTTGAACAACAAAATCGTTAATTTTAAGGACTGAACTTTAATAAAAATTTATTAATTTTATGAAAAGCTTCATCAATATAATGAAGATAGTTCTTTAATTATGTACCCAGAAAGTTTTAGTTATTATAATTTTAAATAAATTATTGAATTTATTTTATAAAAATAGTGAAAAGTTTAATAGATTTTATACATTTTTGTTTCTGCTATAATTACTGAACAATATTTGAACAACAAATTCATTAAATGTACCAAAGGTTAAGTTTTAAAGGAATTTTATTTTTGTGAAAAACTTCATCACTAGCTTGAAGATAGTTATTTCTAGGTTTTCACATATCAATTTTCGTAGCATGATCAAATACTTGATTTAATACTTGAACGACAAAATATTAAAATGGATTGAAATGTTCCAAAATCTGAATATTTTTTGATGTTATGAAAAGCTTCGATATTTGAATTTTGTTAATTTTTTTCATTTTCGGTATACACAAATCATTTTTCGTAAACAAAACTTTGAATAAATGAATTAATTTGAAACATAAATATATTGAAACGTTTAATAAATTTAACGAAATAATTTTTTAAGGTACTCATAACTTATGTAACAGTTTACATTATTGGCTTGCAAAAAAAAATTTTGTGAAATGCAACAAAGGCTGAATTTTATTGGAACTTTTTTGATTTTATGAAAATCTTCTTCAATACCAGTCAGTATATGGGTGTCTCCTGGGTAGCGGACGCGACATTCGCTCGCTTTAAAATCCGCCAAAAGTAAGAAAGCGCTGAATGAGTGCTAAATTTTAGAAATATGTGTGAAGTATTTAATTCAATTTAGTACAATTATAAAATGAAACGGACGCGACAAAAAACAGAAGTTCTTTTGAAGCGCCTTTAGAAATATACAGAGTTTAGCGATATTTGAAAACTTTTTTTCCTTATATACACATGTAAATGGAGGTCAAAGGATAACTGTTGTTGGTAGACTTATGAAATATGAGAATTATTTCTTAGCTTTTTTTAATTAAGTATAGCACAAATACGGACGCGACAAATTTTTCCTATACATAGGAAAAAAATACAGTAATGCTGTTCATTCGCTTCAAATTTTAGGTCAAAAATGGACAGAACCTGACCATATTTGATAATGTCACTTATTTTTTGCAAAAACATTTCCTTTTCTGAAGAAAAATGTTACACTTCATAATGTTACATTTTTACGTTTGCCTCACACATTAAGGATGTTGCATTTTTAATGGTCAGAATTGAACATAAAATTACAACTATGCAACACTTTTTTAATGAACAGCTGATTTTGTTGACATTTTTATTCTTCGACACCAAAAAGGAAAAATAAATATTAATAATTTATTTTAAACAAAACAATAAAAATTACACTTTTCCTTATTTTTTTGTTTCTTCACACCAATACACATTTTTCAATTAACTGTTCCGGCCTCTGGCTTGTTGGCCATTCTCATAAAGATTTGAGAATGGCTATTTTTTTTTTTATTCAAGTCTTTTGGTAGCGGTGCTTCAATTTTTTTCATTGATTTTTCCATCGTTTGCTTACAGTTGTATGCTCTGCACTTTTCACTATCAACTGGCTTTTTTTTGGTGCAACAATTGCTGTCTAACACGGTCCTTGTCTTTCTTCTTTTTCGAGTTAGTGCCATCACTTTTTTTTCAGCTTCTTTCTTCTTACAATGCTACCATTTTTCCTCATCTTCTTTCATCTTCTCCCTATACTCCTTTTGCTTCTTTGATGTTTCTGGCATCTATAAAATATTAATTTTAGTCCTAATTATATAACTTTATGGAATACTCAGAGCTTAGGGACGCGACAAATTTTAAATACCAATAAATTTTTTAAACTGAGTTTGCGGGAGTCAATTAATAAATTTTCTTAAGTAAAGTGATGAACTTCCTTAAAATCTGAAAAGATATCAATGATTAATGTTTTTGGTATACGGACGCGACAATTAGATTTAGGAAAAAACTTCCGTTCTTCGAACTCAACTATATATTTGTTTATTGAAATATATTAGGTTGTTGTCAGTAGAACATTTTTATGTTACAACAACAATATAATATTACGTTGAATAAGCCAAAGACGTGAAGAAAAAAGTTGCTATAATTCGTCAAAAAAACTCAAATTTTTTTATATTTTTTTGCAGTTGTATATCTTGGCTCAAAATGGAGAAAAATTCAAAATGCCGTTATATTAATAAAACATATATATTTACGCTTGATTATTAGATAATAAAAATTTATTATGAGCAGTCTGAATTTTTCACTCGTGGTTGGCCTTTTTCGGGACATAAATAAATTAATGAATTTATGATAAAGAGATCAATTTTACGGACTTAATATTTATTTTCTTTTTATAAACGTTATGAAAAAATTGTTATGAAACTTCCTAAATTTAATGACTTTAGTTATATAAAAATGGAGTTTTGTATGTTTGTTTGTTTGTGGTTTATAGGAGACTACACCACTGGACCACTCGTCTTAAAGCTTTCAAAAGTCACTAAAAACAAAAATCATCAAAATAAAAAATTATCGAAACCGAAAATCGCTAATAACAAAAATCGCTAAAAATAAAAAATCGCAAAAAATAAAAAATCGCAAAAAAGTCAAAAATCGCCCAAAAATCTTCAAACCCGAAAATAGCGAATAAAAAACATCACCAAAATCAAAAACGCCAAAATCAAAAATGGCAAAAACAAAAAATCACCAAAGCAAAAATCGCAGTCGGAAATCGCCAAAGTCAAAAATTACCAAAATCAAAAATCCCCAAAAATAAATAAAAAAAAAACTTTCTACTAAATGTATTCGTATTTATCTATTTCGTCGTAATTTTTCACAATTTCAATGAAATTATTTATTAATTGTTATGAAAAAAATTGCCAATTTAATGTTTCACTGACCGAATTCGGTAATGGAATATCGTTGATATATTGACACAAAAATAATTGTTTAAATATGTATACAGTCCAGAAATAGTCAAATCCAAGCCAGAGATCATTAACGGATATAGAATATAATCTAAGCTATTTTGGGTGAGATTTTCCTCTAATTGGTTGGATGAGATAACGAGCGAGCAATGGGTCTGATCATCATTCATCTCAATGAACATAGTGAAATCAACACAGAATTTTATTCTTGGTTGATCAAGTTTTTAAAAGAGCCTCAAATAAGTGCACAAACTGTCAATTAAAACCCTATGAAATTTAGGCTAAAGCACTTCCATACGACACTGCTTAACGCTTCCACCAAACTACAATAAACTTTTTTTTGTAAAGTAGTTGTTAGCAAAGTAGTTAAAAGGAAAATGTTCTAAGGTAAAAATATAGTGTAAAGGACAGACTTTTATACGATGTATAATGTATACATCCAAAAGCATTAAAGAAAACTAAAAAAATAAAGGATTTTTTGCTACAATCCAGAAAGCACTAACAACTATGTTGGCTATAAGCGGTGATGCTGTATTGCTAGTTGATTTCATATTATCCATGAACTACTCGTAAATACATGACTGCATTCTCATGTTCGCGTTTTATTTAATGGAGATTAATTACATTTTAAGCATATAATTTGATGTCATTTTGTGTGTGTGCGTCCTTTTTTTTTGGTAATAATTTCTAGAGGAGTTCGGTTCCTTTTGTGTGAAAGTTGTAGATAAGTGGTTAAAGTTGCTTACGAAATTTGAAACAGAAATGAGGTGACGAAGAGTTAGTTTTGGATAAGTTTATTGTAAAAAACATTAAAAAAACAGACTAAGACCGTTTCATAACCTTTTTACAGAATAAATGGTTTTTTTTCTTTAATAATTTGCTACAACTTCTTTTTTAGGTGACAACTTAAAAACAAACCCAATCAAATATCAGTTTGATACTTCAAAAAAAAACTTATTTTTATTAAGATTAGTAGTCTTTCTTTAAAGTAAGTTGTTAAATGTTTTAACATTTAATTTCAGAAAATTCTTTTTTATAATATTTGTGTTGGGTAGGTGGAGATGACAACTTGACATTTCCAACTAAAACTTAATTTGTTTTATTTGTTCTATGACAAAAAAAGTAAGATTGTGTATGTTAGAAATATTTTTTTTATTTTTTTAGTTTTTCATTTCTTTTTTAGTTGGATATTTCCTGGCCACCAACCACTTCCACCATATCTGTCAGAACGATTAGAAAGGTGTGTTTACAGTTGTTTTTTTTTTTTTTATAATGCGACCAACTGTTGTTACTGTATTGAAAAAAGTGTGTGCAAAAAATGCAACAGCATAAGGACAATAAAAAAAAAATAAATGTGGTTTTTATCGTGTTTTTTAGATTATATTGAATGAACTTTAAACATGAACTTTGAGATTGAGGTGAATTTATTGGTAGGAAAATAATTTATTTAAAATTTTTTATACATAGTGGTACTATGTGGTTATGGTATAATGACTTTGTGCTGATGTTTGTAACTATATTTGACCTATATCCAACTTTTATTATACCGATCGACTCAGAATCGCTTTCTGAGTCGATTTAGCGATGTCCATCCGTCCGTCCGTCCGCTTGTCTGTGTGTCCATGCAAACCTTGTATTCAAACTACAGGTGACAAATAAGAATATATTTTGATGAAACTTAGTAGTACGCTATAGGATGAACGCTGATAAATTGGTGAAACTAGGTTCATGTTCACACCTAGTCCCCATACAAATCACCCCTACGAGATTGACATAGCGATTTTTGAACACCGTTGTCCAGGGTATAATGAGTTTGTACTGACTTTTTTAACAACCAAAAGTCTTTGACCCAGACCCAGCTTTTATTACCCCGATCGTTTCAGAATTACTTTTTGAGTCGATTTAGCGATGTACGTCCGTCCGTCCGTCCGTCCGTCAGTCCGTCAGTCCCTCCGTCTGTCTGACTGTGTGTCTATTAGGGTGTCTGTTATTTGTATGGGCAATTTTTTCTTGTGAAAATCCTCAAGTCTTACCCCCTCAAAAAGTTGAGGCTTGATGCAGAAATGAATCTCCAAAAATTTCACGCCCCTGGGACCACGGCTTCCCGTGTCGACTTGCGTTTGAAATTTTCAAGTGTGTTCATATGGGGAACATATGACTTTTTTAAGATTTTACGAAAGTTTCGTTCTACAGTTTAATTTTTTCGACAAGTTGTTATATGAATCGATTTCAATATTAAATTATCTTTTCAAAAAGTTATATAGCTACAAAATCGAATAAAAACTCGCCAAAAAATAGCAAATGCCCCGGCCTACTTTTGTGCCAAAACAAAAACTATGTCATGAAATTTGATGGCATTTTTTTCTCATTTAAGAAATTGATTAAAGCCATAATAGACACCGAAAATGGGAAATTTTTTTGACAAAATTTTGAAAACTCCTTTCTCAAGTTTTAAAAAATTTTATTAAACAAAATTTAAAAAAAGGATTTGGCACTTTAAGGTTTTATTAAATACATGTTAGAGATTAAGTGTGTGAGTTTTTTGGTAAATTTCTATGCCAGAATTTTTTTGACAGGGATTTTCTTTTTGCGGATTTCGAGAAAAATTAGATTTTTGTGAAATGTTCTCTAAATGTACTCTATCTCAATACTTTGTAACAAAAATTAATCGGTTCTCTAATTTTAAATGCTATGTTTTATCTTTATAGCCTAGGGTTTCAGAGAAAGTAATATTACCCCATTAACCCTTTTAGACTTGGGGTCACATATGACCCCAAACTGATAAAATATAATTTATTCAAAAAATTCAAATATTTTTTAAGTGCTGTTGAATGTTACGCTTGAAATATAATAGCCAAATGTGCAAGTCTTCCGTGCTAGAAACTATGAATAAATGGAGCAACGCGAACCCATTCCTTGTCGAGGCCAAACTTTGAATTTTGTCATGTATACTTCTAGTAAACTAGACTAAACCCTTATTATTGGTTGGGAAATAAAATTCTGCCATATTTTAAGGAATCGTATATCAATAGAAAGAATTCACTTAAAAATTTGATGGTAGTTAATGATGTTGCGGAAAGAGCGGTGAAGTAGGTGGAAAACCTTATAACAAATGATGAAAGTCAGATGGCATATGTAATGTGTTCATGAGCATCGAAAACTTTACTCTAATTGTACAAAAATTACGTTAAATAACAATTATGACATTTAAACACAACTAAAATTTTTGTTTTTGCTTGCAAAGAATGATTTTTAATGATGTTATCATATATTTCGGGGTCGTTGGTGCAATTGAGTCAAATTTCAACCGTAAGTCGGCACGGGAAGGCGAGGTCCGAGGGGCGTGACATTTTCGGGGAATCATTTTTGCATCAAGCCTCAACTTTTTGAGGAGTGAGCCAATATATACTTCTACTCTAATTAGTTTGGGGTCATATGTGACCTTAAGTCCAAAAGGGTTAAATGGGTAATATTATTTTTTTCCGAAACCATCCGCTATTAAGATAAAATGCAGCATATAAAAGTAGAGAAATGATTAATTTTTGTTACAAAGTATTGAGATAGAGTACATTTAGTGAACATTTCACAAAAATCTAATTTTTCTCGAAATAAAATCCTTGTCAAAAAAATTCTGGCGTAGGGATTTACCTAAAAATTCACACAGTTAAGCTCTAGCATGTATTTAACAAAACCTTAAAGTGCCAGATCCATTTTTTAAAATTTTGTTTAATAAAATTTTTTAAAACTTGAAAAGGAGTTTTCAAACTTTTGTCAAAAAAATTTCCCATTTTCGGTCTTTATGCGCAATAGATTAACAACGTGCTAATAAAATAATTCTTCATATCTAAGTACTTATAAGTATAGAAAAAAAATTTGAAAAAACTGCCATCAAATTTCATGACCTAGTTTTTTTTTTGCACAAAAGTGATCTGAGGCTTTTGCTATTTCTTGGCGAGTTTTTATTCGATTTTTTGTTATATAGCTTTTTAAAATGAAAACGATTTCGATTTTTATATGAAAAAAAAATTTTGACTGTAAAAAAAAATTTTCGTAAAATCTGAAAAAGACTTATTTTACCCATATGAACACACTTGAAACTTTCAAACGCACGGGAAGGCGTGATCCCAGGGGGCGTGAAATTTTTGAAGAGTCATTTTTGCATCAAGCGTCAACTTTTTGAGGGGTAAGACAATAAATATTTACACTTTAAGAAATAACTACAATTTCGCAAAAATGATTATGTTTTAATAAAATTTAATATAAAAGCTTCTGTCTGTGTAGGACGAATGCTGTTGAAATTAGTGAAAATTGATGCATGTACAAACCTAGTCCCCATAGAAATGTCCCATGTGAGATCGACTTAATTGGCCGTAAGATCCAAGCTATCATAAAGATCTCGGCTAAATTGAGTATGTGTTTATTATATCCAATAATCAGTAGTCCAAAAATAAACCCTATAAGACAGTTCTTAGTCACAGCCCTCATATAAAGCTGATTCCCGATCTTCACTTAAATCTATCTAAAACAAAAATATTGTACAGAATTTTCTCAATTTTGGTTTAAATGTGATTTGGAAAAAATAAGTGACTTTACCAAATATGATCGGGAACGGTATATTTTTCGACCTGGACACCATATAAATAAAGCATCCGATAGGAACTTTTTCATATCCGAAGACAAAAAAGTAATAACAATGCCACTCAAATTTGCTTTATGTTTATTATCTTCGGGCCTAAGACCCTTTCTCGAAACACATGGTATAGGGCATCGTTAAGTCGGTCTAGACCGACTATAATTTTCTTACTTGTTTAACTTCATCAGGTGTGTATAAAAAAATTTTTGTATTATTAATTTCTGGCGACAAAAAATTAATGCTGTCGATTCCTTGTGTTTTTTTTATGTCTGATTGATGTTCCGCAATTCTTACTCCTAACATTCTTTTTGTTGTTCCTATGTAGACTTTATTACACACCTCCCTTTCATTACCATCGCATTTTATCTCTTAAACTACGATGTCTATTTATACCCTATACCACTATGTGGTTTGGGTATAATGACTTTGTGCTGCTGTTTGTAACAACCAAAAATATTTGACCTAGACCCATCTTTAATTATACCGATCGAATCAGAATCACTTTCCGTCCGTCCGTCCGTCCGTCCGTCCGTGTGTCCATGTAAACCTTGTAATCAAACTGCAGGTCGCAAGTATGACTATATTTTGATGAAATTTGGTATATAAGCTTTTATCGGCCATGGGATGAACGCTATTGAACTTGGTGAGAATCGGTCCATGTTCAGACCTAGCCCCCATACAAATTACACCTATGAAATCGACATAAATTGCCATAACATCCAAATTATCATATAGATCTTACTCAAATTGGGTTTATATGCGTTCATTACATCCATTAATGAGTAGTCCAAAAATGATCCCTTTGGCCCCATATAGAGCTGCTTCCCGATTTTCACTTAAATCTATTAAAAAACAAAAATATTGCACTGATTCTTCTCAAATTTTGTTTGTATATATTCTTGCAAAATATAAGAGACTTTACCAAACATGATCAGGATCGGTCCATTTTTGGACCTAGTCCCCACATAGATATAGCATCCGATATGAACTTTTTCATATCTGCAGCCAAAAAAATTAATAAAAATCCCACTCAAGTGTGGTTTTTGCTTATTTTCTATGTCCAGTTAGTTGGGCCTAAGAGATAGGGTTTCTAAACGCATGGTATAGGGTATCGTATAGTCGGTCTAGACCGACTATAATTTTCTTACTTGTTTTAATATATCTTGTTTTGTTTTTTTTTGTGTGTAAAAAGGTTCTAAGTGTTTCATTTGATCTGTGTGCTATTGTTACACTCTTGTCATTTATTATTCTATTGAGATTTTTGCTCTCCGTTAATTTTGGTACGTATGGTACACTGTAAAAATTAGTTTCTATTGATTTTTGTTTCTTATCTTGCTGCTTTTTTTTTGAATATATTGTTGAAAAGATTGTTAATAATGTATATTGGATAATTAGTTTTTAATAAAATTTCCTTTCTTTTATTGATATTGTTACTTTTATATCGTTTATCGCTAATTTGAATTTCTTTTTTGATTAAATTAGCTGTGTTAAGTTTTATTTTCCATGGCTGTGTAGACTGATAATTTATCATTCGTCCTGATGCCGTCGCCTTCGTGTACCAATTAGTAGTAAGCTTTTCATTGTCCTTAATTATTTTTATATCTAAGTAAGGAATTTCATTGTTGTGTTATCTTTCTATTGTAAATTTGAGTTTATTATGATATTAGTTCAATGTATTCATTATCTTTACTTCGTCCTTCCTATTGATTACCGCGAAAACATCATCAACGTATTTAGATATGAACTTAATTTTTACATTTTTGATGTGTAAACATCTATACGCGCAGGGGGGTAAATTTCAAAAACAGTGTAACATGTAAGCGTAACATGTGAGTCGTAAGACAAAATATGATTGTATTGGTGAAAAAATTATGATATTATGATAACCTGTTTAAAAATGAAAAATGAAAAATAAAAAATGAAAAACTAAAACTGAAAAATAAAAAATAAAAAGCGAAAAATGAAAAATGAAATATAAAAAATGAAAAATGAAAAATGAAAAATAAAAATTGAAATATTAAAAATGAAAAATGAAAAATAAAAAATGCAAAATATAAAATGAAACATGAAAAATAAAAAATGAAAAATATGAAATAAAAAACGAAAAATTCAAAATGAATAATGAAAAATTAAAGTTGAAAAATAAAAAAGGAAAAATAAAAATAAAAAATTAAAAATAAAAAATGAATAATAAAAAATTAAAACTAAAAAATGAAAAATAAAAAATGAAAAATGAAAAATAAGAAATGAAAAATGAAAAACTAAAATTAAAAATGAATAATGAAAAATAAAAAATTAAAAATGAAAAATAAAAAATTAAAAATAAAAAATTAAATATAAAAAATGAAAATTGGAAAATGAAAAATGAAGAAAAAAAAAATAAAAATGAAAAATTAAAAATGAAAAATGAAAAATCAAAAATCAAAAATTAAATTTAAAATATGAAAAATTTAAAATAAAAAATGAAAAATAAAAAATGAAGAATTAAAAAAAAAAAATGAAAAACGAAAAATTAAAAATAAACAAGTAAGAAAATTATAGTCGGTCTAGACCGACTATACGATACCCTATACCATGCGTTTAGAAACCCTCTCTCTTAGGCCCAACTAACTGGACATTGAAAATAAGCAAAAACCAAATTTGAGTGGGATTTTTATTAATTTTTTTGGCTGCAGATATGAAAAAGTTCATATCGGGTGCTATATCTATAAAGGGACTAGGTCCAAAAATGGACCGATCCTGATCATGTTTGGTAAAGTCTCTTGTATTTTGCAAAAATATGTACAAACAAAATTTGAGAAGAATCAGTGCAATATTTTTGTTTTTTAATAGATTTAAGTGAAGATCGGGAAGCAGCTCTATATGGGGTCAAAGGGATCATTTTTGGACTACTCATTAGTGGATGTAATGAACGCATACAAACCCAATTTGAGTAAGATCTATATGACAATTTGGATCTTATGGCAATTTATGTCGATTTCATATGGGTAATTTGTATGGGGGCTAGGTCTGAACATGGACCGATTCTCACCAATTTCAATAGCGTTCATCCCATGGCCGACAGAAGCTTATATACCAAATTTCATCAAAATATATTCATATTTGCGACCTGCAGTTTGATTACAAGCTTTACATGGACACACAGACGGACGGACGGACGGACATTGTTAAATCAACTCAGAAAGTGATTCTGATTCGATCGGTATAATTAAAGATGGGTCTAGGTCAAATATTTTTGGTTGTTACAAACAGCAGCACAAAGTCATTATACCCAAACCACATAGTGGTATAGGGTATAAAAATAGAAGACAAAAATTAAAAATTAACTGGTTAAAATAATAAATAATAATAAATATTTTTATATTAACAGAGCCCCTGCAGTTGATTGCTATAAGTGATACATAGATGACGCCTTCTGTTTAGTTTTAAAAAAGTGCCATACAAAATCTTTAATTACTAGATGTTTACACATCTCCCCTGCGATCGGACTAGCATGATTTTTTGTTTTTAATTCAGCTATTACTTTGTCCAAGATATTGCCTAGTAATGAGCTTTATTTCATTGTAATCGGAGCACAACGTTTGATTTTGTTTACAATTTACTGATACAACTCAATTGAAAAAATCGCGATTTCCATACAAAAATAGCATTTATTAATATGCATGTGTTTGCTGCTCTTCTAGTTATGCAATAAGTGTGTTATAGTAATTGTTTTTAGACCACTAATTTCAGATATTAAGTCAGATTTTTCTATCAACTATACTTTCAATTCAATTTCAATGAAAGAGGATTTTAAAGAAAAACAAAAATTTTTAATACACAAATATTATAATGTAATTACAACTCATCGAAAAACTTTCTTTTATAAGATTTTCTTAACTTATATCGTTTAGAGGGTTTACTTTTAATGCCTTGGTACCGCTTCTCTATAGTACGTTCACCATGTTCTTCTCTGAAGTCTCCAAGATTTTCAGGGAAACAATCCAAATTACTATGTAGGTAGTGTTCCTTAATGCTTATATTACAACCAAGCTTCTGGAAATGTGACAACATGTTATCCACGTGGTCAGAATAGTCCCATCCTTTTTTTTCCCAGGAAATTGTGCACTACCTAAACAAATACATTCCAAGCATTTCTTTCAATATACATTCCAAGCATTTCTTTCAATATCTGTGGAACTACTTAAGTTTTCATCATTGATTAACCTTTTGATTTGAGGGCCACCAAAAATGCCAGCTTTCAGTTTCTCTCTACTTAAATTTTGGAACTTTCTACTGATATATCTAAAACAATCACTGTCCCTGTTGAGAGCCTTGAGAAATGTGTCATATGTCCTAGCTGGATATGGAGAGGTGGCAGTCTTATTCAATCCCTAGGCACAAGTGGTTGATTAACTGTGTTCTGGTTTCCTCGAAGGCCAGTCTTTTATACTCCAATGTTTTGGTCTGCCTCTGCTATTTCATAAACAAATAAACCATGGATGTTTTGTGTAGCCTTCACCATTTTCAGATCCACAAAAATTACCAAAGGTGTTCATTGTAGTTTACTTTATCTATAACCGAGGCAATAGTTGAATATTCTTCTTTAACTATAATTGAATTTGCAATCGGCAACGAACCCAATTTGTTACCGTTAAGGAAAAGTAGACACACGTTTTAGGCTGCTTTTGGAAGAATCTATTAATAGTCGCCGGTCATTTGGATCATACTTCTCTAATTCTGTCGCTGTTACTAAACCAAGAAAAATAAACAAATTCATCGCCTTCGGAAAAGAATGGAAGTAAGTTTTTCTCTCTGTTACTGTAGTGTAAAATTCTTGTTTCTTGGGTTAACAGATTTTTTGCTTTAATTGAGAAACTATAATTTTAGATGCTTTCTTAGCGAGTCCAAGGTCTCTCACTAAATCACAAAGCTCCTCCTAATTAAACTGCTCACTTTTAGATATTTCTCTATATGGAAGTCAGCTGATCCACTTCCAGTATTTAGCAGAGTTCAGAAAAAAACACACACTGAATAAAAAACTCGTACATATATGTAAACAAACATAACTTTGACCAACACACACATATTTTTATTTTCATACCAATTATGTTTGTTTTTAAATTTTCTTCGGTGCCCAACACAACCATGACTGTGTTCGTTTTAATATTTCGTTATTTACACGAACATTTTTGTATCACATACTTTTTGTTTCAATCACACATAAAGCACACATTTTTGAGTGTTGCTTTATTTGAAGTTCATGTTCTGGTAAGTGTACTGAAAAAAAAAGCACAGAACATATACAATAAACAGGTTCGAGTTCAGTTATATTTTATGTCGTGTTGTGGCTCGTGTAGTGAGAAAAAACACAACATGTACAATAAACAGGTTCGAGTTCAGTTATATTTTAAACACGACTTAAAATATAACTGAACTCGAACCTGTTTATTGTACATGTTGTGTTTTTTCTTACTACACGAGCCACAACACGACTTAAAATATAACTGAACTCGAACCTGTTTATTGTACATGTTCTGTGTTTTTTTTCATTACACGTACCAGAACATGAACTTCATATAAAGCAACACTCAAAAATGTGTGCTTTATGTGTGATTGAAACAAAAAGTATGTGATACAAAAATGTTCGTGTAAATAACGAAATATTAAAACGAACACAGTCATGGTTGTGTTGGGCACCGTAGAAAATTTAGAAACGCACATAATTGATATGAAAATAAAGATATGTGTTGGCTGCTTTTGAACAGAACATTGTGTGTTTCGTGTGTGTATTTTCTGAACCTTGGTATTTAGTGAAGGAGAATTTTGTCATAATTCGTGATAAAAATGTTATGTTTAAAAATGTTTGGTTCAAAAATGTTTTTGTTTTGTAATCTTTTGTTAGCTCTAATTTAAAACTGAGCCATATTCTATAAAGATTGCCTAAATTCATCTGTTCTTCCTGTAATTTCAAGGTTAATTTCTTAACAGGTGCAAAAACGTTTACGAATTCTTCACAAATATTTCAAATACTATCATTCATATTAAATTTAGTATATTAATTCCGAACAAAAACTTTTTGAACACTTTAGTACGGCTTTTTGCAAGTTTAGCTTCTTATCTAAAGAAGCAATATTTAGTGTTCGCAGTTTTTGGCAAATAGCTCTGCATAGTATTTTCTTAAAGAAGGATTAGATATAGTGTTGAGAACCGCCAATTATAAACTATGAGCAACACATCTGAAATTAATAATATTTGGGTGTGAATATGCTAATATTTCTGCTCCTGCCAGTTCACGAATAGAAAGCACATTTGTTTCATCTGCGTCAAATTCATCTTCCATTTCAAAGTTTCCATACTCGTCTTTTCGTAATTCAGCAGCTTTGATATTTTTTTTTTTTTTTTGAAAATTATTTATTTTAAAAATTTCGATGATATCTGTGAAACTGCTGGCCAAATTTAAAACCAATATAAGCACGGCTTAAAGATAATATTGTTGACTAGTTTTGGTTTTTTTTAAATTGTATATGATGAACCGTTTTCTAGTTATTCCAATGTATGTAGTGGAAGTGCCTTAATTTTGGTATATGGCGCAAAGTCGAGCTGAAATCAGCGATCTCAATTTAGTAAAAAATTGAAATAAAGTTCCAGTCAACACCAAAAAAGTTAAATTTTGTTCACTAATTTATTTAAGAAAATATATGTACTTGTTAAATAAAGGGCCCTTTTTAAAAGAAAATGTGCTATTTTAAAAAAATTTCCTTTTTAGAAAATATACTTCTTAATGAGACGTGCTATTGTAAGAAAAGCTACTTTTTGAAGAAAATGTACTTTTCTAAGCAAAGGCAAATATAAAAAAAAATTTTTTTTTCTAGAAAATACACTTTTTCAGGAAAGATACTTTTTGAAAATACTTTGTCAAAAAAGATACTTCTTAAAGGAAATAAATAAACTCTTTATCGATATTTTTTTTACGAAAAAATCTGTTTTATGTAAACGAACCTTTTATTTTAAGAAAACATAACTTTTTTTTTATAAAGAAAAAGCACTTTCCTTATGTACTCTTTCTTAAAATGTGATATTTAAAGAAAACTTACGTTTTGTAGAAAACAATTTTTTTAATGAAAAAAAAAAAAAAACGTAAAAGTCAAACTTAACTTCTCGTTATTTTTTTTCAAGGAAATTATACTTTTTTAAAAGAATATGTATGCACTTCTTTATTAAAGGGTAAGAACTTACTTTTCGGGGGGTGGTACTTTCTAAAGAAAGGGCACTTTAATAAAAAAAAGGTTCTTTTTGAACAGTTAATTTTGACGAAAAAGTACTTTTCTAAGAAAGGATATATTTGAAGAAAATTTCCTTGTTTCAGAAAATACAATTTCTTAAGAATATGGACTTTTTAAGAAGCGATATTTTTCAGGAAATGGTCCCATTTTAATAATGGAAAATTTTTCAATAAATGAAAGGTATTTTTTTAAGAAGAAGTACTTTGTTTTAGGAATAGGTACTTTTTTTTTTTGAGAAAATGTACTTTTTTAAGTCAAAATAAAAAATAACAATATACAAAAATTTTTTCATGAACTCTCAATGAATAAAAATAATGAATTTTAAATATACAATTTTATATTTATAAATGGCTTCGCGGGTTAAGCTAAATCAAATGTAGTATTCAAATCATATTAAATAAACATAAATTAAAAAAATTTAATTTTGTTAGAAAAATACTTTTTTAGAGAAAAACCTTATGGTACTTTTTAAAAAGAAGTACTATTTTTTTTTGGAAAATTTACTTTTTTAAGAAAATTTACCTTTTTAATAATAAGCAATTTTTAACAAAGTGTACTTAATTAAGAAAAGGTACTTCTTAAGAAAAGCAACTTTTTTTAAATAAGAGGTATTTTGTAAGAAAAGATCCTTTGAAAACAAATATGCTTATTTAAGAAAATATCCTTTTTAAGAAGGTAATTTTTTAGTAAAAGGCTTTTTTTTTTTAAGAAATAGTTACTTTTTTTAAAAAAAGTACTAATTTGACAAAAGGTATTTATTATGGAAAGGTACTTTTTAAGAGAAGGTTCTATTTAAGAAAAGGAAATGTACTTTGTAAGGAAATGTACTTTCTAAAGAAAGGGTACTTTTTTAGGAAAGAGTATTTTTGAGGAAAAGTACTTTTAAGAAAATTTACTTTTTTAGAAGAAGTTATTTTTAAGAAGAGGTAATTTTTAAGAAGATGTAATTTTTAAGAAAATTCACTTTTTAAGAAAATGCACTTCTTAAGAAAAAGTACTTTTTCAGAAAAGGTACTTGTCTGGAAATGTTTTGTTTTTAATAGCATGTAAGTCTTTAATAAAAGTACTTTTTTAGGAAAATATACTTTTTGAATGCAAGTTATTTATTGAAGAATACTACTTTTACTTGAAAGGATACTTCTTTATGGAAAGGTATTTGTGACGAATAGTTTTATATAAAAATGTACTTTTTCAGAAAATGTTCTTGTTAAGAAAATGTACATTTTTAGGGAAATGTACTTTTTAAAGAAAATGGAATTTTTAAAAAGAAGTAATTTTTGAAAAAAAAAACTCATATATGGAAAGATACTTTTTAACAGAGGGTTCTTTTAAGAAAATCCACTTTGTTGATAATTTAGATTTTTGTTGACCTGTTATGTTGTTGAAGGGTGAATATAATCCGGCTTAAGGTCATCGGTTGTTAAAAGATTCTCTTTATTATAAAAACAAGTTTTTTTTATTTTTTTTATTAATTTTTAAACAATATTTATAACAATATTCCTACCCAATATATTTCTATCAACTTTGTTGATCATCATCAGGGATAATCTGATAAATAACAATAAAAATAAAATTAAAAACACAAATAATTTTGAATTGCTCATTAACAAAAAAACAATAAAAATCATTTTAAAATTATATTTACTTTAAATATTTACTTAAAACAAAAAAAATTTTTTTAATTGGGTTGAGTTACAACCTTCTTTTACACAGTATAATTGTCCATTGTTCAATAAACAAACATAAACCAAACTTTGATTCTACAAAAATTTTACAAGAGGAAAATAATTATACGAAAAGATTTATGTTGGAAATGCTTCATATAATGAATGTTCCCAATAACAAAGCTCTTAATTATAAGAGAGATACGGAAAACGTCGCTAAGATCTACAGACATACGGTTGACAAACACAAACGCTTAAAACAAAAGTTAGTTGACAATTGCACTGTGTAAAAGAAGGTTGTAACTCAAACCAATTAAAAAAAATTTTTTTTAAGTAAATATAATTTTTAAATGATTTTTATTGTTTTTTTTGTTAATGATCAATTCAAAGTTATTTGTGTTTTTAATTTTATTTTTATTGTTATTTATCAGATTATCCCTGATGATGATCAACAAAGTCGATAGAAATATATTGGAAAGGAATATTGGAAAGGAATATATATTCACCCTTCAAATCCACTTTTTAAGAAAAATGTGCTTTTTAACAAAAGGTATTTTTTAAGAAAATTTACTTTTTTCTGAAAATTTACTTTTTAAGAAAATTTACTGTTTTATGAAAAAGTACTTTTTAAGAGAATGTTCTTTTTAAGAAAAAGTTCTTTTTTAGAAAATTACTTTTTTAAAAGTACTTTTTTAGAAAATTTTATCATTTCTTTCCGAAATTGTACATTTTTATGGAAATATACTTTTTTCCGAAAGTAATTTTTAAGAAAAGTTACTTTTTTATTTTAAGAAAAGGTACTCTATAGGAGAAGGTTTTTTTGAAGCAAAGTTAGATTTTTTGAAAAAACCGTTTTTTTTAAAGATGCTTTTAAAGGAAATATATTGTTTATCGAAAAGTTAGTTTTTTGTGGAAAGGTAAGTCTTTGAGGAAAATCATTTGTTTAAGACAGGTGCTTTTTTTAAATAAAGCACTTTATTTTTGTAGCATATGACTCTTTTTGTAAGAAAAGACGTATTATTAAGACATGAAAATCACTTAAAACAGAAAAGTTAAAATTTAAAAATAAATGTGTGCATATAAAATTTATGCGATGCTAGTTATTAAATTTATACTAAGACGCATGAGTGATGATTTTGTTAAATTTAATAGTAATCATACGGCACTACAAAGACAGTGATGAGCGTTACTATAAAATGAAAATACAGAATATTTTTTTTTCATTCAGGAAACGTTTATTTTGTCAATAAATAAAAAAAAAAAAAAAAAATAAATAAAAATATATATAAAAGTCTTCATGACTAGATATGAAGTTCACAATATACTCGTCAACTTAGTAATAATAAAAAAAAAAAAAAACAAAAAATTCAAAACACATTAAAAATTGGCTTTATACGTATTTTTCAGCGGAAGATATTTATTTGATTAAATTAGTATTATTTTTTAAATACGCTTTAAATTCAAAGCGACTTAAGTTATAATTACATTTTCTAATTAAAATTGATTTCGTTGTTTCTACTTTCATTTGTGTTTTTTCGCTTGTCCAAATATTATTTAACAATGAAAAAACCCTTTCAGTTGGAGCATTAGATCCTGGCAAACACAAGCTAGACTGCACAATTTTGTAAATATTTTTAAAAGATATAGCAATTTCCCCAATATGTTTAAAGAATTCTATCCATTTTTCCTCTACGCATATTTCTTTCTCTTTCCGTTTTTTGATCTTTTCAGAAGCTGCATATTTTCTATTGCAGGAGAACTCATCAAACAACTCACTATTTTCTATTCTATTCTATTTTCATTCTTTTTTTCCAAAATAAATGAAAAACATTTCGTAACTTCATCCCATAAGGGTGCTCTACGAAGAAGAATACATTTTAAAACCTGAACCTCCACGAATTAGTGTAACAAATTTTTATTTGCAATTTAAATTCATGTAAACCAATGTGACCTTTTGGGTCCAGTGCAGTAATCGATTTTTTGAAATCAAAGGAATCAAAGGTTTCTTCTCTACGTGCTATAATTTTGTTTTTGAGCTCGTTTAAGATGAAAGCTGTTTCTGCCATTGAAATTTTCTGTGATTCAATTTTTAAAATATAATTGTGAAAAAGAGATGCTTGGCAATGCGCAAATGCGCAAATGAAGCCAAATTTCAGCACATGGATTATTAAAAAAAGACTTTGGTTGTGTCAAAAAGTACTTTTGAAGAGGCTTAAAAATTCTTTCTATTGCTGGCTTCAGAGGAAGCCATCTCGTTTTGCTAAAGCCCATTAGTTAACAATATTTCATATTTACACTTTGATAAAGCTCTATAAATTCTGCCACGCGGACTGTATAAATATAAAAAAATGAATATATTTTTGCGACAACTATTTCATTGTCGATTGGAAGGCATTCCACACAAGATTGGACACAATTATTTATTATATGGGCAGCACAGTTTAATGTCTTACCAATAGACTGTTGAACTTTTGTGAAACGATTATTTTTACCCCGCCTGGCTGCACCACCAAAATAACAGTTTGTGTTATCTGCACACAATGCTAGCAATTTGATTTTCAAGTCAAATTTGTTCAACAAATTCAAAATATATTTACTTAAAATATCAGACGTTTCTCCATTCAGTTCATCAATTTCTAGAATTTTTACTTGCACTCATTTTTGCAGTGTGAAATATCGTACAAGAATCGTGGTTGGAGCAGGCAGAAAATATTGAAACAAAATATACAGTTTTCAAATCCTCTTCCAAACACATTGCAAACAATAGATTCGTACTTAGTTCGGGCACATGAATATTTTTCATCAAAACAATTTTTGATAAGTTTAGACGTGCAATCGTTTGACCGAAAAGAATTAATGCATGTAACTTTGCGCTAATCATCAAACGTTTTAGATGAGTAGAATGAAGTCATTTTTTTTTACTACATGATGCAGAAAGATCCATGCGTTTATGTTTCACACTTTCCAAATGCTGCTGAATATCTAATCTGCCGCTATTTCCTATGGAAAAAAATGACAAACACTTGACACATTTTTTGACACTGGAGTCTGTTGTTTCTATTATGCATTGGAACTTCTTTTGCAGAGCTACATTGAACAAACATTTTCTTCTGGGCGCCATGAATCTAACTAAATAACACACAAAATAAGAATTCTCAGTATAATTTCAGTTTTATTGCAACAAATTTAGCAGCTTTGCTACGCAAACAACAGGAATGTTAAAATCACATTTATTCACGCTGATATAAAGCTGTCCTTTTCTTACCTTCAGAGTCCGTAAATATAATAAACACATCTGATGGCGCGTTTTGTAAAGCGTTGCTACTTTTAATTTTTATAATATAAATAGATATATTTTCTTTTTTTTTTGCAATTTATCATCACGAAATCAAGGACATAACAGAATACAGGACATAACAGAACATTAAAAACAAACAGTACATTTTGAAAGAAATAATTTATATAGTACAGATCATTGAAATACAGTACTGTTCTGTAAAATACAGTACGTATGGTCACCGAAACTATATGTGACCTGGTCTATGAAAAGGGGGCTAACGCCCAAAAACAAGTTATCTAGAAAACAGCTGGAAACAGCTCATACTCTATCTGAATCGGCTGTTTTCAGATCACATAAAGTAACCAGATACTTAAAACAGGACTCTTATATTTATTATATTTTTTAACACCATTTTTTTTTTTTTTATACCAAAAATTAAATCTATATACATACATAAAAGAGTTGCGAGGATGATCATCGCCGAGCTCAAACCATTCGACCCAGAAGCTTGAAATTTGGACTGTAGGTTCCTCTTTCGGCGTAAAGATCCACTAAGAACGAATTTTTAAAAATTCGTACACTAACGGGGTAAAAGCGGACAAAAAGGGGGAAAATGGTAACAAATTAATCCAGGAATATGAAGTTTGGTGTGTAGACTCCATCCGAGAAACAAATGTGGGCTCAGAACTAATTTTTTCGAAATTCGGCCATTTAAGGGGAAAAAACGGTCAAAAAGGGTAGAAATTGTACCTTTCTGCATCTTCTTAAAATATTAATTTTGATATACAGGCTCCACCGAATACGTGGGTCACAGTGCAGAATAATTTATTGATAATTCTAACGTCTAGGGGAGGAAAAACGGCCAACACGTGTACATTTGGAATCGGGCAAAAAGTGTACATTTGGTATCTTCTAAACAAACAAATCTAGGAATATTAAATATAGTATGTGGATTCCACTAGAGATAGAAACATCAGATGAGAGGAGAACTTTAGGAAATTCCGGTGTTAAGGTGGGGGGGGGGGTAAAAATGGCCAAAAAGGGTAAAAATAGTACCTTTTTGCATCTTCTTTACAAAGTAATTTAGGAATATGACATTTGATACGTAGTTTCCTCTAGAGACACAAACATCGGCCAAGAATAAATATTTTTAAAATTCAAGCCTTCAGGCGGGTGAAAGCGGACAAAAAAGGAGCAGATGATAAGAAATGAAGCTAGGAATATGCAATTTGATGTGTTGACTCCATCTGGGAAACAAATATTTTGAAATTCAGCCATTTAAGGGGAAAAAACGGACAAAGAGGGCACAAATTGTACCTTTCTGCATCTTTTTAACATATTAATCTATACATATGAATTTTGGTATACAGAATCCAACAGATACGTAGGCATCAGTCAAGAATGAAGTTATTGCTAACTCTGATATTAAGGGGAGGAGAAACGGCCAAAAAGTGGAAAAATTTTACATTTGGTATCTTCTAAACAAACGAATATAAAATATAGTTTGTGGATAGAAACTTCAAATGAGAAGAAATCTTTTGGAAATTCGGATGTTAAAACGGGGTAACAACGGCCCGCAAATGTAAGAGTGTACCTTTTTGTAACTTCCTTACAAAGTAATTTAGGAATATGAAATTTTATATGTAGATTCCACCAGAAACACAAACATCGGAGAAGAATAAAATTTGATTTAATTCGAGCCTTAAGGGGAGAACTGATACTTTTCAACTGGTAAATTTACATTTTAAAGTACATTTTCTTAAGAAAACAAGTAAGAATGTTATAGTCGGTATAGACCGATACCCTTTACTATGCGCTTAGAGAATTGGTCTTAGGTAAAACTAATTGAGTTTAGAAAAAAAAACATAAACCAAATCCATATCGAAAGTTGGACCGATCTTGACTATATTTGGTAAAGTCACTTATTTTTTGCCACAACATATACAAACCGATTTTGAGAAAAATCTGTGCAATATTTTTGTTTCTGATAGATTTAAGTGAATTGTCCTAATGTAATAAACGCACGAAAACCCAATTAAACTGAGATCTATTTGATAATTTAAGTTTTGTTAATTTGAATCTTATGGCAAGTTAATTTGATATCATAGGGGTCATTTGAATGGAGAAGAGGTCGGAATATGCGCACATTTTCACCAATTTCAATAGCGTTTGTCCTATGGCTTGATAAATAAAATAATATTATTTTCGATCTATATAATTTGAATAATTTTCGAATCAAAAGAGTGGTATTTGACTAGAATAGGTGGCAATACATTTTAAACTTTTACAAAATTCGAAATTTGCCAATTTTGTTTTTTTTTTTTTTAGTAATTTCGCGCTTAGTAATAAAATTATGTATTTTTTTTTTGCGAAATCACTATTTGGTGTGTTCTATATTGGAAGATAACACATTTGTTACAAAAAATGCAATTAAAAAAAATAGATAAACGAAAAAGAAATATTTTTTTAGAGATGCCAAAACAGTGGAAACTTTTACACTTCTTTACAAGAGTTGATTAAAATAATAAAAATAAAAGAACGGGTGATATATCTATTTAAATATGGATTCTGACACTTTCTCTCAATTATTATAAAATAAAGGCAACAATAAAGTTTTATGATGAGTTGAAAATAATGGATGATTTTAGTGATGGTCGTAAGCAAAAGAATATTTGTGAGAAATATTCTATGAATAAATCCATAAAATCGTCTAACTTGCATTAATTTTGCTAAAAAACGCCTGAACTGGAATTAGAATACTGTTGGCGAATAGCGTTGACGAGAACGTTGAATATTTAAATGGCTTCAAAACGGCTACACGGTTCGGGGATTTTACTAAAATAATTTAATACAATCGTCAGTATAGGAATCATCTACCCCCCAAGACCATGGGTTATTGTAGAGGAAAGGTTTCGATTGTTTTGTCAACAGCATAACAATGAATACTTTTAAGTTTATATTAATATTTCTTCTTTGTTAAATAAATAAAACACACAAATGTTTAAATTAATAAAATAGTTTTTAATTTTATGATAAAAATCTTTTAGTATTGACCGTCCAAATCGTCAAAAATATCTTTTGTTAAAAATTTCCAAAATATTGTCACTCACCATATTTCTTATTGTTTTTCAATATTATTATGGCATAAATAACACAAGGGAACAAAATTGAACTTTTTTTGTGTTGATTTGAAATTTATAGCAAATTTTTACTAATTTGAGGTCGCTGATTTCAAATCTGCACTTGGTTTTTTTCTATCAGCTCGACTTTTCGAGATATACCGTTATGTTCAAAATTAAGGCACTTCCGCTACATATATTGGAATAACTTGAAAACGGTTCACCATATTAAATTAAAAAAAAAATCCGAAACTCGCAAACAATATTCTCTTAAAGCCGTGCTTACTTTGTTTTTAAATTTTCCAAGTAGTTTTAGCGATATCGTTCAAGTTTTGAAAAAAAAATTAAAATTTTTTGTTCTTTAAAAATTCCTAAAAAATAAAAATGGGACAAAAATCACAGTTTTGGTCTACAAACAGTTAGTTAAATATATTTCGAATAAAATGAGCTTTATTTCATTGCAATCGGTGCACAACTTTTGATTTTGTTCACGATTTACTGAATTGATATAAATCGCGATTTCCATACAAAAATAACATTTTCTAATGTGTAAGTGTTCGTATGTAATAAGTTAGTTTTTTATGATTCTAAGAATTAAAAAAATTAAGTAATAAAAAAGATTATTTCATTTTTATGGTCAGCTATACTTTTTAGTTTAACACAAAAAGAGAATTTTAAAGAAAAATAAAAAAATTTAATACACAAATATTACAATGTAATTACAACTCATCGAAAAATTTTCTTTTATAAGATTTTCTTAAATAACCTTGTTTAGAGGGATTTGTTTTAATGCTCCAGCAATAGTCCGCCATCATATGCTTATCCCAGTGACCCTGGTACCGCTCCTCTATAGTGCGGATATCTTGATGGAAACGTTCACCTTGTTCTTCACTGAAGTCTCCAAGATTTTCAGGGAAACAATCCAAATGACTGTGTAGGTAGTGCACCTTAATGCTCATATTACAACCAAGCTGCTTGAAATGTGACAACATGTTATCCACGTGGTCCGAATAGTGCTCACCCTTTTTGTTTCCCAGGAAATTGCGCACTATCCAAACAAATTCATTCCAAGCATTTCTTTCAATATCTGTCATGGAATTACTAAAATTTTCATCATTGATTAATTTTTTGATTTGAGGGCCATCAAAAATGCCAGCTTTCAGTTTCTCCGAACTCAAATTGTTGAACTTTTTACTGATATATCTAAAACAATCACCGTCCTTGTTGAGAGCTTTGACAAATTGTTTCATAAGTCCTAGCTTGATATGGAGAGGTGGCAGTATTATGCGATCCCTGGGCACAAGTGGTTGATTAACTATATTGTGGTTTCCTGGAACCATAGCTTCCCTCGAAGGCCAGTCTTTCTTACTCCAGTGTTCAGATCTGGCTCTGCTATCCCATAAACAAATGAAACACGGATATTTTGTGTAGCCACCTTGTTGGCCTAGAAGAAAATTCACCATTTTTAGATCCACACAAATTAGCCAGCGGTGTTCGTTGTACTATATTTTATTTATAACTGAGGCAATTGTAGAATATTCTTCTTTAGCTTTAGTTGAATGTGCAAAGGGCAACGAACCCAATTTATTACCGTTATGCAGAAGTACACATTTTAGGCTGCGTTTAGAAGAATCTATAAATAGTCGCCAGTCATTTGGATCATACTCCTCTAATCCCATCGCTGTTACTAAACCAGGAACATCTGAACAATAAACAAATTCATCGTCTTCGGAAAAGAATGGAAGTAAGTTTTTTTCTCTGTTACGGTAGTATGAAATTGTTGTTCCTTGGGTTAACAGATTTTTTTGCTTTAATCGAGAAGCAAGAATTTCAGATGCTTTTTTAGAAAGTCCAAGGTCTCTCACTAAATCACTAAGCTCCTCCTGATTAAATTGCTCGCGTTCAGAAGAAATATCTAAATGCAAGTCATCTGATCCAAATTCAGAAATTGGTGAAGGAACATTTTGTCGTAAGTCGTGGAAATTGTGTGTAGATGTAGATGGTTGTGGTTCTGAATCCTCACTAGAGTACAGGACTGGTTGGGTAATAGACAACACGTTAGGATAAATCCATTTAGACCGGTTTGTTTTATTAATGCCTGTTATGTTGACAGCGCAAAAATAACAATCATCATAATGATTCGAAGGTTCCCGCCAGATCATTGGTGTTTTATACTTGAAGTGGGTCCGTTGCTTGTTTGCCCATAATCTTTTTTTATTACTTAATTTTTTTAATTCTTAGAATCATAAAAAACTAACTTATTACATACAAACACTTACACATTAGAAAATGTTATTTTTGTATGGAAATCGCGATTTATATCAATTCAGTAAATCGTGAACAAAATCAAAAGTTGTGCACCGATTGCAATGAAATAAAGCTCATTTTATTCGAAATATATTTAACTAACTGTTTGTAGACCAAAACTGTGATTTTTGTCCCATTTTTATTTTTTAGGAATTTTTAAAAAACATAAAAATTTTTTTTTTTTTAAATTTTAATTTTTTTTTCAAAACTTGAACGATATCTCTAAAACTACTTGGAAAATTTAAAAACAAAGTAAGCACGGCTTTAAGAGAATATTGTTTGCGAGTTTCGGATTTTTTTTTTAATTTAATATGGTGAACCGTTTTCAAGTCATTCCAATATATGTAGCGGAAGTGCCTTAATTTTGAACATAACGGTATATCTCGAAAAGTCGAGCTGATAGAAAAAAACCAAGGGCAGATTTGGATTCAGCGTCCCAAATAACCTTAAAAACAATATTCAGTTCTTAATCAACAGAACCATTGTTCCCTTGTGTAATTGATAAAATAATTACGCTAACAGCGTAACGGGTATACTGCTATTCTAATATACGTTTAAAATTTTTTATTTAAATTAAAACAGTATTAAGATATTTTTTGCCCTTTATTTTCACTGAACATGTTGTATTTATTTTTCTTATTTTGAACAAAATGTTTTTTATTGCCAAGCTAAAAAATAACGATTTTTTTGCATTTTTTTATTATGATTTTACGTTCAACCTTAATTAAAATATCATTAGTATCTTTGACCTTAGCTAATGTTATACATCATTTGTAATGATATCTATGATGTTGTACTATGTTGTAGCTACCCGCCCTCAACAGTTCAACACAAGATTACAAAACTCATTAGTGTATTTACATTTGGTTTATACCACTTACAAAAAAAAAAAAAAAAAAATCTGTATCAAAATACAACATTAGACAAGCTGCTCGAACCACAGAAACCTCTAAACTTGTTTAAAATTTAACACTACATTATTCTTTAAACATTTTATAAAATTTATTATTCAATTTACATATCTTGTCTTAACACGATCTCCCTTTTAAAATAAATGTATAGAGTATTACAACAAGAAAAATTAATGCAAATAGGAAAAAAAATCAATTTCAATTTTGTACAACAATCTGTGTAAAAGTAGTTGTGATTGTGTAAAACGAGTGCCGCACCGATAAACCAGTAAGCATGTGTCCCTTTTAAATGGATTACAAATGAAATACGCAACGGAGAGAGAAAAAAAGAGGAGTGTTGGCCAAAAGAAATAGAACAACACCACAAAATGTCACACAGACCAAACAAGGTTGTAGATGTGTATGAACAACACTTTTTGCCAAATGTGATAGTACCAAGAATAGAAGACACAAACATTGCTTTATATAGCACTATGGTCCAAAAATTCCATTTTTTTTAAAATATTATTTTCAATTAATGGTGTTTCTATTTCAATTATTTTCTTAACTTTTGACGTTTTTCATAAAGGAAAGCAGATATTTTAAATATTCAGGCAAATTCTTTGAGCAAAATAAGGAAATGCCAATAGGTTCTCCAGTTTCTCCTGTAATTGCAGATATTGTCATGGAAGAACTAATAAATGTGTCACTGGAAAAGTTGACTTATAAACCCAGAATCATAACCAAATACGTAGACGATCCCTTTGCTATTATAATAACAGATGAAATAAACAAGTAAGAAAATTATAGTCGGTCTAGACCGACTATACGATACCCTATACCATGCGTTTAGAGACCCTATCTCTTAGGTCCAACTAATTAGATATAGAAAATAAGCATAAACCAAATTTGAGTGGGATTTTTATTAATTTTTTTGGCTACAGATATGAAAAAGTTCATATCGGATGCTATGTCTATATGGGGACTAGGTCCAAAAATGGACCGATCCTGACCATGGTTGGTAAAGTCTCTTGTATTTTGCGAAAATAAAGGGTGATTTTTTACTTATTATCTCTTTGGCAACACTGGTTTAAACAGCTGACGCACGTTTCGTGTTTTGTTTCATTGTCAAACATCTTCAGTTTGGTCTATAATTTAACCATGAATCGGCTTACGAACGAACAACGCTTGCAAGTTATTGAATTGTATTATCAAAATGCGTGCTCTATTAAGAAAGTTCATCATGCGCTTCTTCCATTTTATGGTCAGTTTAATCGACCCACTGAAGCGGCTATTCGGGCTATTGTGACTAAATTTCGCACTAAATTTACATTGTTGGACATTAAACCACCAACACGTTTACGTAGAGTGCGAACTGAAGAAAATGTCGTAGCTGTATCGGCCAGTGTTAATGATGACCATCAATTATAGATTCGTCCCCGTTCGCAGCAATTGGGCCTCTGTTACTCAACAACGTGGAAAATTTTGCGGAAGGATTTAGGTGTGAAGCCTTTCAAAATACAGCTGGTCCAAGAATTGAATCCAAACGACCTACCGCAACGTAGAATTTTTGGTGAATTGGCTCTTGGAAAGTTGGCCGAAGATCCACTTTTTTACCGAAAAGTTGTGTTCAGCGATGAAGCTCATTTTTGGCTCAATGGGTACGTATATAAGCAGAAGTGTCGATTTTGGAGTGAATATCAACCAGAAGCATTGGAAGAGCTACCAATGCATCCAGAAAAAAATCACAGTTTGGTGCGGTTTATGGGCTGGTGGCATCATTGGACCGTACTTCTTCAAAGATGATGCGAATCGTAACGTAACTGTGAATGGGGAGCGCTACCGAGAGATGATATCCAACTTTTTTTTGCCCAAAATGCAAGAGCTTGACTTGCATGACATGTGGATTCAACAAGACGGTGCCACATGCCACACAGCACGTGCAACAATGGACTTATTGAGAGGCGAGTTCGGTGAACATTTTATTTCACGTTAACGCCTTTAGACTACTTTTTGTGGAGCTATGTTAAAGCTCATGTCTATACAGACAATCCCGCTTCAATTGACGCATTGGAAGACAACATTGAAGCATTTATTCGTGAGATACCGGCCGAAATGTTGGAAAGAGTATGCCAAAATTGTACTAAGCGGATGGACCATTTGAGGCGCAGTCACGGTCAACAATTGCATGAAAAATTCTTCAAACATTAAATTATATGGACCGTACTATCGATTCAAATAAAGATTTCATGCATTTTTCTGAATTTTATGTGTTTTTTTTGGAAAACTTTCCTATGGCTCTAAAAAAATCACCCTTTATACATAAACAAAATTTGAGATGAATCAGTGCAATATTTTTTTGTTTTTTGATAGATTTAAGTGAAGATCGGGAAGCAGCTTTATATGGGGCCTATGACTAAGCGTTGTCCCATAGGGTTCATTTTTGGACTATTCATTAATGGATGTAATAAACACATACAAAACCCAATTTGACTAAAATCTATATGACAATTTGGATATTATATCAATTTATGTCGATTTTATAGGGGTCATTTGTATGGAGGCTAGTTCTGAACATGGACCGATTCTCACCAATTTCAATAGCATTCGCATGGCCGATGAAAGCTTATATACCAAATTTCATCAAAATATATATATATATATTTGCGACCTGCAATTTGATTACAAGGTTTACTACATGGACACATAGACGGACGGACGGACGGACGGACGGACATTGTTAAATCAACTCAAATAGTGATTCTGATTCGATCGGTATAATTAAAGATGGGTCTAGGTCAAATATTTTTGGTTGTTACAAACAGCAGCACAAAGTCATTATACCCAAAGCACATAGTGGTATAGGGTATAGTGAAACGCTGAAGACATTGAACTCTTTCAATCGACAGATACAATTTACTATGGAAAAGCAAAACAACAAGTGTTTACCATATCCCGATTCGATTATTATAAGACAAGGTATTCTGTTAAAATTTGATTGGTATAAAAAACCAATAGCGTCTGGTAGATTAATAAATTTTCATTCCAAACATCCGAGGAATATTATCATCAATACAGCAGTAAATTTCTTCAACAGAGTTCTTAGTAAGAGTTATAAGTGATGAAGATTTTCACAGGAACAACATGAATAATATTAAAAGTATTTTACATAAGAACGATTTCCCTAATAAGACTGTTATTGAATTAATTAAACAGGTGAAAACGAAGATAAACAATGAGATTCTTATTTCCATGACATATATTCCAGGTTTGTCGGAAAGATTTAAAAATTCCAATATTTATAATAAAGAAAAGTTTGAATTATCCCTTAGAACTGATAACACAAGGCAAGAAAAAAGAAAAAATTTTATGCCGAACAAAAACCACTATACAATTCTCGAAAAGCTCAATGTAACGGCCTTCGGGAGTTGTTTGACTCGAATGGTGAAGCCATGTAGAGTTATGGATATTAAAATTGCCAGCAACAACCATTTCACTCTTCGAGCAACTCTCTAGGATTCGAGAAATGAATTCAGAAAGGGCGTCGAAGCCATTATAGGTATGCTCCCTTTCTGTATTTGGCCTTCTATATAGAAACCCGAAGTGCAAAATGTGTAACCTGATTTGGAACTTAACCCAAAATGAGTTAAATTCTGCGTCATTACAGTTCATATGTTGCTGATACTGGTACACAACAATGTCGCGAATGTACATAAGAATAAATAGGGATAGAAGGTGATAACCAAGTATATGAAAAGCCTGTGGATCAGCATCCCCACTTACCACACATAAGGCGAAAACATCCGGCCGATGAAAGCAAATGTGTGCGTATACAGAAAAAAATTTGAACTGAGTCGACGTATGTTGCCGAAGTCGATGCTTTGGAACCAAATGAAGTACATCCCCCTCAAATTTGGCAGATATAAATGTATTGTCGTGAATACTAGTAAATTTTAATGAATATGTTTTCTGGATTCCCTTTTTAGCATGGCCAGCTTTATATATTTTAGTTGCTTCTATCCAATGTAAATAGTAATTTGGAAAAAACGACGAAAATATGTTGGTTTATCAGATATTACATGAGTTTCAAATAGAAAAAAAAAAAAAAAAATACATCAAAATTATTTACATAAGATATAAATTTGCCAAAACTTAAAGACTTTTCAAAGTTTGCTATATTGTTTGATATTAAATGGCATGAATCAAATTGAAATTGTAGAGAGGAGCTAATTGTTTTACTTAAATTGTTTTTATAATTTTCATCGAAATAAATATCAAAATCACAGCCACGTTCAACAAAAAGTTTTTTTTAAGAAGTCTGCATCGTTTGCAGTTAGCGCCAGTTACTTTTCCTTTGGACCAGGTATCATTATCATTAATAAGTATGCAAAATTCTCTGAGCCGGACCCTAACATCTTTTTTGGTTTTTGATATAGATTTGCTTATTTATCTTAATTGGCATCTGGTATGTTGATCATCTTCAGTGTAATCCTTCCCTATATAAATCTTTTGAATCTTTTGCAGCTAAGACATTGCGAGATTGTCCACTAGATCCAAGAGTAAACATAAAATCATTTTTTTAATGTATTTTCTTATTCAAGTTAAAGTTTTATAATAACCTTAATTCCAGGAAACAAACTTCTAAGTGTGACACTCTTGTTAAAATTACCATGAATATGTATACTTAAAATATATATAATTTTTGACGCCTTTGACTTTCAGTTAACTTAAATTTTTTTTTAAAAAACTGTATTCATTGTATGTATTCGTTCATCTCCTTGTTGCAAAACATTTTGTAAAACAATTAAAATAAGTTTATTATAGTTTTTTGATGACATGTCCCCTAGTGCATTTACACTCTGTCACTGCAGCAAACATTGCCAGCAATGGCTGTGTGCATTTTTGTTTGCAAATACCGTAAGGCAACACATTTGAGTGCAAAAGTAAAGAAAATACGCAATTTACCTTCAGGATATAAGTTAATATTTATCCTTGCATCATGAACAAATTACGTTTCTTTCTACATTCATATCATGTTGGATATTGTCGTTTTAGTTTTATTTTACAACATTTACCTTCATACTTTTATATGTATATGGAATAAAAAGGAAACCTTGCTTTTCATAACGTTTTGATGATGCTGGCCATGGTACATGAATGTTGATAAGATCACAAGTTTGTGTTATTGTTGCACTGTCGTCTGTTTATTATAAGTCGGTGTTATTTCTCAGGGTCATTAAATGAAATCGTAAGTAATGTGAGTAATAAAATATTAAATGGATTTGTTTAATTAAAGAAACACGAGTAAATTTAATTCTATTTTCTGTTGAAGGAATAACATGAATATGGTTAATTAAATATGAAAAGGCGAAACAGTGTTGTTGTATGAGGTTATCATCAACTTTGGTTTAGATACAGTTTTTATACCCTATACCACTATGTGGTTTGGGTATAATGACTTTGTGCTGCTGTTTGTAACAACCAAAAATATTTGACCTAGACCCATCTTTAATTATACCGATCGAATCAGAATCACTTTCTGAGTTGATTTAACAATGTCCGTCCGTCCGTCCGTCCGTCCGTCTGTGTGTCCATGTAAAGCATGTAATCAAACTGCAGGTCGCAAATATGAATATATTTTGACGAAATTTGGTATATAAGCTTTTATCGGCCATGGGATGAACGCTATTGAAATTGGTGAGAATCGGTCCATGGTCAGACCTAGCCCCCATACAAATTACCCATATGAAATCGACATAAATTGCCATAAGATCCAAATTGTCATGTAAATCTTACTCAAATTGGGTTTGTATGCGTTCATTATATCCACTAATGAGTATTCCACAAATGATCCCTTTGACCCCATATAGAGCTGCTTCCCGATCTTCACTTAAATCTATCAAAAAACAAAAATATTGCACAGATTTTTCTCAAATTTGGTTTGTATATATTTTTTCAAAATAAAAGTGACTTTACCAAATATTGTCAAGATCGGTCCATTTTTGGACCTAGTCCCTTTATAGATATAGCATCCGATATGAACTTTTTCATATCTGCAGCCAAAAAAATTAATAAAAATCCCACTCAAATTTGGTTTACGCTTATTTTCAATGTCCAGTTAGTTGGGCCTAAGAGATAGGGTTTCTAAACGCATGGTATAGGGTATCATATAGTCGGTCTAGACCGACTATAATTTTCTTACTTGTTCTTTTTAAAGTTATTGAAATTTTGGAAAATTATCTATATATATAAAATTCATTTTCTGTTTGTTTGTTTGTTTGTTTGACCGCTATACAAATTTTTATTTTTTAACGGATTTTCCTAAAATTTTGTACACACGATCTCTATACCCCAGGAAAGGTCGCCATATACTTTTTACGGCCACGCCTACTTTTACGCCCACATTTGATGTAAAATTCCTTTTCTTTGCGCCAACTTCTATGTATATGAAACTTATTTTTTCCCTTTTATTTGTTTCTTTATTTGATTGTTATACAAACTTTTATTTTTCAATGGCTTTCTTCGAAATTTAGTACATATTCCAGGGAAGATCGCCATATGATTTTTACCGACCACGCATACTTTTACGCCCAATTTTCATATAAAATTCATATTTTGTTGTGTGGTATATTTCTTCCCTATACAAATTTGCACTTTTCAATGGATTTCTCTGAAATTTGGTTTACACGAAAATAAGTACACTGTGAACAAATTCTCCAAACTTAAAAAAAGTTACCCCAAAGAAATGAACAAATTCCCATTTTTTTTTAATGGAAATAAAAAATGAAGTTACTCCCCAAATTCATTCTTAAATTTTTACATATTTTTATTTAATGAATTTTGTTAAATATTTATTTTAGTAAACATTTGCATATTGCTCTCCATATACGTCCTACAATAAATGCATTTAAAATGAGTATTCTTTTCAATAGCATCATTTCGTTGCGCGGAAGCTACACGCACGGGGTATTCAGTTTAGCTAGAATATCGGAATGATCTGAAAAATATATTTTGACAATTAAAATAAGTTGGCAACAGCTGCGCGGCAGCACAGGTGTGGCTGCCAAACGCGCGAAAGCGACGCGCGAACGCGGACGCGACGCGCTCTCGGATCACAGCTCAATGCTCTAAAAAATATGTTTTAGGAATTAAAATAAGTTAACAAGTACTAAGCGGCAGCATGGGTAGTAGCTGCTGTACACAATTCATTTTCTGTTTTTTTAGTATATTTGTTCGCTATACAAAATTTTTATTTTTCTACGCATTTCTCTGAAATTTGGTACACACGATCTTTGTACCCCAGGCCAGGTCACCGGGTAATTATTTCGGCCACACTTACTTTTACGCCCACTTTTTGTATACAATTGGTTTTCTGTTTTTTGGTATATTTGTTTGCTATACAAATTTTTATTTTTCAACGGAATTCTCTGAAATTTGGCACACACGATCTCTCTGCTCCAGGGAAGGCCGACATATTCCTCGTACCGGTCACGCCTCCTGTTACGCCCACTTTTTGTATACAATTCATATTCTGTTTTTTGGTACATTTGTGCGCTACATAATTTTTTTTTTAACGGATTTCTCTGAAATTTGCTACGCACGATCCGTGTACTCCAGAGAGGTCACCATATGATTCTTGCTGGCCAAGAAATTAATTTTCTGTTTTTTGGTATATTTGTTCACTATAGAAATTTTTATATATATAAAACTTATTTTTTTCCTTTTATTTGTTTCTTGATTTGATTGCTATACAAACTTTTATTTTTCAATGGCTTTTCCGAAATTGAGTACGTATTTCAGGGAAGGTCGCAATATGATTTTTACCGACCACGCCTACTTTTACGCCCAATTTTCATATCAAATTCATATTTTGTTGTGTGGTATATTTCTTCCCTATACAAATTTGTACTTTTCAACGGATTTCTCTGAAACATGGTTTACACGGAAATAACTACACGGTGAACAAATTCCCCAAACTTAAAAAAAAGGTACCCAAAAGAAATGAACAAATTCCCCATTTTTTTAATTCCAAATCAAAAATGAACTTACTCCCCAAATTCATTCTTAAATTTTTACATATTTTTATTTAATGAATTTTGTTAAATATTTATTTTAGTAAACATTTGCATACTGCTCTCAATATATGTCCTACAATAAATGCTTTTAAGATGAGGCAGCCATACCCGTGCGCGGCAGCAACATGCGCGGAAGGGGCGCGCGAACGCGGACGCGGACGCGACGGATGCGGACGCGACAGATGCGGACGCGACGCGCTTTCGGAACACAGCTCAGCTAAAATATCGCAATGCTCTAAAAAACATGTTTTAGGAATTAAAATAAGTTAACGAGAACTAACCGGAGGCACGGGTAGTAGCTGCGAGGTAGCGGCGCGAGGCGCGCGGACGCGGATGCGACGCGCTCGCGGAACACAGCTCAGCTAAAATATCGCAATGATCTGAAAAATATATATATATTTTGGCGTGCTGCGCGGCAGCACGGGTGTGGCTGCCAAATGCGCAGAAGCGGACGCGACTCGCTCGCGGAACATAGCTTAGTGATATGATAAATTTTATCTACGTATGTGAAATAATTATCTGTTGATCAAAATAGGCCACACATATACTATAAGCAGTTGCTTAAAGAAACCTTACGACACAATATTAAACGTCGCATTAGTCTTTCATTTTTGAAACTTGAATTTGACGTCCCTGCTCAATGATGATCACTTATTGAATGAAGTAATTCAGCATCTTATAAAAAACTTCTAAATTAAAAAAATCAAAAAATTTTTAATTGAAATATAAAACGAATTTATTGCCCATACAAATTTTTGGGGAGAAAGTTAATTTTATTGGGGAATTTGTTAATTGGGGACTTAGTACTCAGCGCCTGGTAAGCATAGTGAACCATTTTTCAAGTCAAAAGCCTTTTTATCCCGGGCAAGACCGGGCAAAAACAGCTAGTTTTGATTATAAAACAAAACAAGTAAGAGTGTTAAATTCGGCTGTGCCGGATCTTTGATATCATCCAACTCGGTTTGAGTATTGATAATAAATATAAACAAAATATTTGAAAAAGTACACAATTTGTAAAACGTACTACCAAATTATTTCAGCAAATACACTGATATTTTACCATTTTTTGAGGTATTTCCATATTTCAGACCATATCTTGACACAGTGAAGCCCGATTTAACCCATTTCAAATACCAACCTGCTCGTAGTAACGACAAACAATATTATTTTAACTTTACCCAGGTAAATGGTTTATTTTGTTGAATGACCGTAATTTCAAACAACAGATAAACCGACGCATGTACGGACAATATGTGGACTCGAGTTGTTATAGGGATTAAGAACACAAATACTTTATGGGGTCGCAATTCATTGTTCAGTGCGTTATAACAATGTTTTAATGTTGTGAGAGCTAAGAATTATGCGGTATTTCAAAATAAAAGTTTATAAAAATCTTGGCAATTTTTGGTCTGCCATATACCAGGAAAATGTGCTTTTTTACTTTTAAAAAAAAAAAAATTATTTAAAAAAAGTTATTTTATATAAAAGATCCTTGTTTGAGAAAAGGTAACTTTCTAAGAAAATTTACTTTAAGAACAAAGTTATCATTTTAAAAAAGGTACTTTTTTCAAAAAAGTGTACTTTAAAAAATAGTTTTTAAGTAAATGTTAAAAAAGGGTAGATTTTTAAGAAAATGTAGAAAAAATGTTTATACCCTATACCACTATGTCAGGGTATAATGACTTTGTGCTGCTGTTTGTAACTGCCAAACATATTTGACCTAGGCGCATCTTTTATTATACCGATCGACTCAGAATCACTTTCTGAGTCGATTTAGCGATGTCTGTCCATCTGTCCTTCTGTGTGTCCATGTAAACCTTGTAATCAAACTGCAGGTCGCAAATATGAATATATTTTGATGAAATTGGTATGTAAGCTTTCGTTGGCCGTAGGATGAATGCTATTGAAATTGGTGAAATTCGGCCCATGTTCAGACCTAGTCCCATACAAATGACCCCGACTTAAATTGCCATAAGATCCAAATTATCATATAGATCTCTGTCAAATGGGTTTGTATATGTTTATTATATCCATTAATCCGTAGTCTAAAAATAATCCCTATAGGACAATTCTTAGTCATAGGCCCCATATAGAGCTGCATAAATATTGTACAGATTTTTCTCAAATTTGGTTTGTATATATTTTTTCAAAATATAAGTGACTTTACCAAATATGGTCAGGATCGGGTTATTTTTCTACCTAGTCCCCATATAAATATAGCACCCGATGTGAACTTTTTCTTATCTGCAGCCAAAAAAATTAAAAACAATTCCCCTCAAATTTTTATTTTCTATATCCAATTAGTTGTACCGAGGCGATAGGGTTTCTAAATTTTAAATTGTTTTTTAAAATTTTTATGATTTTCTGAAATTCAATTGATATTTGCTAATTTGTAATTGGAAATCTAATTCCAATTGTTAGAATTGATATTTTCTTAAATTTGAATGGAAAATTTAAAAGGTGCAATTTTGTATTTATGTCAATAGTGATGCTTTAGTTATTATAAATAATTTTTAAAAATGATATGTAATCGCAACAGATATTTTTTAGGTAAAGCAAAATAATAATTTTACATAACTATGTAGAACTGTTTTTAAAGCAAAAAGCTCACTGATTAACTTGGTAACTATATTTTGTAAACAAAGTAAAAAGTTAATATGCGAAAGTTATGGTCATGTTTGTAAAATAATAATGGAAAAACGTATGAAATAAAAGACCATCCCTGTGTACACTCTTAACATTGTTGTGTTTGATGTCTAATTGAAAATGTTGACATTCATGTTAAGATAGCAATAACTATTGCGAAGAACAAAAATTTTGGCGCTTTCTACTGTGGCATAGCAACACTGAGCAAAATGAAGTGACACTGTTTGTTAATACAAAAGAAATGTTTTTTTTCCCTAAAACAAAATACATATTGGAGAATTTTTGTATAAATAAGATAATATAACGATTTATTTCTAACATGCGGTTATTATGAATATACATATATGGAATATATGTATATTATTCTATTATTTACTATATGTATGTATGTATATGTAAATATTACACACAAAAAATACAACAACAAAAGTTATTGTTGTTTTTCTTTAGATAAATTAAGACATAAAATATTTTTTTGGTAAATTTACATTGTTTTTTTTTATTAACAACTAGGTAGTTTAGCATTATTTGCTTTAGATGTTGGTGAATTTTTACTCCCTTTGTATCAACTCATTGTGTCTGCTTGTCTTCTCGTCATCAAAATTTTGGATCGATTTTTAACCCCTTTCCCGTAACCCAATCGATCTGAAGCTTTGCAGGCAGGCTCATGGCGATGACAAAAATTATCTAACAAATTTTTTTAGTGATGCCAAAACAATGGAAACTTTAAAATTTTTCTTCCAGAGTTGATAAGACAATGTACAAAGGGTTAGTTTTTATTTTTACCACACAAACAACAAGTCAAGCCATGACAACAATACAACATTTAACATGAACAACACAGAAACATATATTTTTCAATTTTTATACCCTATACCACTATGTGGTTTGGGTATAATGACTTTGTGCTGCTGTTTGTAACAACCAAAAATATTTGACCTAGACCCATCTTTAATTATACCGATCGAATCAGAATCACTTTCTGAGTTGATTTAACAATGTCCGTCCGTCCGTCCGTCTGTGTGTCCATGTAAACCTTGTAATCAAACTGCAGGTCGCAAATACGAACATATTTTGATGAAATTTGGTATATAAGCTTTCATCGGCCACGGGATGAACACTATTGAAATTGGTGAGAATCGGTCCATGTTCAGACCTAGCCCCCATACAAACTACCCATTTGAAATCGACATAAATTGCCAAAATTGTCAAATTGTCATATAGAGCTTACTCAAATTGGGTTTGTATGCATTCATTACATCCGCTAATGAGTAGTCCAAAAATGGTCCCATTGACCCCATATATAGCTGCTTCCCGATCTTCACTTAAATCTATTAAAAAACAAAAATATTGCACTGATTCTTCTCAAATTTTGTTTGTAGATATTTTTGCAAAATACAAGAGACTTTACCAAACATGATCAGGATCGGTCCATTTTTGGACCTAGTCCCTATATAGATATAGCATCCGATATGAACTTTTTCATATCTGCAGCCAAAAAAATTAATACAAATCCCACTCAAATTTGGTTTTTGCTTATTTTCTATGTCCAGTTAGTTGGGCCTAAGAGATAGGGTTTCTAAACGCATGGTATAGGGTATCGTATAGTCGTTCGAGACCGACTATAATTTTCTTACTTGTTTTACTTCTTTTGATTAACCAAATTCAACGATTTTAAATAGCAAACTTCTCAGGATGTCAACTAATCATTTTATATGCCAACGAGAACTCTAGCTGCCCGATTGAAGCCGTCATCGTGATTTCCACAGACGGACAGACGGACATCGCTATATAAACTGTTCTTGTTATAAGGATTACAAATATATGGGGGATTTCATGTCAGGTGCACCAACTTTTGAAACCGATGTCTTCCGATCGGGATGAAATTTACACCAAGGTTAGTCCTATTGGATAGTAGTTTAGACAGAATTTTTCAAAAAGATCGGTCCAGATCTCTCTGAGTTAGAGGGGATCAAAATTTGACATTTTGGCCAAACAGGTGTTTTTTCTCATCCATGTAACTTATTACCTATTGTTCCTAGAAAATTTTCTCCTAAAGAGTTTAGATAGCTATGTCTTCAGTATTTCGGAAAAAAAATAAATAAAAAAAAATTTGTATACTTTTTTTTTTTTTTGCTAAATTAAAGCATTTTTTGCCTTTTTTTTCAAAAAGGGCATTTTTAATTTTTTTTTTATTTTTTCATAAGAAAGCTTAGGATTTTTCCTTTAAGAGCTTTTTGGTCGCTTAGTGGGATGGGAGTGGGATATCTATCAAAAAAATGTTTTGTAACTCAAGACAACGGTTTTTCAATTTTTCACAAATGCACTATTTTGAATTTTTTCCGATTTGTGTCTAAAACCTTACAAATAAAACTTTTACTGAGAAACTAGACAAACTAAACTTTCCGAAGGTATATAACATACCTAACTAAAATTTTATACCCTCGATACTGTAATACTCAGAATATGTTAACCTCAGGAAAAAATCGCCTTTTTTCTATAGAAATGTTGAAAAATTATTATTTTTTATTTATTTTTAATAATAATTAAATTAATGTATAATAACAATAATATTAAAAAGATAAATAATTTATTAAAATTTAATCTTAATTGCATTAGATCCATTTATATCATAACTATTTTTATGCTAAATTTATTGTAGCTGATGAAGTATTAAATCTTGTACATTTTTAAATACCCAGTCTTTCATCCATCTTTTTTGTCGCCTTTATTTACTGCGTTTTTTTGTCAGTCCTTTCTTGGCGTTACTAGGTTCAGCTGTTGATTTCGCTGCTGGTTTATTTGTTGTCTTTGGAAAGAAATCGCATTGAATAGAGGCAGAAAACTTTTTCAACTTAGGTCTTCCATCGACAAGCGGTATAAAAGCATGGTATTGAGGGGTGCCATCGATTGTTACCGCAGCATCGAATCTGCTCTTCAGTGTTTTCAATGTTTCCTGATGATCCTCTTTGCTACTAAAAACTATTTTAGTTTCTTTACAATAACTTTTTGCCTAATGGAATAAAGCAGTCGCATCTAAGATTGGATCTTGATGAGAGCACTGGAGGCTATACTTCACTGCATTTCTTTTAAGGTTTGCTCCAATACCATCACATGCTCCTTTACCATGAGCAGTAGGATGAAAATGTCACTCAGCTGGCATTCCAAAATCTTTTTCATGGGCCATAAGATTTGCCAAGCTACTTTTGTTTGTAAAATGTTGACGAGCTCCGTCCGAAACGTAGTATACCTTCCTTACTGTAAATTTAGATTTCAGATATTTTAGCATTCTCTTCTGGTACTCATAAACTGCAACGGTATCATGTTTTAAATCGTCGGATATGATTGCCATACTTTTGTGTTCCAGTTTTTCATCTTTCATGTAGTAAATAACTACTGTGAATATAGTTGCTTGGTCGTTATTGAAGTGGAATGCTTGTATGGCATCCTGAAGAACATATTTATAGTTTTCTGCGAAATCATATGAAATAACGAATTCACCAGACTTCAAATGAATCTTCAAATCCTTGAAGAATGAATTGGTCTTTGACTAAAAAGTCATGGTTTCTCAAGTTTAGTAATCCTGTACACATTTCTTCCACAAAATCATCCACATTTAAAATGATTGTTTTCAATGTGCATCTGTCAGTCTGAACTACTATCCAAAAGGACTAACCTTGGTGCAAATTTCATCCAGATCGGAAGACATCGGTTTCAAAAGTTGGTGCACTTGACATGAAATCCCCCATATATATTTTATGGGGTCCAAAACTTTTTTCCAATTATTACAAACGGAATGACAAACTTATATATACCCTCTGCACATTGGGGTGGAGGGTATAAATATCTAAGCATAAATAGCAATATTATACGTAATTATTTGTATAGAAAAATATTCATATTCTGAGATTTTTTTCAAAAAGATATTCTATATGAAATATGTGTAAAAGTTCGGAGTCATTTATCTATAAAAAGTATTTAGATCCTAAGAGATTTTACTTAGAAAATAATTCATATTCTAGGTAAATCTTTTTTTTTTCTATAGAAAAATATTCATGTTTTATAACATACTATATGTAACCTGGTTTGCTTATCTCCTACAAACAAACAAACAAACAAACAAACAAACAAACAAACAAATACACATTAACTCATTATCATGTTAGTTTAGATTATTAGTATAGATTTTTTATTTCAATGCTTGCTGATATAACTACAATGCTTTTCAGAATTTGTTTCATTCGGTACAACAATTATCAGATTTTTCGCCGTTCCTACCCAGGAGCAAGGTACATGTAGCTGCCCATGAAAAGTACATGTATTTTCCAAATTAGATCTGGCAACACATAACTATTGGTCTTGAATTTAGAATAACATTTGGCAATTTTTCTTTTTAGCAATTTTGGATTTTGGTCATTTTTGATTTTAAAGATTTTTGTTTTTGGACGATTTTTATTTTTCGCGATTTTTGGGTTTGGAGATTTTTGATTTTGGCGATATATATTCCACGACAAATCACATTGATAACTAATGAACTTGTAAAAAGACTGCCGCTTTCGTAGTATTTCATATTTTTTACATAGGAGGTGCCACGCCCACTAATCCCATCCCGCCCAATTTTTCTTTGACTACTCACATTAATATCTGATGGCCTCGTGCAAAATGTCGAGTCTTTCCCTTTTATAGTGCACCATACGATATTAGATATCTACTTTGCATGGGCGGTGCCACGCTCACTGCTCCGATCACGCCCATTTTTGCATAACTAATCACATGAATAACTCATGGGCTCACACAAAGTCCCAAGACTTTTACTATTACAGTACTCCAGACATATGGCATTTTATATTTACTTTGTATGGCAGGTGCCACGCCTATTGGTCCGATACTGCCCATTTTTTGTCCGACTACTCACATTAATACACGGTGACATAAGACAAATTTGAAAAGCTCTCTCTATCATAGTACTCGAGATATATAATATTGAACTATTACTTGTATGGGAGGTACCACGCCCACTTATCCGATCGCACCCATTTCCAGCATATCTACTAATATTAACAATAGGTGACCTTACACAAATTTGCAAAGCTCTCCCTATCATAGTACTCAATATATGTATATGATATTCAAAATTTATTTTATGTGGGAGGTGCCACGCCCACTAAACATATTAAAAAATTATAGCCTATAGCACTTCCAATATCCGCAGTAAGAGTCTATTTAAATTTCAGGAAGATCAGATGGGTAGTTACGGAGATTACCTCCTACAAACAAACAAACAAACACACATTACCTCTTTATAATATTAGTATAGATTATTAATTCATATGAACAAATTTTAGTTTTGCAAAAAGATTTCTGGATTGGAAAAATGTCTGAATCTGAGTTATTTTATTTATTTTTAAAAGTTTCTCTTATACTAAGAAACTTTTCCTAGAAATAAATATTCAGAAGTTAAGTTACTTTTTCGATTAAACATTTCCGATTGGGTAACATTTCATCTAAAGAGAGAAATTCGGATTCTGAAATACTTTTACAGAATAATGCTCTGATTGTAAGACATTTTTTTATATAAAAATTTCTGAGTTAGAAATTATTCAGGCTCAAGATCGAATGTTTTTAATTAAAATAAAGCAAAAACATTGGCATATTTGTTTCAACAATTGATCTATATTCTGCATGACAGGTTATACAGCTGTTTCTGGAATAGTCGGCGTGCCCTCCGTACTTTTCATTTTATTATTATCTTCTATAAAAATAAGAAATCTTATTTTCGATCTTTATCATTTTAATGATTGTTCAGGCTCAAGATAAAATGTTTTTACTTTAAATAAAGATTTTCATTTTTATAGGAGATAGTTGTTGTAGAAGATAATAATACTAAATGTAAGCTTAGCAAAAACAAATTGTTTTCCTTGTTTTTTGAAGACAACAACAAACATATATATTGTAAATAGTATGCAATGTGTAATCATATATAAACATATTTGTTTCAAAGTTGTTTTATATTTTAGTTTGTTATATTGGAAGAGTCTTAAATAGTATAACTCTTTCCTTGGATTTTCATTTAGTTGTTTTCAGCAATCGTATATGAAATTAACTTTTTACCCAGCAAACTGTCTACTTCATTTGGTTACTGATGACGTTTGGTGACTCTTCGGGAAACAGCTGTATAGCCTGTCATGCAGAATATAGATAAATTTTTGAAACAAATACGCTAATGTTTTTGCTTTATTTAAGGTAAAAATATTTTATCTTGAGCTTAAAAAATTTCAAACTCAATCATTAAAATGATAAAGATCGAGACACATAAAATGAAATTTCTCTAAAAAATGCTATAATTCCAAAACATTTTTCCCGCAGAAAATTTCGAATTCGGAGAAAAAATTTTCTAAAGAAAAAAATCCAATTCTAAAGAATATTTTTTTAAACAATTTTTTTATATAATAATATTCTGGATCTAACACATTATGCTATTAAAAAAATTTAAATTTTGAGAAAAAAAATTCGAAGAAAAATACCGTTTGGATTCAGATTTTGATTATGAAAAAATTCTCCGAGTCTTAAACATATTTCCTATTGAAATATATTCAGTTCGATAGTTACTTTTTTGGTACAAAAAATTCAGATTAGGAGCTATATGTATAAAATATTATTTTGATTCTAATTTTGAAATTCTGTGACATTTTCTTTATAGGAAAAAATTGCCATATTCTAAAACATATTTCCGACAGAAAAACATTCAGTTTCTAAGTCAATTTTTTGATAGAAACAAACTCAGAATCGGAGACATTTTCTATAGAATATAACTAACAGAAATGTTTTTCAATTCTGAAATATTTTTCGAGCTGAAAAATTCAGATTTAGAGACATTAACTTGCGAGCAATTAGCTTACTTCAAAACATAGGCAGTTTTTGAGGGTTGCATGGATAATAACATACTACAGTGTAACATGAAACAGTGTAAAGAAAAGGATTAAGAAATGATAGGCAATTCAGTTTTAAGTTCAGACTTTCTACAGTCCACGCGATATATTTGTTACTTTTAAATATGCAATGGAACTTAAATAAGTCATTAGGTACCGGCGCTTTTTTTATCTGGATCTCTGCATTAATTTCAAAGCTGCTAAATTATGGATTTCGAAAATATTTAATTATTTTAATACATACTATGCTAAACAATAAATGTTTTCAAGTGTGGGATGGAAATACATTAAGTTCCAAGAAATTTATTGTTGTTAATATATTGCAATAGGGAGCTGTAAATGCACCAATTCTTTTGAATATTTATTTCTTTATTTCTTTATTTCTTTATTAATTTCCTGTACAACAAGACATGTCTTATAATTAAAGTACAGGATTTTCATCGTTCAAAAATTCGCCACAAAATTAAAATACAATAAAAAATAAATACAACAAGAAATTATTAAAATTCATGAATTTAAAAAAATTAAAATTAAATATATTTAAACAAAGTAACTGAACAAAAATTTCTTAAAATGTATCGCGTTGCTAACTAAGTGTTGGTTGTGTGGAATTGCATTCCAAAGACGTGTGGCGTTTACGAAAAATTGCAATTCTGACACAACGCATCGACGCATAGAGATAATAAGTTTTTTGCCCCTTCTGGATCTAGCAAACTGTATTTGATCATAAAGATATAGGGGTTTCTCAGTGTAAATAATTTTGTGCAAAAACATTAAAACCATTATATTAATAAGGTTATCGAATGAGACTCCATAAAGACTTTTTGAGAAAGTCGAAACGCTATCACGTTTCTTCAGTCCATAAACATATCTAACAATATCGTTGTACAAAATATTTAGTTTTTTCTTGCTGGCGTAGTCGCAGTTGCCAAAAAGTTCACAGCCATAAAGTAGATCAGGAATTAAGTATGCCTTTGCAAGAAGATGTCTTACTCTTAACGAAGTAAAATACTGAGTTACCCAAAGCGATCTTAGCTTTATATACGTTTGAACCCCAAGTGTATCTACGTGGCTTGACCAAGTCAAGTTGTTATTGAAAACTATGCCAAGATTTTTTACCTTTTTTACAATCTCGATTTTCTGATGGTTTATTAGTATATCATGTTCAAGAATAGGCTGAAAAGTTTTTTTTTATGAATAATCAAACATTTTATTTATGCGGGTTGAGACAAAGTCCATTTGCAGTGGCCCAAAAATGTATTTTATTAAGGTCATAGTTTAGCTTTTCAACATTTTCTTCTATGTAGCTTACTGGACTACGCAGATACAGCTGAACGTCGTCCGCATACATGTGTATTTTGCAGTGAGATAGTTGTTGTGGCAAATCATTGGCATAGACGGAAAAAAGAAGAGGACCCAGAATCGATCCTTGAGGTACGCCTCTCGTGTGTGTTACAGGTCTTGAGGTCGAATTGTTAATGTATACAGATTGAGTCCGATTTGTGAGGTATGAATGTAAAAGCTGCGTAGAAGTGGATGAAAAGATAAAAAAGTGTTTTAGCTTCATACATAGTGTTTGATGGTTTACTGTATCGAACGCCTTTGAATGGTCGAGAAGTACCAAAAAGTTTATGTTACCACAATCAAGTTCACGTCTTATGTTCTCGGTTACATTAACCAAAGCTGTAGTACAACTGTGGTTAGAACGAAATCCGGACTATATACATTAGGGTGGTCCTTAATAAAAAAAAGTGTTCAAACCGTCGGTCTCACCCCCTAGAAATATACGAATAGCAAAAAAACTGAGAAATACAAAGTTTTGGGCTAATCAAAAAACGTTTAGTCGTGGCGCAAAGCGATTGAAAATTTCAAGTGTGTTTATATGGGGAAAATATGACTTTTTTTCAGATTTTACGAAAATTCGTTCTATAGTTTAATTTTTCCGACAAGCTGTTATATACTCCGGGATCAGTATTAAATTATCCTTTCAAAAGGCTATAAAACTTCAAAATCGAATGAAACCTCGCCAAGAAATAGCAAATGCCCCAGACCACTTTTGTGCCAAAAAAAACTAGGTCATGGAATTTGATGGCATTTTTTTCAACATTGAGAAACTGATTAAAGCCATCATTCTTTTTTGGTCTCTATACATATAAGTACTCAGATACGAAGTATTGTTTTATTACCACGTTGTTAATCTATTGCGCATTGAGACCGAAAATTGGAAATTTTTTTGATAAAATTTTTAAAACTCCTTTTTCAAGTTTGAAAAAATTTTCTTAAACAAAATTCAAAAAAATTAATCTATCACTTTAAGGTTGTATTAAATACATGTTGCAAATTAACTGTGTGCATTCTTAAGTAAATCCATCTGCCAGAATTTTTTTGACAAGGATTTTATTTTTGCGGATTTCGAGAAAAATTTGATTTTTGTGAAACATTCTGTAAATGTACTCTTTCTAAATACTTTGTATCAAAAATTCATCACTTTTCTACTTTCAAATGTTATATTTTATCTTAATAGCCTAGGGTTTCGGAAGAAAATAATATGACTACATTAACCCTTTGGGAATTGGGGTCACATATGACCCCAAGCTAATAAAAGACAATTTATTCAAAAATTCAAATATTTTTTAAATGTTGTCCAGTTTTTAGATGCGACGCTTATAATGTAATAACCAAATGTGTAGAAGTTTCGTTCCAAAAATTTGGGAAAACCCTAGTTTTTTTTGGCACAAAAGTGGTCTGGGGCATTTGCTATTTCTTGGCGAGGTTTTATTCGATTTTGAAGTTTTATAGCCTTTTGAAAGGATCATTTAATACTGATCCCGAAGTATATAACAGCTTGTCGGAAAAATTAAACTATAGAACGAAATTTTCGTAAAATCTGAAAAAAGTCATATTTTCCCCATATAAACACACTTGAAATTTTCAATCGCTTTGCGCCACGACTAAACGTTTTTTGATTAGCCCAAAACTTTGTATTTCTCAGTTTTTTTGCTATTCGCATATTTCTAGGGGGTGAGACCGACAGTTTGAACACTTTTTTTTCCCTCCATATAACGAAGGGCCACCCTAATATACATACTATACATGATCTTTGAAAGAAAGTTGAAAACATTATTGCTTTTGCTGATGATATCATTATCCATCAGTCGGATGATAAAATTGAAAAAATTAACAAAAAATTACAAATGCACTTTTATAGTACTGAAAAATATACAATAGAATGGCAAATGAAAATCGATCTAAATAAACGTAGTTTAAAATCCTTTGGTGTCAAATCTCTCAATAATACACTTATCCTAAACAAACAAATTGCTACGTACCTAGGTATTCACTTAGATAAATTTTTACATATTAGTTATCACATTAATATCCACTTTTGAAAAGCCAAAAAACATTTTTGTCAAAATATTTTTGTCAAAATTTATCAAACCAAGGTTAAAATAATTATGTATCAGTCTTTAATGACGCGTATTCTTATGTAGGGTTGCCAAATTTTGAACAACATTTTCCATCTTATATTGAAAAAATAAGAGTATTGGAAAAAATGCCTAGGGAACTGTATCTCCCTCTTTTAGGATTGATAACTTTATTTTACATTTAATAAGAAATCGTATTGGTAAAATTACAGAATATTTGAATTTTATACTAGTTATGAGTATCTGTAATATTAATATGCAAGGAAATTTTTTGCGACATATGTAACTTTGTCAGTTTTTAACCAGATTTATAGATTTGTACCGTTTTTCTTGAGTAAAAATCACTTATAGTGAAAACTCCAATAACGACAATAACGCAATCGAATTTCATTATAAAAATTGGATATCATACGGCCTGTGTTGAAAGGAAATTTCTTAAAATTAGCATGCCTTTAGGTGGCATACAATGTGGTACAAATGCCGTTGGGCTCCTATTCCTGTGTGTCCAACATATATTTATAATGAAGTAAATTTAATGAATTAAATAGATTAAAACATTTAAAGAAATAAAGTGAATGAAAAAATAAAATTACATAGAATTTGCACTCGAATTTATAGGGCTGGGCTCTGCTAGTATATCTGAAACCCTACAAATGGGTAACATTCCACCAGAAGCCTTTCTCTTCTTAGATAAAAATGGATATATCCACAATGAAATAGGCATATATGTATATAATCTACCACATTTATAGAAAAGCCAACATAAAATCCTTAACAGGTAATCAAATAACAACCGAGAATATTAGATTCGACACTAGTGTTTATCTAGCAGATAAGCATACGAGATCATACCTTAAAACTGAAAAATATTGGTGGCTTGCCAACTAATTTATTTTCCTTAATTTTATCCCTTTATTTTTTCCCTTACTAAATAAAAGTGAGATTTTTTCAAATTTTTTTCTAATATTTTAACCTTTATAAATAAATACACTCTTGCCGCATAGAGGGACTTTGTATTAATTAATAAAAAAAAAATGATAATGTTTGTTTATTTTTAGTAATAACATAAATTTTTTGAAAAAATAAATGATTAAAAAAAAAAACAAAAAATTGGAGACATTTCTTATATAAAGTAATATTCTCTTTCTGAGATTTTAATATACAGATAAATCTTTAGAGGTAACAGCAGAAAGGGATATCTACAAAAAGTTTTCCTATAGAAAAATATTCAACTTCTGAGTCACCTTTTCCATAAAAACAGATTCATATTCGTGAACTTTCTTTCTAAGGAAAAAATTTGGATCGCAGACATTTTCTGTTGAATATTATTCTGATTCTATGACATTTTCTTAGTGAAACATTTTTAAATCACGTTACGAGTTTTCTATAGGAAATATAAAAGAAATATCTGCAGAAAATTTACCGATGCTGAAACATTATTTCTATAAAAAAATAAGTTTGACACTTTTTTGATATATAAAACAAATTCAGATTAGGAGCATTTGTTATAAAATAATATTTTGATTTTTAAAGACAAATTTCGAATTCTGTGACATTTTCTTTACAGGAAAAATATATCCAGAACCTGAGTCTGTGGAAAAATTTCCAATTCGAAGACAAATTTTCGATATAAATATTTTCAGTTTCTAAGTCATTTTTTCGAGAAAACAAATTGAGTTTTGGGAACATTTCTTCTTAAGGAAAAAAAAAATCAGATCCTTCAGTATAATATTCCGAAATGGAAAAATATTTAAATTCAGAAACAAATTTTCCATTGTATAAAGAAATTGAAATATCTACAGAAAAGTTCTAAGGTTCTGAAACATATTTCCGGCAGAAAATTATTCAGATCATGAGTCACTTTTTAAATCATAAATTATTAAATACAGAATCGGAAATATTTCTTCCAAGGAAAGAAATTCACACATATCTATACTAATATAATAAAGAGGTAATGTGTGTTTGTTTGTTTGTAGGAGGTAATGTCCGTAACTACCCGTCTGATCTTCCTGAAATTTTCACAATCTTACTGCAGATATTTTTAGTATGCGTGGCACCTCACACACAAAGTTAATTTTTAATTTCATATATATTGGGTGCTATGATAGGAAGAGCTTTGCAAATTTGTGTGAGGTCACCTATTGTTAATATTAGTAGCTACGCCAGAAATGGGCGGGATCGGATAAGTGGGTGTGGTACCTCCCACATAAGTAATAGTTCAATATTATATATCTCGAGTACTGTGATAGGGAGGGCTTTTCAAAGTTGTCTGATGCCACCTACTATTAATGTGAGTAGTCGGACAAAAAATGGGCAGTATCGGACCAATAGGCATGGCACCTGCCATACAAAGTAAATATAAAATGCCATATATCTGGAGTACTGTAATAGTGAGAGTCTTACGACTTTGTGTAAACCCATAAGTTATTCATGTGATTAGTTAGGCAAAAAATGGGCGTGATCGGAGTAGTGGGCGTGGCGCCTTCCATACAAAGTAAATATATGATATCATATAACTGGTGTACTAAAAAAGGGAAGCTTTGACACTTTGCACGAGCCCATCAGATCTTAGCATGAGTAGTCGAACAAAAAATTGGCGGGCTCACACCAATGGGCGTGGCACTCCCCTTGCGAAGAAACTATTTAATGTCATATATCTGGAGTATTGTAAAAGAGAGAGCTTTGTGGCTTTGCGTGAGCCCATAGGTTCTTTTTGTGATTAGTCGAACAAAAAAATGGGCGTGATCGAAGCAGTAGGCGTAGCACCGCCCATGCAAAGTAGATATATAATATCATATAACTGGTGTACTATAAAAGTGGTGTGAGTAGTCCAATAAAAATTGGGCGGGATGGGATTAGTGGGCGTGGCACCTCCTATATAAAAAATATGAAGTATTACGAAAGCGACAGACTTTTGACAAGTGCATTAGTTATCAATGTGATTTGTCGAGGAAAATATATCGCCAAAATCAAAAATCGCCAAAACCGAAAATCGCAAAAAATAAAAATCGCCCAAAAAAATCTTCAAAATCAAAAATGGGCAAAATCCAAAATCGCTTAAAAGTAAAATTGCCAACTGATATTCTAAGTTCAAGGCCAATAGTTAAGTGTTGCCAAATCTAATTTGGATAATCCATCTTCTTCTCATGGGCAGCTACATGTACCTTGCTCCAGGTTACATCTAGTTTTCTATAAAGTTTTATTTTCTTTCTAAGGAAAAAAAAATAAATTTCAAATATCTACGCAAAAATTATCCAATTCTGAAATATTTTTCCTATAATAAGCAGTCACTTTTTCGACATATAACAATTAAGAAAATTATAGTCGGTCTAGACCGACTATATGATACCCTATACCATGCGTTTGGAGATCCTATCTCATAGGCCCAACTAACTGGACATAGAAAATAAGCATAAACCAAATTTGAGTGGGATTTTTTTAAATTTTTTTGGCTGCAGATATGAAAAAGTTCATATCGGATACTATATCTATATGGGGACTAGGACCAGAAAAGGACCGAACCTGACTATGTTTGGTAAAGTCTCTTGTATTTTGCAAAATATATACAAACTAAATTTGGGAAGAATCAGTGCAATATTTTTGTTTTTTGATAAATTTAAGTGAAGATCGGGAATCAGCTTTATATGGGGCCTATGACTAAGACTTGTCCCCAAGGTATCATTTTTGGACTACTCATTAGTGGATGTAACAAATGCATACAAACCCAATTTGAGTAAGATCTATATGACAATTTGGATCTAAGAGCAATTTATGTCGATTTCGTAGGGGTCATTTGTATGGGGGCTAGGTCTGAACATGGTCCGATTCTCACGAAAATCAATAGTGTTTATCCAATGGCCGACTGAAGTTTATATACTAAATTTCATCAAAATATATTCTTATTTGCGAACTGCAGTTTGATTACAATGTTTACATGGACACACAGACGGACGGACGGACGGACGGACATTGTTAAATCGACTCAAAACGTGATTCTGATTCAATCGGTATAATTAAAGATGGGCCTAGGTCAAATATTTTTGGTAGTTACAAACAGCAGCACAAAGTCATTAGGGTATAAAAATTCAGATTAGGAGATATTTATTATAAAATATAATTTTGATTCTCCAAGAAAAATTTCGAATTCTGTAACATTTTCTTTACAGGAAAAATATATCAGAACCTGTGTCATTTGTTGTTCATTGCGGAAATCGTTTCAGCTCCTAAGATATTGGAAGATATTTATTCTAAAGAAATAAATTCACATTCGGCAATATATTCTGTAAAGTATTAATCTCTTTCTAAGGAAAAATTCGAATTTAGAGAAATTTTTTGTAGAATGATATTCTGATTCTCTGACATTTTACTTATAACAAAATTGTGAAATTTTTTAATCATTGATTAGGAGATATTTTCTACAGAATAATATTATTATTCTTAGACATTTTTTTAAAGAAAAATTCCTCAATTGTAAGACATATTTCCCAGAGAAACATATTGAGTTTATGATTCATATTTTCGATCAAAACAAATTAAAATCTGGAAAATCATTTATTCCAAAATAAAAAATTCAAATTCTGAAACTTTTTTTGTATAATATTGTTGCATTTCCATTTATGCAAAAGTTGATAAAAAGTCTCGGAATCTAAGCCATTTCATCGAGCAAAATTCCTATGTCTGTAAGTTGCTTTTTCGATAAAAAAGAATTCAGTTTCGGATACATTTCTTCTTAATAAAAAATAAGTCAAGCAATTTTTGAAGATTAATATTATGATTTGGAGAAATTTTTATTACAGAAACATTATTTATTTTAAGTTTTCTATAAGAAAAAACTGAGTCATTTTAAACAAAGAAAAATTATCTGTTCTTAAAATAATTTGCGTATAAAAAATATTTAGCTTCTAAATCAAATTTTCCATAGAAGCAAATTCTGCTTAAGACATTATCTTTAAAATAATTAATTTGGTTGGATTGGTTCATCGGCTATTAAATTAAGAAGTAAAGTCTGGTGAGTCCATTTTGATAAACCATACCACTTGCAAAGAATATTACGAAAGTACTAAATCCAATCTATAACATTTAGATAGCGGCTATGATCATGCAGATCTAATTTCGATATCGCAGACACGGTATCCACACATGCCTGTTTAGTGTTCTGAATCTAATACTACCAAAAGTTTCACATGCGTAGAATATATGATACTGTCTTCTTTTCGCTAGGTGTTTCGTAACTATGGCAATGATCCTTGTGCGGAATTCTGAGCCTTTCTGTGCATTTACCGAGACCCATCAACACGGCCATAAGACTAGATATGTCCCTTCTACTCCTACTAAGGAGAGATTTAGTCCGTCTTAAGTTACAACCAATAGTCATCCATCAATTTTCCTCTATTCGTAAAAAGTGCACGAATTCATACCTTAATGGTTGTATTACGACTGGTAACTCATAGGAAGAATCAATAGCGGAACCTATTCTTGCTAGTTTGTCTGCCCGTTCATTACCTTAAAAATCCCTATGAGAGGGGACCCATACAAGAGTAATTATGGAAGGCGGCCCAGATTTACAGTGCCTCCTCGAACTGTCCTACCAGAAGTGCCCCTTGACTATCGACGAAGGTATCTATATTTCTCTTCACCTTATGTAAGTTTCCAATCCAACAAACTTAACTGATCGCCAAAAACTCCGCCTGCAACACACTGACATCGTCCGGTATTCTATAAGAACTTGAATATCGAGATCTTAAAAACTAAATTTAGATTCCAAGATATTTTCTATGGTATAATATAAATTGTTGCAGAATTTAAAAATTTTTTTATAAGAAATATATCCCAGAATCTAAGTAATTTTATCTATGGAAAATTCTCCGATTCTGAGATAATTATCCTATGGATAATTTATTTTCTTTATAAAATTACAATTCAGATTCGGACACATTTCCTCTAAAGAAAACGAATTAAAATATTGTGTTTAGAAAAATATCTATAATCTGATGCAATAAATCTCTTGTCAAATTTTCTGATATCGGGGCATATCTTGTATCTAAAAAACTTTTACATTCTGATGTAAAAATATTCCAGTTTAGAGACATCTATTCTATAAATATATTGTGTGTATATTTCTTATTAAAATTTTCTTAAAAAACTATTTGCATTCTAAATAAATTTTCTATAGAAAAATACTCAAAATATTTGATCAGTTTTTAAAAAAGAAAATTAAATTCATGAAAACTTAATTTTAAGGAAGAACTATTTAAATCAGCATTTAAAGCAAAAACAAAGAACTTAGCAATGTTTAATAATATAAGTTTTTACTGAAGCCACAAAGATGAAACTAAACAAATACACACACATTCACACACATACACAAGCAATACGAGAACTAGTATGAGTATGTCCTGGGTATGGTAAATACGAACGAATTTGTGAATATCTGTAAGCCGTAGAAAGAAAACAGAGAATACTCGTACACAGAAATTAACATACAGGAACATATTAACAATATTACCAACACAGAATGTTGACAATATGATGGCTCCATCAATACTTCCGCTTGAAAACTGCATTTATGTATGTATGTATGTTTGAGTTAGCATTTAAACATATTCTGGTGGAAAATTAGAGTGAGCAATATGGATCTGGATAGGAATAAGAGTAATAAAAAATCGACTGAATGTAAAATTAAAAAATTTAATGAAAAAGATTTATAATTTAATCGATATATATGTTTCGTATAGGCTCCAAAATAGCTGGACCGTTCTTGATGAATTTTTCAGGAAATCTTCAGAATAGTCTGGCGATCGGTGGGCGGATGGGGCGTGGAAAAATGAAATTTTAATATTGTACCACTAATGACATCTATATCTATACTAATATTATAAAGAGGTAATGTGTGTTTGATTGTTTGTTTGTTTGTAGGAGGTAATCTCCGTAACTGCTCATCTGATCTTCCTGAAATTTTCACAGAGTCTTACTGCGGATATGGGAAGTGCTATAGGCTATAGTTTCTTAAATATTTTTAGTGGGCGTGGCACCTCCCACACAAAGTAAATTTTTAGGCGGTATGAAACAAAGCCCCAGGAAATAAGGCCCCAAAACGAAAGTGAAATAAGGCCCCCATAATGGGGCATTATTTCGTAATGAAACAATGCCCCAATATTAGAAATGAAATAAAGCCCTAACGAAATGAAATAAAATCGCAAAAAAACAATTAAATAACGCCCCATTTTTGTGGTGTTACTTCGTAATGAAAGAACACCCCATTTTCTGAAATGAAATAAGACCCCATTTTAAAATCTACTGCCGAATCTGTAAGGTAAATAATAAAATAAATAAGCTTATATATCCTTTATTGAAAATAACTTCGAGTTAAGTAATAAAGTAAAAAATTATTTCATATTTCTTCAACTGAAAATAATAATTACTTTTTCATGTAAAGACCTACATAGTATATGTCGGCAATACGGGCAGTTGAAATTTGGCAAACCAGTTGAAATTGCGTCGGCATATAGTTTAAGAATGCATTCATTATATATATTTAGGTGTTTACAAGGCAGAGGAACAATATTTGAAGTGTTATCTTTACAAACTACACATTCAATTCCATTATTTGAAGACACTACATCAAGTTCTTCATCTGACAATTCGTCATCGGAAGGATCTTCTTTGAATATATTAAATTTTAGTACCATGTTAACACAAATCTCGTTATTTTCATAGACCATGCGGGAAAGAAATGACGCCACTGTTATTTTTCCTTGGTCCAACAGAAGAGTTGCTTCTGTTATTTGTTGTTCTGTTCGAGACGGCTCTTTCGTTTCTTCTTAGAAAGCGATCCTCCACTTTCGCACATCATGAAAAGTGTCTACTTTTAAGGAACTCTTCGTCTCAAATAACACATAAGAATTAAAAAAAATGACAATTTTGTCAACAGCAGATGTCGTTCTTGTCATTCGATTGTGTGCGCTGAAGTTCGTGCAGCCAATCTAAAAAGAGAAAATTTTTTTTGAAAATGATACTTTATGGAAAATACATACATAAATACATTTATATGAATGCATGTAAGTGATCTAATTACCTTTTGCATCAAAATTTTTAAAAAATGGTAAAAATAAGTTTTCGCTATCCATCAAAAATATTTTAGTTTTGATTTTCAAAAATGCACTTCGTATTATAAATGGCGGCAGTAATGCAAGGGCCAAAATTTTGCGGTAAAACAATGATGCGTTCTTAGACGATCTTATATATTGTAGCAATAAATTTCTCTTACACATATTTCGTTTAATTGCTTGACAAAAATGTAATCTAGAAATAAATGTAATTAGTTTGATGGAGAAAAAAATTTTTTTTTCGATATCGCTTGATTAGAATTGTTTTTCTACTCCAACAATTAAAAGTTACCGGGTTTAGTATATGGTGAAAACATTTTTTTGCGTGTAAATCGGTTGAAAGTAAAAATTCGCGCGAATTTACTTTCAACCGATTTAGTTAAGCAAATATGGGCGTGATCGATGTAGTGGGCGTAGAACCGCCCATACAAAGTAAATATATGATATCATATAACTGGTGTACTAAAAAATGGAAGCTTTGACACTTTGCACGAGCCCATCAGATCTTAGCATGAGTAGTCGAACAAAAAATTGGCGGGCTCACACCAATGCGCGTGGCACTCCCCATGCAAATCAACTATTTAATGTCATATATCTGGAGTACTGTAAAAGAGAGAGCTTTTTGTGAGCCCATAGGTTCTTTTTATGATTAGTCGAAAAAAAAATGGGCGTGATCGAAGCAGTAGGCGTAGCACCGCCCATGCAAAGTAGATATCTAACATCATATAACTGGTGTACTATAAAAGGGAAATAATCGACATTTTGCACGAGTCCATCAGATATTAATGTGAGTAGTCGAATAAAAATTGGGCGGGATGGGATTAGTGGGCGTGGCACCTCCTATATAAAAAATATGAATTACTACGAAAGCGACAGTCTTTTGAAAAGTACATTAGCTTGAGATTTGTCGTGGAAAATGTATCGCCAAAATCAAAAATCCCCAAACGCAAAAATCGCGAAAAAATAAAAATCGCCCAAAAACAATAATCTTCAAAATCAAAAATGGAAAAATTCAAAATCGCTAAAAAGAAAAATTGTCAAATAATATTTTAACTTCAAGGCCATTAGTTGAGTGTTGCCAGATCTAATTTGGAAAATCCGCGTTCTTCTCATGGGCAGCTACATGTACGTTGCTCCAGGGTAGGAACGCCGAAAAATCTGATAATTGTTGTACCGAATGAAAAACAAAAATCATTGTATATCAGCCAGTATCGAAATAAAAAATCAATACTAATAATCTATACTAGCATAATAAAGAGGTAATGTGTGTTTGTTTGTTTGTAGGACGTAATCTCCGTAACTACTCATCTGATCTTCCTGAAATTTTCACAGAGTCTTACTTTGGATATTGGAAGTGCTACAGGCTGTTTTTTTTTAAATATTTTTAGTGGGCGTGACACCTCCCATACAAAGTGAATTTTTAATATCATAAAGAGGGCTTTGCAAATTTGTCTCAGGTCATCTATTATTAACGTGAGAAAAATGGGCGGGATTGGACAAATGCTCCATACAAACATAATATTATATGTGATTTTTTTTTCTCCTTTATTCATTCCACTTGGGAACATAGGGCTTTTACAAGAAAATTGCAACTTATCCTATCATTACATAAAACTTCTGATTCGTCAAACGATTTGTTTTGGCTATTGAGTTCTTGTAGGACTGTTCTATGCCAGGTGTTTTTCGGGCGGCCTGAGCGGCGGCTACCTTGGGGATTCCATTCTCGTGCAGTCCTTGTGATGCTGCGAATTGGTCTTCGCAAAGTGTGGCCTATCCATTTCCACTTTCGTCTTGCTATTTGGCGAGTTATAGGCTCTTCGTTTGTTAGTCGCCAGAGTTCAGTGTTGGTGATAACGTTAGGCCAAAAGATGCGCCATATTATGCGCAAACATTTGTTTATGAAAACTTGCAATCTTCTCGCTATATTACTCGTCAGAAGCCATGTTTCGCTTCCATACAGAAGTGTGGATTTCACACAGGCATTGAAAATACGGATCTTCGTATTTTTCGAGATTTGGGGGGGATTTCCACGTTTTATTTAACCGACCAAAAGCGGACCTTGCCTTATTTAACCTGTGCGACACGTCTTCTTCCACTCCTCCATCTATCGGCATCATGCATCCTAGTTAACAGAAGGATTTTATGCGTTGGTCTTGTCTACAAAGTGGTTATCAGTAGTGTTATTTATACGCATTGCAATATTTACTTGGAGTCCCACTCTATTTGCCAACACAACCAATTCGTTTATTGTGCTCTGCATATCGTTAAACTTGTGCGATATGAGACAAATATCGTCAGCAAAATCCAAATTTTCTAAATGGTTTTGGAGATCCCACACAATACCCCTTCTTTTACTGCATACTTGTGTCATAAGCTTGTCCAAAACAACGGCGAACAATAATGGAGATAGAGGGCAACCTTGTTTAACTCCGGCATTTGTCATGAATGATTCGCTGATCATGCCATTATATCGAACTTGGAGTGTGGTATTGTTGTAAATAGCTTTAATGAAATTTACCAATTTAATTGGTACACCTTTTGCTTTTAATGCATCCCATATTGCAGTACGTTTTATTGAGTCGAATGCTTTTCTAAAGTCTATAAATACTAAATAAAGCGGTGTACGCCATTCGACCGTTTTGTTCTATTATTACACGGAGCGTATTGGCTTGATCCAAACAGTTACGTTGTGGTCGGAAGCCTGCTTGCTCATCCCGTAGTGATTTTTCGATACTGTGTAATCTGTTATTTATTATGGTAGCAATAACCTTGTATACAGTGTTGAACAGAGTAATACCTCTCCAATGATCACACTCAGTCAGATCATTTTTTTTGGAAGCTTTATTATCTCACCTTTTTTCCACGTATTAGGTAGCTGTTCATTTAACCAAGCATCACGTATATATGGATGGATGATTTCCGCGGCTATTGCTGGGTTGGCTTGGAGTAGCTCTGGGGGTATACCATCTTCACCTGGCGCTTTGTTTCTTTTCAGTTTTTGTACAGCGCATGCAATTTCCTCAATGCTAGGGGGGTCTGTAGATATTGTGTCGTTGGTTATTGTGGATGCATCAGTATGTGAAGAGCTTTCTGTGTTATCATCGATAATGTTGCTGATTTCTTCGAAATGCTGCCTCCATCTTTGTGTTTGTTCTTCTACGTTCGTAAGCAGTTGACCATTTACATCTTTTACTGAATGATTTCTATTCATATTTTGGTTTGAGAGACGACCTATTATTTGGTGTAACTCTCTCATATTGTTCGCGCCTGCAGCTGCTTCTGCTTCACTGGCTATTGTTTCAATATATATTCTGTTATCGTTTCGGGCTGATTTCTTTACGGCTTTCGCAGCGGTGGTATATTGTGGATTGAAATTTGGGTTATCAATCTTCCGTTGTTTTAAGTTTTTCCTTTCTTGAATTAATTTCCAGGTGTTGTCTGACAGCCATTTTTTCTCTTTGTTTTTTGTTTGTAACCTATTTTCTCTTCTGCAATGGCTCTGAGTGAGTTGCATGTTTCTTCCCATATTGTGTTGATTGCTGGTCTACATTCTCTTAGAACTTCTCCAATTTCATTATTTTTATCCTCGTCCCGTAGTTTTCCAACATCAAAACGTTTACGTATCTGTTGTGTGACTCTTTTGTAAATTTTTTTAAAATTTGATTCTTATTGTCGCCACCACTAGCTCGTGGTCACTGTCTATATCATTACCTCTTTTAGTGCGCACGTCTATTAATGATCCTCTCCATTTATGGCGAATGCAAATGTGGTCTATTTGATTTTGAATATTACCGTTTGGGGATGTCCAAGTGTATTTATGTATGTTTTTGTGTGGGAAGATTGAACCACCAATAACTAATTGGAAGGTCTGACAGAATTCTATGAACCGATCACCATTTTTGTTTCTAGTTCCCATGCCATGTGTTCCCATGATTTGGGATATGCCATGGTTGTCATTCCCAATCTTTGCGTTAAAATCTCCAGTGAGGATAAGTATGTCGCGGTTTGGCATATTGTGTACCGTAGTGGTTAGTTGATTGTAAAATTCGTCCTTGACTGAGTCGTCCGCATCCTCTTTGGGTGCGTAGCATTGAACAATGGTGATATATTTTCCAACCTTACTAAAGAAACGAGCTGTTATAATTCGATCCGATTTAGGGTCGCATGAATGTAAGGTGGATTTTAAATCTTTGGATATTATAAATGCAACTCCACTTTCGCATCTGTTCTCCTTTCCGCTATACAATACCATATTTCCATTTGTAGATACTATTTGCCCATTTCCATACCACAGCATCTCGCTAATACCCAGAATGGCAACATTAAATTTCAACATTTCAGCCCCGAGTCTTGATGGTTCACTTAGCGTTCTAACGTTCCATTGTCCAATTCGTATAAGTTTTCGTGTGCCAAAGGTTGTCATCAATGTAGGGGATATGTTTTCTATTTTTCTTGTACTAGTTTCGTTAATCATTTAAATTTCAGATAAGCGGGTGATTGGTCCACTGTATCCTATGATGGTACTGTGGCTGCCAGTTCGTAGTCGCCATCCCGACTGTAATACACAGCTGAGTTTCAGTGACTATGTGTGTTCCTTCGGTCACCTATTTACCTGAGACGCATCTGCTATGCGCCTTCTCACTCTAGCTGCCGACAAACGGGTGTCTGTACGGCATTACCAGGGAATACTTGGTTTGAGACCGGAAGTAGTGAGCTGCTTGAGAATTTCATCAGAAGAATCGCTTCTTGCTATCCCCAAGTGGATAGCAGACAGAAAGCTTTCCGCCCAAGGGCACCCCTGAGAAAGACCCCATTCATATTAAATGTGATATATCTGAATTACTGTAATAGTGAGAGCCTTGGGACTTTGCGTGAGCCCTTTCATTACGATTCGGGGGGAGGTGTAGCGAAGCACACCGGGTTACATCTAGTATATATATGAATAAATGGATGGACCGATTTTAATGAAATTTTCAGGGAATCTTCAGGATAGCCTGGCGGGCAGGTGGCTATGTGAAGTTTGATATTTGATTTTTGGTCTGTGAGCAAAGGGGCATGGCTATCTGCTAAAACTTTCGGGGGAGTTCGTGGTTTACTTTTGGCTGACACTGTATATTAAAATTTAGATGCAACATAAACCATATATTTTATTAGGGCCAGCAACCCGGACCTGGCCCAGCTAGTAAACAAATAAATTTTATAATCAGTAATTTTCAAGTTAAGATTATATCTGAGCTTCTTCATGTACAATTTTTTTCATCCAAATCCAAGAAACTACTCCCTGAAATGTTGCGAACGAACCTAAGTTCATTGCATAGCCCGCTTTTCCGGTTTAATACCAATAGCACTCACATTGGAATTTATGTCGACCATGTGATCTGTCCTTTTGTGGTCCATTGTCAAATGCATGAAAATTGTTTATTTTCTTTTTTTTTGTGTGTGGACAAAAAAAAAAAAACAAACAAAATCCTTTACATATTGTTAGTATTGAAAGGAATGAAAACATAACATAAATGAAATCATACATTGGACCATATACATCAGTGGTAGTTAGAAAAAAGGAAAAACACTACTATGCTTAGAAAAACTGATACAAATTGGTCAAGTATGTATACATAGGTGGGTATGACGAGAATTTAGAGTAGTACATATATAATGATGTATGATGTTTCCATGTCTAACGATAGATTTATAAAATAGACAATAAGTTATCTTTACAAAGGAATAAATGGACTCTTCCTTGTGTATCGGTTCAATGATGTGAAATGTAGAAATGTTTTTAAGTAAAGAAGTATGTACTATACGAGTAGAAAAAGAGGAGTGTATTTAAATATTTATTTCCTAGTTGTAGTTGTGTCGGTTGATTTGTTGTTATAACAGAGAGATATAAAGACTTAATTTGCATTGTTAGTCCTTTGGAATTTAAGTACAAAGACAAATACCTGAAAGAAAAAAAATAGAATAAATAAAAGTATAGTTTGTAATTAAGAATAAATTGTTTCTTTTACAAATCCCATGCGGTGAAGGAAAGAGTTTTAAGTTACATTTTCTATTTAATCAAAATCTACAGCTATCATACACTCGACTAATTAAGGACAAACATTTGATTTGCTTTACAAAAGGGTAATGAGTATTATATTTTTAATTGACAAAGTTGTATGTAGTCTCGGTTGAAATCATTTGAAAGGAAAAAATTTACTTATAACATAACAGTACCCACTCACTACCCACACACTAGAAATTCATTATTGGATATTATTTTTGTTATAATAGAGATAAAGTCCTTCTATACGACCAACTTACTGCCTCTTGTTTTTCAAAACATAATCTATTATTTCTCACGTACGATTTTATACTAAAACTATCAAGTAATGCTATTACTTATTACGATTTTAAGCACATGCATGTAAAATATTGACTGCGATTCGATTTACTATATGCTCTTATTGGAAAGCCAGATTAATTTTTTAGAACAAAATCTTGGGGAAGTCTTCTTCAAATCTGTTCCTGTGAAAACAATAACGGTAAACTATAAAAGAAAACCATGGTTCAGCACTGACATAAAAGCTGCGATTGGTCAGAGGGACTTGATTTTCAGCCGCTGGAAACGTTTTAAAACTGATGACTTACACGAAGAATATTGTAACGCAAGAAGAGAGGTAAACAGGAAGATAAAAAGTGCAAAATCTACATACTATTCTAGTGTTTTTAAGTCAGCTGTTGGATCCAAGAAAACTCCAAGAGAGTAGATTTGTCTGACATTGATATAGAAAATCTTAATGAACAATTTACTAATTATCCTAGTGTTCCTTTAAACGTAAATTTCTATAATCAGACTAATGTGATGAATGGAAATTAGTTTCATTTTTAAGTTGTGAATCAATCAGATGTGCTATCCAGCTGTATTGCCTTTAAATCAAATGCTGTAGGCTTCGATAATATTCACCCAAAATTTTTGAAAGTTGTCCTCCCTGTAATGCTACCTACAATTTTAACAAAAAGTATATTTCCTGCTAATTGGAAATATGCAAAAATAATACCTACGCCGAAAGCAAATGGTGAATATCGACCAATCGCTATACTGCCATACTTATCAAAAGTTCTTGAGAAGATATTACATCACCAATTGTATCGGTACATTCCTGATAATGGTTTCCTTACTAGTAGGCAGTCATGCTTTCGTCCAAAAGATAGCTGCATAACTGCTCTTATTGACGCATCTGAAGAATTGCGTGAAAATTTGGATAAAGGTGACATTTCGTTTCTAGGTCTCCTAGATCACTCTAAGGCATTTGATACGGTTAACCATAATAATGTTCTTACTCTTACTCACCGTCATCAACTCGTTTAATATCTTCATACTTATCGGATCGTCATCAATCCGTATTTGCTAATAATATGAGATCGCGACCATGATCTGTAGCAAAAAGTGTACCGCAAGGCTCTATTCTTGGTCCCCTCCTATTTACCATCTCTGTAAATGATTTAACTACCCAATTATCATACTTTAATATACATATCTATGCTGATGACGTTCAAGTCTACATTAGTAGTGATGCAAAGCAAATTGATGATTGTGTGTATAAACATAATGAAGATCTTAACCGAATTTACATATGGGCAGATGCAAATGGTCTATGTCTAAATCTCTCTAAGTCAAACTGCTTAATTATAGCCAAGAAACTGCTATGAAACTGCTTTCGGAACCAGCAATTATTCTCAACAATGAAAGAATTGAAATCGTAAATACAGTCAATAATCTTGGTATAATATTTAATAATACTCTTACCTGTTCAGACAATATAAATGCTACAGCAGGAAATGTTTACAATATGTTGCGAACCTTATGGAAAACACAATATTTCACGCCACTTAAAATCCGCTTACTACTGGAAAAAACGTATCTAATGCCTATTTTCTTATATGAATATGAAATTTTTGCAAAAACTGATATAAGAACCTAACTGTTGCCTACAATGCTGTTGTAAAATATGTTTATGGTATGACTAAATATGACCGTGTGTCATAAGTTGCGAAAAACTTGTATGTTGTTATGTTTACTGACTTGTTACATATACGAACTTTAATTTGCTCCACAAAATTGTATATACTCATGTATCTTCCTATCTGTATAACAGAATAACGTTTTCGCTATCACATAGGAATAATGATTTGACTCCAATTATACATCGAACTTCAAAGTCTGAATGTAATTTTTATATCCAATCCATACGTCTTTGGAGCTCTCTACCTCCGAACATACAATTTATAAGCAATGCCATGCAGTTTAAAAGGTCAATTTTTGATCTTTATAGTCGTGCATAAACATGTTATGTTTTTTGTTGTTTTAATTTAACAGCAGGTTCGAGCGCAAATTCTAGGAAATTTTATTTTACATTAAATAAAGACCCTAAAAGTATTCTAATCAATTATATGCAATTCACAAATCAACACAAAAAACATTAATGTGTATTACAAACACATTAACAAATTTAATAAACACACACTTAGCATTGTATAATTTTATGTCTGTGTTAGTAGCAACTTTTAATGCAATTAAAATAAAGGAAAAAATTTAAAAATCTGTAAATCTGCAAATCGGCTAAAAGGAAATACCTTTCAAATAATATACGTTTGGTCAAAATCGGGATAAAACGGTAGAACAAAACATCAGTCACAAGAAATCGCCTAGCCTATTATTATTATAGATTAGTTTAATTTTGATTTGTTAATTTAATTTAATATTTTCCCAATTTTTGTAGAACTATGATTCAATTTTGATTTCATTTAATTTTTATTATTTTTTTTATATATTGATCAAAATTTTAAATTTTACTTGTAAATGTTTTAACATCATTGCTTATTAGTATTACTCCTCCTTTACTCTAATCATAAGACCATAGGTCTTGATTTTTTATTTGAAAAGCTTTTTGAAGTGGGTATGACTTTTCTCAAAACTTTATCATTCTTTTTCTTCAAAATGTTGTTGGTTAACATAAAATACGAAATAGATTTTATATACTTAGTTACTTTCTCTCTTATGCATCCTATTAATCGAGCTACACAGGGCGTCATTTTTTAGGCCCTAGGTCCAGAATATTATCCCAAGAGTCTTTGTTGCTGAACTTAGATCTGAATTAAGAATTTTTTAAGTTTTCGCGAAATCCTTCGATCGTTATATTTAAGACTTTAGGCTATATTAAGGAGTGAATATGGCCTGGTATCTTTTGTAGATTCACGGTATGCTCCTAGATTTGGTAGAGGGACCGAATACATTCCCGTACACATTTTGACTTGAATAAACTTTTTTGATCCCAAGTCTTTTCGGAGCAAAAAGGCTGTACACGAAATTATTAGGGATTCAATAGATTATTTTTGTTGCTAAGTAAGTTGCATGATTCTCTGCCTTAGAAATACTACATTTATCAGGGAATTTAAAAGACACGAATATCAAGTTCCCCCGAGTAAGCCCCTGATCCTCTGCACAGTGTTTCCATCTTCGACTTAGAAAACATTAAAATAGGGATAGTCAATAAGTCGTTTCGAAAACATAAAAAACAATTCTTTTTGGGTTCATCCTTATTTATATATCAACATAATGTCCTTCTCATTCGATGTTCTTCATCCATAGATTATCCAATTTTTTTATGCCCTCCACAACGTAAGATTTTAAAGAGTCCTCAAAATAGGCTTTTGTTACAGGAATGGCCTCTTCATCCGACTCGAATCTCTCCGAGCGAGCCATTTATTTTAATTTGTAAATACGTAAAATTCGCTGGAAGTCAAATCTATAGTGGCAACAAGCCGAACCCCAACTCGTGTATTTTTGTCATCAAAATTGCACAAGTGTACAATACCTATACCACTATGTGGTTTGGGTATAATGACTTTGTGCTGCTGTTTGTAACTGCCATCTATTATTATACCAATCGACTCAGAATCATGTTCTGAATCACGTTCTGAGTCGATTTAGCGATGTCCGTCCGTCCGTCCGTCTGTGTGTCCATGTAAACCTTGTAATCAAACTACAGCTCGCAAATATATATATATAAAATTAATTTTCTGTTTGTTTGTTTGTTTATTTTTTTGTTTGTTTGTTTGTTTGACCGCTATACAAATTTTTATTTTTCAACGGATTTTCCTGAAATTTTGTACACATAATCTCTATACCCCAGGGAAAGTCGACGTCTTCTTCGTACCGGTCACGCCTCCTGTTACGCCCACTTTTTGTATACAATTCATATTCTGTTTTTTGGTACATTTGTGCGCTACATAATTTTTTTAAAACGGATTTCTCTGAAATTTGCTACACACGAACCCTGTACTACATAGAGGTCACCATATGATTCTTGCTGGCCACGCCTACTTCTACGCCCACTTTTTATATGAAATTAATTTTCTGTTTTTTGGTATATGTATTTGTTCACTATAGAAATTTTTATTTTTCAAGGGATGTCTAAAATTTGGTCACACGATCTCTATACTACAGGGAAGGTCATCTTATGCTTCTTATAGGCCACGCCTACTTTGCGCCAACTTATATGTATATAAAACTTATTTTTTTTCTTTTATTTGTTTCTTGATTTGATTGCTATACAAACTTTTATTTTTCAATCGCTTTTTCCGAAATTGAGTACATATTCCAGGGAAGGTCGCAATATGATTTTTACCGACCACGCCTACTTTTTCGCCCAATTTTCATATACAATTCTTATTTTGTTGTGTGGAATATTTCTTCCCTATACAAATTTGTACTTTTCAACGGATTTCTCTGAAACTTGGTTTAGACGGAAATAACTACACGGTGAACAAATTCCCCAAACTTAAAAAAAGGTACCCAAAAGAAATGAACAAATTCCCCATTTTTTTTATCGAAATCAAAAATGAACTTACTCCACAAATTCATTCATTTTATTGGAGAATTTGTTAATTGGGAACTAAGTACTCAGCGCCTGGTAAGCATAGTGAACCATTTTTCAAGTCAAATGCCTTTTTATCCCGGGCAAGAACGGGTAAAAACAGCTAGTATGAATATATTTTTATGAAATTTGGTACATAAGCTTTTGTCGGCGAGAGAATGAACGCCATTGAAATTCGTGAAATTCCGCTTATGTTCAGAACTATTCCCCATACAAAGGACCCATATGAAGTCGACATAAACTGCCATAAGATCCAAATTGTCGTATAGATCTCAGTTAAATTGGGTTTGTATCTGTTTATTATATCTATTAATCAGTAGTCCAAAAATAATCCCTATAGGACAATACTTAGTCATAGGCCCCATATAGAGCTGCTTACCCATCTTCACTTAAATCTATCAAAAAAAAAAAAAAAAAAATATTGCACAGATTTTTTCTGAAATTTGGTTTGAATATATTTTTTCAAAATATAAGCGACTTTACCAATTATGGTCAGGATCGGTCCTTTTTCGACATAGTCCACATATAAATATAGCACAAGATATGAACTTCTTCATAACTGCAGCCAAAAAAATTAATAGTAATGCCACTCATGCCACTTTATGCTTATTTTCTATATCTAATTGGTTGGACAGGTGTCTGACCCATGGTACATGGTATCATATAGTCGGTCTAGACCTTCTCTAATTTTCTTACTTGTTCTTATTTGATTTCTTCGCTTAATTGTCCTAAGAATGAATAACTAGCAGATCCCAGCCCTCAAAAATTCGAGTGCAAATTCTAAGAAATTTTATTTTTTCATTTAATAAATTATTTTATAATATACTAAAAGTATGCTGAACAATTTTAGCCAATTCACAAGTCAACACTATTTAAATATCAATTGCGTTATTGGCGTTACTTGTTTATGTCCAAAATAATTTTTCAATTCAACAGTTTTCATATACAATTTTTTCAAACACTTTCTTAACAATTTTAATAAACACACAGATATCATTGTATAATTTTAGTTGTAACTTTAAGTGCATTTTACTCCAAACAAAAAAAAAAAAAAAAATAATAATATAAAAATCTCTAATTTTGGTGAATAGCTAAAAAGAAATACCTTTTAAATGAGTTATGTTTTGTTAAAGTCGGAGTAAAACTGAAACAGTTACATCGGTCACAGGAAATCGCCTTGCCTATTAATGTTATAGTTATTTTCAAAATTTGTTTTCGTTTTTCAAGTAGCAAATTTAACAAATTCCATGCATATTCCAAACAACCGTTGCATTAACCTTACGAAATGTACGAAATGTTCTTGTAAAATTATTAGCTTTGGCTGCTGCTTTTGATTTTTTTTGGGGGTAGTGGTGCATGTTCCATCAGAAGTTAAATATCGACGAAGAAATTCATGACGATGGGAATGAAAAAGTTTTAAACCAGCTACGGAATCAGCACGATTGCATTTATTTTTGATCGAAAGCAAACGCGGCACTTTGTGAAATGCCAGTGGCTTTAAACAAGTTCACGGATTTTAACCCGTCGGACGCTTGCAACTATATCGTGGACATTTTCAATGATTTCCGAAGTAACTGGCTCAACTGAACGTCCAGGACGACTTTCGTAATTTGTAGATATTTGACCACGTTAAATTTATTTACCTAATTGCATACAGTCTGGTGCAAATGTTTCATAAATTTCGTCTTTGATTTATTTAGGTGTTTTGCCTTCCAAATAGAACTGGTTGATGACACCACGAAATCTATTTTTCAAAAGAAGCAAAAGTTCTCTCAAACAATCGATTGTTAAAAACAATTTTATGACAAATTAAGCTATAAATTTTAAATTCGTCGCTTGCAGCTTTACTACTTACTTTGTTTTAAATCCTTAGTGCTCCTATTATGATTTGTAATAACTTATTGATTCACCCATGTATTACAAAAAGTAACAAGTAAATCAAATAAATATCTAATAATTCGAACCCCAAAGTTTCTGCTCTATAAATACAGAGTTTGAGTACAGTGCATAAGGATAGATACAATAAAATTTTTTATATTTGGTACTTTATGCAGATTTTATTTAATATTTTTATTCTTAAGTGAAACTAAAGAAAGTACTGAAATAACAATGTATGCCAAACGAGAAAGAAATTCCTGTTATATTCTCTGTAATAAATGGACAAACAATTATAACAAGGAAACTGTATGAGTTTGTATGTATGAAGAACAAATAAAGTATTTGTAAAAATTTTATTGAGCATACAAATACAGTAACTATATCAATATCGAGCTAAAAAAGTATCTGGTGGTTGAAATATACTTTATATGGTCATTATAACAGAAATTCAAATTTTATATGGAACCTCAGTAAGGGCTGTTAGATTTTCATTCTAATGGAGATTGGGTCACCAGGATCTTCCTTATATGTTGTCTGAGCGGAAACATTGCTATAAATTTGTAAAATATGTTTGCGACAGCACAGTCGTTGAAATTTCATGCGTCCGACTATATCTACGTCGGCGTATAGCTCGATCATATATAGCTTGGATAAGTTTCGCCTCCAATACTGGCCAAAATTTATTTTTATTTATTTATTTATTCAGTCTATGGAATCATCCTTACAGACTACTTAAAGTATACATTTATATTATAATTTATATATATAATTAAACATTTAACAAAATTGATATATAACATTTAATTAATTCATTTAATTTAATGCATTTAAGTGTAATATAATATCTCTTCTCACAATATCCAAACTTTTATTAAAATCAGTAAACTGATACAGCATATTAAACTCATCACAAATTCTATGAAGTGGATTAGAATTAGCATAGTTTGTACAATAGTATTTGATAGTTAGAAAGTTATAATTTCTTGATGATCGAAAAGGAATATTTATATTTATTTTGTTGATAAGAAATTCAGATTTAAGACTACCATTTAACAGTTTTAACAGGAAAGTAACATTTAGCATATGTCTGCGACTTTTCAATGTAGGAAGCTTAATAAGAGCCAGACGATTTTCATAAGATGGCAACCTCATATTAGGATCCCAGCCCAAACCACGAAGACAAAATAACAAAAATGGTTTTTGAATTGAATCAATTTTATTCGAATGTATATGACATTGCGGACCCCAAACTACGGACCCATATTCGAGTATTGGTCTTTCCAAGGTAGTAAACAATTGTTTTGTCGTATACGGATCCGGATCCCACCGTTTAATGAATCCCAGTACACCAGTAGCTTTATTTATTGTTAGCGAAATATGACTTCTAAAGTCTAATTTTTTATCCAGAAGTACGCCAAAGTCGTTGAATGAATCCACTAATTTAAGCACAGCATTATTCATGATATACTGACCATTAATTGGAATTAATCTTGTAAAAATCATATATTTGCATTTTTTGACATTTAGGTACATTAGATTAATATTACACCAAGTAGTTAAACGACCAATATCATTCTGTAAAAGTGATTGTTGATCAAGATTGTTGAGGGTAAAAATTAACTTTACATCGTCTGCATACATTAATGTAGTTGAGTGTTTAATTACAGAAGGAAGATCATTTATAAATATCGTAAATAAAAGAGGTCCCAAGTGACTACCTTCAGGTACACCAGATAATACTTTTATGTTGTTGGAATACGAGTTACGAAACTTAATACATTGTGTTCTGTTTTTTAAATATGATAAATAACAACTGTTTGTTTCATAATTATAAAACCATCATTTACCAAAGTTGTAAGCTCCAAAAGATTTGTTATTGTAGAGCGTGATTTGCAGAATCCATGTTGCGTTGGAGATATGATAGAGGACACATGATGTGACAACCTGTCATATATAAGTTTTTCAAATAGTTTTGGAATAGCACTTAATTTAGCAATACCTCTATAATTCGAAATACTAGCTTTAGATTCAGACTTAAAGAAGGGAATAATAAATGATTCTTTCCAAATAGGAGGAACGTAACCCAATTTAAGGGATATGTTAAACATATAAGTCAAAGGATATGTTAAACATATAAGTCTGGTGTACCTGTGCGCAGCGCTTTAAAATGCAACTAGGAGCACCGTCAGGACCAGCAGCATACGACAATTTCAATTTTGTCAGGGCATTCAGAACTGTATGTTGATTGATGGATGGTATATTAATAATTGAAGATTCCGATATTATGTATGGATACAGATTATTGCTATTAAATACTGTCGAAGAATAAGTTGATGCAAAAAAGTCTGCAAACATATTACTTATGGAGTTATCATCTGAAGATTCTAAATCACCGTACTTCATAACCGAAGGAAAGTCCGCAGTACGTCTTTTAGAATTAATAGATTTATAAAATGATTTTGGATTATTTTTTAGATTATTCCTTACTTTAATTAGATAGTTATTATAGAGCAATTGATTAGCAATAATAAATTCCTATCTATCAATGTTCCATATTTTCTATAATTTTTGTACATTTTGTTTTTCTTATTTTTAAGTTGAGATAGATGTTTTGTATTCCAAGGAGGACCATTCGATTTAGGAGATAACATTTTAGGTACAGATGCCGAGAAACATTCAAAGAGGTGATGATAAAATGTATGCAAACACAAGTCCAAGTTATCATTGCAACGAGATAACACATTTATCCAGTCAATTTGGAATAGATGGAGTTGTAAATCTTGGTAATTAGTTTTATTAAAGCAAAAGATTTTATCGCTGTGAGTTAACTTTTTTTTATGAAGAGGATAGGAATAAATAATCATTTGATTTCTTTATTATCCATGTGGTAGCTATGTTAAAACTATCAATTTGTAAATTGATATTTTTGTCCATAAATAGGACTTTACCACTCACTACTTAGTCGGCTTAATCTCATCTCATTCGTTGTTATTACTGACACTGCTATACTAAATAAACAAAACTTTTTAAAACTTCGAAGCTGTGACTTTTGATGGATACTAGGTCAGATGATGCCGCCGGCATGTAAACCGCAATATTTTTCTGGTTGTTATGGAGTCTGTGGGACCATATGTGTCAGTTTTTTTTTATTAACAAACCTGTTAAGACAAAACTGAGCCTCATCGCTGAACATAATCTTTCGATAAGATATCTAGACCCCATTCGGTGAAAGAATAACGTATGTGATGGTCTCGTGGCTTCAATTCCCACACCTTATATGAGTGCAGGCCAAGAACCAGAAATAAGTACAGTATGATAGTTCGATTAACAGCTAAGTTCAATCAAAGCAAAAAAACACTTTTACGTTGACTGCTTTTCGAGTTTTGTAAATATTCCACTGACTGCCCATTTGTTGTAAATAATGGAAATAGCAGGAAATTCAAATCTACCGGTTATTATAACTAAAAGAGCCCAACTCTAAAAATTTAAATGCATATTCTAGGAAATTAATTTTAATTTTTTCATTAAATTTTTTCTTTCAATGTTTTTTTAATCTATATATATTAAAGTTATGATATTAAAATAAAATTCATTAAATTATGAACTTTGAAATAAAATTAATTAAATGTCACACAGAAGATATATAACTGGGTTTGTTAATAAATAATTTCATAAGAGCTTAAATGTATGATAATCAATTTTAGCTACTTCTGTAGCATATAACGAAGTAGAATTAGGGGGTTTATTGGCAGATGTTATTTCAGCAAGGTGGTTGCATGCACTTGTTCCAGCTTTTGCTCATCGAAGGGGAAGTTCGGGGCCTGCTGCATTCTTGCCAACGTTGCTACAGTAAAATTCTAAAGGTATGCATACTGATGAATAAAGTAGGGGGAGGGGAAAAAAAGGAGCTGAAAGAAAACAAATATATAATAATGTCAATCGTATATCTTGGATGTTACAGATATATAATGCTCACCCTACCATGATCTCTAAATAAATTAAAAACCGGAAAAGTAGCTACATTTTGAAATCTCATTACTAACGCAGCAAATGAAAAACCAAAAGTTTTAAATCAAACAGATAAATTTAAATTTAAGCACTAATCATATTGATTTATTTAAAACAAAATTCATTTAGAAACAATAACAAGTAAGAAAATTTTAATCGGTCTAGACCGACTATACGATACCCTATACCATGCGTTTAGAAACCCTATATCTTAGGCCCAAATAACTGGACATAGAAAATAAGCATAAACCAAATTTGAGTGGGATTTTGATTAATTTTTTGGCTGCAGATATGAAAAGGTTCATATCGGATGCTATATCTATATGGGGACTAGGCCCAAAAATGGACCGATCCTGACCATGTTTAGTAAAGTCTCTTGTATTTTTCAAAAATATATACAAACAAAATTTGAGAAGAATCAGTGCAATATTTTTGTTTTTTGATAGATTTTAGTGAAGATCGGGAAGCAGCTCTATATGGGGCCTATGAATAAGAATTATCCTATAGGTATTATTTTTGGACTATTGATTAATGGATATAATAAACGCATAAAACCCAATTTGACTGAGATCTATATGATAATTTGGATCTTATGGCAATTTATGTCGATTTCATAGGGGTCATTTGTATAGGGACTAGGTCTGAACATGGACCGAATATCACTTATTTCAACAGCGTCCATCATATGGGCGATAAAAGCTTATATACTAAATTTCATCAAAATATATTCAGGTTGATTACAAGGACGGACGGACGGACGGACGGACATCGTTAAATCGAATCAGATAGTGATTCTGATTCGATCGGTATAATTAAAGATGGATGTAGGTCAAATATTTTTGGCAATTACAAACAGCAGCACAAAGTCATTATACCCAAACCACATATTGGTATAGAGTATAATTAAAGTTGTATTATCGAAATATTTATGAAATATCATTTTTGTAAAATATTAAAGATAAAAAAAAATAATAAAAATGCTAATTAGGTTATACAATTTTATATTATAAATAAAGTTATTTATTCATGAAGAAATTTTTAATTAATTAAACCAAAAATAAACAAAAACTAATTGAAATCATAACAAATAAGAAAAGAACAATAATTCAATTTATCCTCTCCAATTATTGGATTCATAATTTTTATAAAATTTATCCAACGAAAAAAAAAATATATATATACAATAGTTGAAATGATATTAAAATTAATAAAATTTATGGTTAATTTAAGTGAAAAAAAAATTATTTAATCAATTGAATTTGATTTAAATTGATAGGATAAAAAAAATGAAAGAATACAAAAACAAAATTTTATTGCTTTATGGATTATATATATTAGGGCGGGTCGATTTAAAAATCGCCCAAGTGACAAGGAAAATCGTATTCTAGGAATCAAAATAAGAACCTTTGCCCGAGGAACCATACCTCTAAAACGAATTCTGATGTCCCGACTTTACATTTAATCTAAAAATTAGAAATAAAGCAAAAAATATTCATGTTTGAGGGGGAATTAATTAATTCTCAGCAAGGATTAATTTGAAGCATTAATTTGGTACTTACAAATTTATCTCCATTTGAAGGTTAAAGAAATTTTTGTTAATTAAAAAAAAATCAGCAATTAAAGAAAATCACCTTCACTTGACGATGGGTTGATATTGAAGTGGCAGAGAGCATTGTCCCGATCTTTTACGAAAGCTTCGCTTTAGAGCGTGATTTGACAAAATTGAAAAACAAACGCAATTTTTTCCCAAATTTTAACAAATCGTGCGTAAACAAGTATGCGTATAAACGTCAATCATGTGTTAGGAGTCAAATATTGTGGTGAGATAAAGTCAAGTGTACATATAACAAATATAATATTCTAAGACGTATAAATAAAATAAAATAAAAAAAATTAATAATGAATTAAAATTCAGAAAAGTGCTGAGCAGGCACCTTTACACTTCACAATTCAACACGATTTAATAAACACACACGCAGCATTTTATATTTTTGCTTAGATATGTGTTTTATGTTAGTATTAGTAGCAACTTTACTGATACTGATGAATTTTACTCAAAAAAAAAATGTTCCAGATGGTGAAAATCTGTTAATATGGTGGACAGCTAAGAAGAAATACCTCTGAAATGATATATTTTTTTGTCAAAACCGGTTGATAACTTGACGCGTAAATTCGTTCACAAGAAATCGCCTTGCCTAGTAATATTATAGATGAGCCATACCCCGAAAAAGGTTTAAGCGCTAAAAACTAGAATTTTTCAGAAGGTTTTTTAAATAACTTCGGTTTATCTTTCGTATATACACTTTATAAATTTACACTTAAACTAAAATTGCTTACAATGGTGCGTGGTAGAATAGAAGAAAGCATATATTTCTAAAATTCATAACTAAACTGTATTTTTAATCGGACCGGTTTTTGGCATTTCGGCCTTCATCAGCGATTTATTGTACATACTGATAATTGTTATGTTATAATTGAATAGATTGTTTCTCTATGCAATTTTTCTACTTAGGGCGCACAGTGGTCAATTTCGCGAGATAGCGGTCAAAACTCTATAACTTTTGACCGGATTGGTATTTTTTTACGCAATTTGTTTTGTTCAGCAGGACGGACCTTAAGCTTCAATTTGCGAGTTCAAACGTAAAAATCGACTGATAGGAACGTAAGTAATTTGGAGTTAAAAATGCATTTTAATTTTTTGTTGAGTTTCCATGTAAAAGTTGAATATTTTGACATTTTAAATAGGTATTTTTTTTATAATTTCTTATTTTCTTCAATCGTATTTTACAACCAATACTTATTTATTATTCCTAAACTTAGTTTTTTTCAGAAAATGCCAACATTTGGCCCCTGACATTTATTTAGTCTCAATATTCACAGGGGCCAAAGGTTGGTTTTTTTGGAAGAAAGCTAATTCTTGTGAGGATTAAACTGAAAAAAAAAACACTGAAATTCCCAACAATATCAATACCATTTGGATATATTATATACAGAACACAACATCGATAAAATTTTAAGTAAACTTTTACTATTGATTTAAAGTGCACATATATTTTATTTAAATGTATTAATAAAAATTTATACTAAAATTAGAAACAAATTATAATCTTTAAACTAGTATTAATTAAACAATATTAATAAAAATTTCTTCCAAATAGCTTTGATTTTAATTTTGCAGTAGTTGTTTAGCTTCTTCATCTAACTCTAATGAGGTTGATTTCCATTTTTGTCGAATACTGGACATATATGGGTCTGATGTGCACAACAAAATATTAATAAGATCTTCATTAGTACAATATCTGGAAATTTTTCTTGTATTGTGCTCGCGAAAGAATCTGTAGTCTTTGTTCCTTTTTTCTTGGGCTTCTTCTGAGAGATCTCCAATTGGAAGCATATTGTTCTGAATTATTTGTTCCCAATGGAGCAAAATTTTGTGAACTGTGGTTGGCATATGAATATTTTTGGTTATAAAGGGTTGCTGTCTCATTAGCATACTGACCAAATTTTTTTGCATTTATCTTTTTGCTACATGCTATAACTTGTAATATGATTTGGAATCGTCGTATTAAATCATAATCTACTCCAGTTATAGACGCTGCAGTTTCTGGATCGGAAAAAAATCTCCTTGCTGTGTTTCCATCATTAGAATTTCCTTCTCCTTGCTTTGGCTGGTCAATTATAAGGCCTATCTCACGGTATTTTTCTTGAATATCTTTTTTTTTTGCTTTCTTTTTTCCAAATTTTCTTTGTTGTTTCTCACTGTTTCGCCTAACGGGCCAAATTCCAAATTGTATCCCAATTTAAGAATATGCTCCATAAAACGAATTCTAGCATGAAGAAGTGACATTCCAAATTCATATGCTTCATTAAAACTATCGTCTTGTGTTGGTGGTTGGCTCAATTGACTTGATGTTTTTTGGCATATGGTGCAGCTTGACGATGACTTTGTTTTGGTTAAAGCTTGTGCAACTTTTCCATCAATCATTGTGAGACACATTTTAAAATTTACTTCAATGTCTTGGTCATCAAATTTAAATGTTACTGGTTGAAGTTCTTTAATTTGATCATCTATTTTTCGAACTTCTTCATCTATGACATCTTGAGTCTCCTTTTTGTAAGCAAACTTTATTGGTCTACAAAATTTTGTTGACGAGGGAATTTCATTCTTCCATACATCTATCTCTGCAGCTCTACTAGTTGACGGCTCTGAACCAATATAAGTTTTTGTTAAACGTAATGGAACGAAAGAAATCATGAATAAATTGGCATCTGATGAATTTTCCGCATTACAATGTTTGTATTGTTTCTGGCCAGAGGACCCATCACATCCCCATTTAGAAATTAAAGTCATGCTGCAATTTTTAAACTTCTTTATATAGTCAGCATCAAATGTCTTTTTAATAATCGTTCTGCAGTGTGTTCAAAAAGATCCTGCAATTTTATTTCTGCTGAACTTGAAGTTACACTAATAGCAGTTGGTGAAGGTAAGCAATCTTTTTTGGCAGAAACTATATCTCGATATGATGGAAAAATTCCACAATTTTTTTCATTGGTTCGCTTCCGCAATTCTGTATATTGGTTTTTAGTCATTTTTAAATCCAAAAATAGTGCAAATGCTTCTTCTGGAGTAAATTTATTTTCTTCAGTTGGTGTCGGCATACTTTCTAAAATCCTTTTTGTGCGTCTGGGGCTTGCTTCCACTATTTTTTCAATGATAGCAATTTTACCCTTTTTAGTTTTCGATGGTTGAATTTGATGCAGAAATGAATCCTTTATGATGCTACAAGAAACTTCTTCATTGATATGTTTAAGCTTGCGTCTTCGTGATCTTTCACTACAATTATCAATTGGCTTTGCTGGTCGACCACCTTTTCCAGTTTCCGTGGTAGTTACTGATGGCTTTTTAAAAATAAGTTTATTTCTTAGCCATTCTTGGTTGTGTGAGTAAAACAATTTCTTGTTTCTGGAACATTGATTGTACCGTTTTCTTAAAGTATTTAAAAAGTTTTTTATTTTAAAGTTATGAATTTTAATTTCTTGTTTGTCGCATATTTTGAAGACTGGATTATTCATTATATGTAAAATAATGTCGTTTTCATCTTTCCGTTCAAAATATATATCAGATAGAACACTATAACTGAATTTAGCCATTGTTTAAACAATAATGAAGAAAAAAAATGAATGCATGGATTAATATACTATTGCTCGAAGTTTCAACATAATCTTTTTTACCTCTTTGAAACATAATATAACAGGTAGTTGGTTTTACCAGTTATTTCCATTGGTTCTAAATTTATTTGCTATTTTCACGTATTTAAGTTGTGTAATATTAGATGGCAATAAAATCTTTTTTACCTTTTCCAAATGAATTGCCAGATACCACATAATTTGAGAGTTCTATTGTCATTTTTTTTCAAAATTTTGATACACCCTTCTATGTGGACTAGGTCCAAATATGGGCCAACTTCTCCTAATTTCAACAGAATTATTTTTTGGGTCAAAATATATGCATAATAGCCACTTTCACATACAAATAACTTCTCAAAAAATATGACGTGCATTTGTACCGAATATCTTACCTTGGGTCAGAAAAATTGCTGTAGCTCAAAAAGTGCAGTCCCGATGCATGGACATGTACATACAGGAATCTGGGGGAGAGTTGGGACTACAAAATAGTAGATTTGTGTTTTGACTCAGCTTGACTCACAGGAGTTGTGCTCTATGAAGTAGGAAATTTCCGAGAAATTTGACCTTTTTAAAAAAAAAATTTAAATTGTTCGGAAAACAGTAGAGCTTCAATTTTTTTACGAGTAATAGGAAATAAGTTAAACTACAACACAAAATTTATTTCGTCCAAAAAAAAGTTATGATCATTTAAACTTTAAAAATTAACTGAAAATATCATAAATTTACTAAATTCTGAAAAAGCCCATTTTGGACCACCCTGTTCTCAGTGAAATAGTTGAAATAGAGTTCTAATTTTTTGGCTCCCGAGGTTCACTACTGTCTACTTTCATATGAGTCTAATAACTTTAAAATCGGAGAACAAAAACCAAAAGGAGTTTTGGCCTCTATCTCAAAATATTGACCACAGTGGGGCGGTCTTCTGGTTTGAACCTGCGTCTATCTCACATACTTGCACTTTTTGCTCGTGCGCTTTAACACGCTCACCTAAAGTCAGGCCTACGAGCAGTGTGGTTAAGAATCAGTTTTTCTTCGTATTAATCTCAGAAGATACAACTCTGTTGAAACCAACAATCATTATTTTTGAATTTTCTAAATATCTATGCATTGCTTTTACTGTAAATTCGTAACGGTACTTTGCACACGTATGAAAAATGATGCAAATGATCGTAAGTTAAAGAATTTTCATCAAAAAACGAAAATCGAATATCATGTCATTGAAGCTATTTTCGAAAACATGGCTCATATTAAATAAGTATTTCTCTCAATATAATGTTGTTATGAGGGTTTCACATATTATTTGTGTTTTTATTTTTTTATTTTCAAAAATTTGAGTACTTCTTGGGCACAGTGTACTTACAACCAGCAGTTGCATATATTATGTATAAATTGAACATATAAATTTTAAGGAAACATAAACTGCATTACGGCATTAAAGAAAGAACAACATGGAAATGCAGTTTTTAATTTATTGAAAAAACAATTTTTACAATTTTCAGTTCAGTTAGTTACTTAAATATATAAGAGATTTACATTTAATTAAATCAGTTGTTTTAAAAATAAAAAAGTAGTTTTTTAGTTTAAAAAATTTTATTTATTTTGATTCACTTTAAATTCATTTACAATTAAGACTTTTTGTCCTAGTGCTAAACTAATTTTTCAAAACTAAAAAAGAGCACAATTATTCTTTTCGACTATATTGAATTTTATTAAAAAAATTCAGTCACATTGTCGGAAATTAAAAAATTTGGTTTCTGCAGAGAATTTATTTATTTTAAATTCAGCATTAAATATTCGATGTGTGTAAGTAAACAATATTATATTAAGGCATGATATGCCATAAAATAACTCCTCTCCCTGTAAGATCAATTGTTCCGATTGCTAAAATGCTGGACGATCATTTACACTACAGAATCATCGTGTGAATTCCTGTGAAGAGGGTTCTTCATTAATAAAAAACTTTGGCTTGACTTCTTCATTGACCATTGTTATGAAATTAGTATCAGAATTAGAGTTAGTTCGACTTTCGTAGATCATTAGATAGTAGATAAATGTAATATATAAAATTATAGAATTTTTTTTGTTGTGAAACAGAATCAGATATGTTCCGGACAACTGATATTTTTTTTTTTTAGATATTTATAGAAGTCTAGTTCCTTGATATAGTTCTTTTATGGTATGTACGTGCTGATAACACTGTAGAGCGAAAACATTGTCATGGTCTTGGCGGTGGAAGATTGTTATACCGAACAATTGTATTAGGTAATTATAGTAAATCCCCCAAAGTGTTGGTCCTATGTGGACACAGTCAAATTTTAAGGTTTTCATTCTTTGGCCAATACTATATTAAATAAGTGTAATAGTCTTATAGTTATTTTGAACAAAATTCAGAGTAAAACAGTGCTATATAAATGTCTGGTTTACAAACCAAATGTTGATTCCTTGTGAAGTTTCTGGCTAGCATAATTTTTCCGTTGTTTATTGACAATCGAAACATACAGTTGTAGAGTATATTAAAAACGCGTGTATATAATTTGTAAACAAACAATTTTAGCTTTCAATTATCTCGTTCGATTATACTTGATAATGGTTTCGAAACGCAAAAAAAATCTGGGGCGAAAATCTGCAATGAAGACTAACACCAACAGATTTTAACTGCTTTCCGGTACACTAGTAGTAGAGTACTATTACTACACTAGTAGTAGAAAAGAAGTTGAAGAAGTTTTCGAATATCATTAAAAGTATGATGAAATCACAAAAAAATGTAACACAAATGACACAAAGTTTTTTACACATCCTATTGAGGACAACAACAAATTTAAAATCATTTTGGTCGGTCTTCAAGAAATCGATTTAAAATCAATTACTGAGGAGTTCATAAATGCATATGGCATAAAACTTTTATTTTTTTTATTTTATTTATTTATTCAGTCTATGGAATCATCCTTACAGACTACTTAAAGTATACATTTATATTATAATTTATATAGGTATATAATTAAACATTTAACAAAATTGATATATAACATTTATTTAATTCAGTTAATTTAATGCATTTAAGTGTAATATAATATCTCTTCTCACAATATCCAAACTTTTATTAAAATCAATAAACTGATACAGCATATTAAACTTATCACAAATTCTATGAAGTGGATTAAAATTAGCATAGTTCGTACAATAGTATTTGATAGTTAGAAAGTTATAATGTCTTGATGATCGAAAAGGAATATTTTTATTTATTTTGTTGATAAGAAATTCAGATTTAAGACTACCATTTAACAGTGTTAACAGGAAAGTAACATTTAGCATATGTCTGCGACTTTTCAATGTAGGAAGCTTAATTAGAGCCAGACGATTTTCATAAGATGGCAACCTCATATTAGGATCCCAGCCCAAACCACGAAGACAAAATAACAAAAACTGTTTTTGAACTGATTCAATTTTATTCGAATTTATATGATATACTGATCCAAGGCTACAGACCCATATTCGAGTATTGGTCTTACCAAGGTAGTGAACAATTGTTTTGTCGTATACGGATCCGAAAACTCTTTAGCCCACCATTTAATGAATCCAAGTACACCAGTAGCTTTATTTATTGTTAGCGAAATATGACTTCTAAAGTCTAATTTTTTATCCAGAAGTACGCCAAGGTCGTTGAATGAATCCACTAAATCAAGCACAGCATTATTCATGATATACCGACCATTAATTGGAATTGATCTTGTAAAAATCATATATTTGCATTTTTTGACATTTAGGTCCATTAGATTAGATTCTGTAAAAGTGATTGTTGATCAAGATTGTTGAGGGTAAAAATTAACTTTACATCCTCTGCATACATTAATGTAGTTGAGTGTTTAATTACAGAAGGAAGATCATTTATAAATAGCGTAAATAAAAGAGGTCCCAAGTGACTACCTTGAGGTACACCAGATAATACTTTTATGTTGTTGGAATACGAGTTGCGAAACTTAGTACATTGTGTTCTGTCTTTTAAATATGATCCAATCCATTTTATCAGCAATATACCAAAGCCCATACGGTCAAGCTTAAACAACAATAGATCATGATTTACTTTATCGAATGCCTTGCTAAAATCATTATAACTAACATCTGCTTGTTTCATATTAATAAAACCATCATTTACCAAAGTTGTAAGCTCCAAAAGATTTGTTATTGTAGAGCGTGATTTGCAGAATCCATGTTGTGTTGGAGATATGATAGAGGACACATGATGCGACAACGTGTCATATATAAGTTCGTCAAATAGTTTTGGAATAGCACTTAATTTAGCAATACCTCTATAATTCGAAATGCCAGCTTTAGATCCAGACTTAAAGAAGGGAATAATAAATGATTCTTTCCAAATGAGAGGAAAGTAACCCAATTTAAGGGATATGTTAAACATATACGTCAAAGGAATATACAATAAATGTGCGCAGCGCTTTAAAATGCAACTAGGAACACCGTCAGGACCAGCAGCATACGACAATTTCAATTTTGTCAGGGCATTCAGAACTGTATGTTGATTGATGGATGGTATATTAATAATTGAAGATTCCGATATTAAGTATGGATACAGATTATGAAATACTGTCGAAGAATAAGTTGATGCAAAAAAGTCTGCAAACATATTACTTATGGAGTTATCATCTGAAGATTCTAAATCACCGTACTTCATAACCGAAGGAAAGTCCGCAGTACGTCTTTTAGAATTAATAGATTTATAAAATAAAATGATTTTGGATTATTTTTTAGATTATTCCTTACTTTAATTAGATAGTTATTATAGACCAATTGATTAGCAATAATAAATTCCAATCTATCAATGTTCCATATTTTCTATAATTTTTGTACATATTGTTTTTCTTATTTTTAAGTTGAGATAGATGTTTTGTATTCCAAGGAGGACTATTCGATTTAGGAGGTAACATTTTAGGTACAGATGCCGAGAAATATTCAAAGAGGTGATGATAAAATGTATACAAACACAAGTCCAAGTTATCATTGCAACGAGATAACACATTTATCCATTCAATTTGGAATAGATGGAATTGTAAATCTTGGTAATTAGTTTTATTAAAGCAAAAGATTTTATCGCTGTGAGTTAACTTTTTTTTATGAAGAGGATAAGAACAAAAGCATGATATCTCAAGTGTTGGATGGTATATATCTTCCGGATTGGAAATAGGGCTATGCCGCAATATTGAAAAGTCATTAGGTTCATTAACGAAAATAAGGTCCAACAGTCTACCAAATGCATTTGTGACGGAGTTGACTTGGAAAAGATAATTTTCCAATAAACCATGAATAAATGCAGCTGAAGAAACGGAATAATGAGATGGAACTAAATAATTGGTATCAGGATTAGCTTTCCAGGATGTAGACGGCATGTTCAAATCTTCAATTAACATTAATAAATCAGATGGTTTTATATAATTTTGGATTAAGTCAACAGCTTTCAGATGATCCTCATAAACAGAAAGCGGAGAGTTAGGCGGAATGTATGAGCAAATAATGTATATGGACCTGTTATTTATTTTAGCTAAAACACATATAATCTCGATATGTAAAAAATCGTTTCAGATAATTTCTTCAGACGAAAATTCGCAACCAATACGCCGCCACCAGACTTTTCTATTACATTATTACACTGATTATTATTATTATCAGATTCAATTCTTTCACAACTTTCTCTTTCTTTCTGAAAATTTGATATTTAGGGCAAAAAATCTCAGAGTTATTAACTTTTTTACTGAGCCAGGTCCGCGCAAATATAATATATATGATTATTGAAGCCAAAGCTATTACAATAAATTGACGAAAGTTTTGAATTAAGCGCCCCGGTAGGTGAGTAGGTAGCGTGCTCACCTATCATGCAGGGGTCGTGGGTTCGATTCCCACCAGAGGTTTTGGTGTGTCGCTGCAAAAAAAAAAAAATAATTTTCGCTAAAAAAAATTCATACCTCTAACGTTTTGATACAAGATGTATATTATTTTTTTGGACTTTGATCAGCGGATTTGGGAAGCCGAGCATTATCTTCTTTTCTATATATAAATTCACGTATTAATGCGTTTTTAGGCCAAAAACTGCATCTACGATTTGTTCAAATAGGTATTCAGGAACAATTATTTTAAATGATGCTCTATTTCTGGTATTCATTTTGTAAACACTAATATCCTCAGGAATACAGTTTCTAATTTTAGAGATCACATAAAATTTCATGTGCGAAACGTGTAGCAAATACAGTTTTCTTCGGAGGGATTGTTCGCAACCTAGGAGTGGGTATTGATTCAATACCAGTTGTAGGCACTATATTTGAAGTAACAGATGTTGAAGCAGATGGGATTGGTGATGCAGCATCAAAATTAATCAATCGACCAGCGTTTTCAGGATTATAAAGTAAATTATAAGCCGTATAAGTTCTAGGCATTGAAGAGATATTTGGAGCAATAATGTTCAGAGCATGCTGAGTACTATGGTTATTAGCATTTGATGTAATCGGAAATGCTGCAGTTTCATTTAATATTGGAGTAGGTTTATTAATTAAAACTTGAACGTTGTTTGAATGAGAAACAGCAGGATCAATACCAGTAATATATTGAAAAGGATTTGGTAAATATAAAGCAGATGCAGTAGCAGTAGTACCATTCTGATGTGCGCCATTAGGACCAGGATTCTGACTAGAATTTTCTGTATTCAAGAACCTTGGAGACTTACGACGAGTTGGGGATGGTGACAGCAATCCCTCTGAGGACTTGAAATCATCAAAAAGCTTGCCATAAGCATTAATTTGACCAGATAAATTATTAAGGTTTTGTTGAATTTGCAAAAAATTATCTTTCGTACCTTGAAAGAAACGATAAAAGTCAGCACCAATTTTTTGACATCCATTACAGCGCCAGAGCAAGTTTTTATGTTTAGATATTGACTCAGCAACCAAACCAGACAGGCCACTTCATTTAAAGTGACATAAACCATGACAAAGCCAACAGGTAAGCATTCTTTCATCATAATCAACCAAAGAGCAGCCTTTTTCAAGCATGCCATTATTAAGCTCTACAGGTCAAAAACAGCACAACTTTAAATAAGGTAACAGATTTGTTAACTACGGTCACGAAAAACGTTTAATCACAATAGAGTTTAAGATAAAACCCCAAAAAACGGCAACGGTAACGATTATAGTAAAGCTACGATCTGGCTACACACAACCAACCAGTATTTTGGGTAAAAGAAACAGCTGTAGACAATATTTCTTGTTGATAGTTTTCGTGTAAATATTGAGTGTTTTTTTTTATTTTTTTTTTTTATTAATATCTGTTCGGTTCACTTTTATTTTTGTAAATAATAGTTATTGTGATCAAAACTCTCAATTTTGTATTAGTTAAAATTTAAATAGTGCCACACTGATGTCAGCAGTTATAAAAATATTGTATTTAGAACAAATTTTATATAAAACTATGTTTTAAAACTGTAGATTTTAATAAATATGAGGAGATATAAAAAACACGTCTGACTCCACCGACGACACGAAAATTAGAGTGCAAACATTAAAGAGCTGCAAACTTCACGTCCCAGTCCAGATGATGCATTATATATCATAGAATTTCGAAGAAATCAGATTTAACTGAAAGAGCTATGGAAAATAAAATACTTCTACGGTATAGTGGTATATTGAAAAAAATTCCAGTTATGGTGGAAGAGGTCCACACAGTGCTTAATATGTGCTAATAGGGTGCCCCTTAATAAAAAAAAGTGTTCAAACTGTCGGTCTCACCCCTACAAATATGCGAATATCAAAAAAACTGAGAAATACAAAGTTTTGGGCCAATCAAAAAACGTTTAGTCGTGGCGCAATGCGATTGAAAATTTCAAGTGTGTTTATATGGGGAAAATATGACTTTTTTTTTTTCAGATTTTACGAAAATTTCGTTCTATAATTTAATTTTTCCGACAAGCTGTTACATAATTCGGGATCAGTATTAAATTATCATTTTAAAAGGCTATAAAACTTCAAAATCGTATGAAACCTCGCCAAGAAATAGCAAATGCCCCAGACCACTTTTGTGCCAAAAAAAACTAGGTCATGAAATTTGTTGGCATTTTTTTCAACTTTGAGAAATTGATTAAAGCCATCATTCTTTTTTGGTCTCTATACTTATAAGTACTCAGATGTGAAGTATTGTTTTATTACCACGTTGTTACCCTATTGCGCATTGAGACCGAAAATTGGAAATTTTTTTGATAAAATTTTTAAAACTCCTTTTTCAAGTTTGAAAAAATTTTCTTAAACAAAATTTAAAAAAATTAATATATTGCTTTAAGGTTTTATTAAATACATTTTGCAGATTAACTGTGGGAATTTTTAAGTAAATCCCTCTACCAGATTTTTTTTGACAAGGATTTTATTTTTGCGGATTTCGAGAAAACTTGGATTTTTGTGAAATATTCTGTAAATGTACTCTTTCTAAATACTTTGTATCAAAAATTCATCACTTTTCTACTTTTAAATGTTATATTTTATCTTAATAGCCTAGGGTTTCAGAAAAAAATAATATGACTCCATTAACCCTTTTGAAATTGGGGTCACATATGACCCCAAGCTAATAAAAGACAATTTATTTAAAAAATTCAAATATTTTGTAAGTGCTGTCCAATTTTTAGATGCGACACTTAAAATATAATAACCAAATGTGTAGAAGTTTCGTTCCAAAAATTTGGGATAAATCCGAGAACGTTAACCCATTATTTGCCAAGGCCAGCTTTGGATTTTAAGTTATTTTTAAATAAAAATTACCGAAAACGAGTTTTTCTATTACACTCGATGAAACCACTATGTAGAATTTAAGAAAAATAATTCGGTTAATTTTTTTTATTTAACCCTTCAGTGCTCTTGAGATCAAAATTATCCATTGAGATCAAAATCATCCAAAATTATCTATGGTGCAATTATCTGCTTATTGCTCGCGAATATATATTAAAACAACTTTTAATCAATTTTGTTATAAAATTACTTTATATAATAAAGTAATGGTCGAATATTTTGCGGTCTCACTCACCAATTTGGTGGATATTGATAAAAAAAGCCCAAAAAAAAAAAAAATTTCAGGCCAATCGGTGAAGATGCCATTACTTATAATGGTTGACATTTTTGATTTTTAATAATCGGTCGCTTTATATTATCTTCAATGTCACGTACATCTTTTCAAACTTCTAACATTTTATTTCCCAGTTTTAAATAGTTTATTAAATAAAAGTAAATTTCAAATATAATAATATATATAAAAGTTAATATTAAATTAATACTACTCTTAATGGAATAAATTACAAAACTAAATCAAAGTGAATTTCAAAAAACGTCCTATTTTTGAGACATATGACCTAAGTTGAGTTAATTTATATTCGCGATCAATAAGCAGATAATTGCACCATAGATATATCACAATGGATAATTTTGATGTCAAGAGCACTGAAGGGTGAAATAAAAAAAAATTAACCGAATTATTTTTCTTAAATTCTACATAGTGGTTTCATCGAGTGTAATAGAAAAACTCGTTTTCGGTAATTTTTATTTAAAAATATCTTAAAATCCAAAGCTGTCCTTGGCAAATAATGGGTTAACGTTCTCGGATTTATCCCAAATTTTTGGAACGAAACTTCTCCACATTTGGTTATTATATTTTAAGTTTCGCATCTAAAAATTGGACAGCACTTACAAAATATTTGAATTTTTTAAATAAATTGTCTTTTATTAGCTTGGGGTCATATGTGACCCCAATTCCAAAAGGGTTAATGGAGTCATATAATTTTTTTCCGAAACCCTAGGCTATTAAGATAAAATATAACATTTAAAAGTAGAAAAGTGATGAATTTCTGATACAAAGTATTTAGAAAGAGTACATTTACAGAATATTTCACAAAAATCCAAGTTTTCTCGAAATCCGCAAAAATAAAATCCTTGTCAAATAAATTCTGTCAGAGGTATTTACTTAAAAATTCGCACAGTTAATCTACAACATATATTTAATAAAACCTTGAAGTAATGTATGATTTTTTTTTAAATTTTGTTTAAGAAAATGTTTTCAAACTTGAAAAAGGAGTTTTAAAAATTTTATCAAAAAAATTTCCAATTTTCGGTCTCAATGCGCAATAGGTTAACAACGTGGTAATAAAACAATACTTCATATCTGAGTATTTATAAGTATAGAGACCAAAAAAGAGCGATGGCTTTAATCAATTTCTCAAAGTTGAAAAAAATGCCATCAAATTTCATGACGTAGTTTTTTTTTTTTGGCACAAAAGTGGTCTGGGGCATTTGCTAGTTCTTGGCGAGGTTTCATACGATTTTGAAGTTTTGTAGCCTCTTGAAAGGATAATTTAATACTGATCGCGAATTATGTTACAGCTTGACGGAAAAATTAAATTATAGAACGAAATTTTCGTAAAATCTGAAAAAAAAGTCATATTTTCCCCATATAAACACACTTGAAATTTTCAATCGCTTTGCGCCACGACTAAACGTTTTTTGATTGGCCCAAAACTTTGTATTTCTCAGTTTTTTTGCTATTCGCATATTTCTAGGGGGTGAGACCGACAGTTTGAACACTTTTTTTCCCTCCATATAACGAAGGGCCACACTAATGTGCTATGATTGAAGATGGATCGACAAACTGTTTTGGAAAGGCTGCATGCATAGGTTGTGGAGGTCCACATGATTTTTCAGTATGTCAGATGAAAATTGATAAATTTATTTTAAATTAATTCAAATTAACTTTTTCATTTAAAAGGAATCTGCATAAAATATGCAAGTTACCGTTCGTTCTTATATTACACTGATGAAAATGGTGGGTTTTGGAATCAATTTGATGTTTTATGCAAACTCTTCCTCACTAGTGGCTTTTGAATCTTTCAGTGTTATCGGTTTTCTTCAAGAAAGGGTCGAGTTGTGTTAGGTGTGGGAAATGGTGCTGCGTTTTGTTAGAAATATGTTACGCCATCTCCAAATCCTAACGAATCTTGAAGTAAATTCAAATAATTTGCACAGTGCATAAATATTTTTGGGACATCCTGTATACAAAGATAAAACCAAATACCTTGTTGACTGGTCCGTACAAAGCCAACAAAATATTTTTATTTCGCATTTAACTTTAAAAAATGAAAAAAAAATATATATCTCATTATGAATTGAAAATAAAAGTTGAATATAAAAAATATAAACATGAAATCCCAAACAACAAACCGAAAGCACAGACCAACTATCAACTATCATCCAATATACAAACAAAACTACAACAACAAAAAAAAAAACAAAGAACTTTATAGTCGGTCATGGCCTACCATGCTACATCCTATGCTTCTATTCTTCGGAAAAGGGTCTAGTCATTAGCAGACATAAAAAATAAGTAGAAACCAAATCTTAATGAGATTAGTACATGTTTTTTCACATCAAATATGTTAGGGTTCATATTGGATGTGATTATTGTATGGGGACTAGGATCAAAATTGTCGGATCAAGACCATATTGAGTGTTTCAGAAACATATACAGACTAAAGTTAAGTAAAATGTGTCCTACTTGTGAGTCTTTACATAGATATAATTGAATATCGGGAGCTACGTTATTGGGGAATATAAACAACATTGGTCCCATACTAAACAACAATATATATCAAGGGCAATTTACTAGCACTAGCTCAATGTACCCTGACCAAAGATTGGTGTAGCACAAAAAAACACAAACTACTACAAAAACTTACTTTGAAACCTTTAAAACAAAAGCAAAAGTTCAAATGTAGTGGGAAAAAAATTAAACAAACTTAAGCATGATAGAAAGGATAAACACTGCTGCCTGGTGTCCTCTCTAGAGAAAAATTAATAATAACAAATGCAAACAATAAACAATATGGAGAGAAGTTGTTCACAATATACTTGTATTTCGGTGTGTGTGTGTGTGTGTTTGTGTGTGCATCATTGTGTTGTAACGTTGTGTGCCTTCAACTCAGTTGGTTTCCTTAACAAATGGCCACTACTGTGGCATATTTAAGTAGTTGCACACAAATAAATAAACAGCAAAACACACTGATACACAAATGCATTATGCTGGCGTGTTTTTTTTTTTTGCATTCATGGCAAATCATGAATCCATAGAGTACACTGTTATACTGTTCGCATACATTTCCTAATGACAAACGTAAATAAAATATAAAAAATATAAATTTTTTTAAATACTTATTACGGCCATTATAGTGGCTTGAATTTAAAGGAAACTTTTCATTGTTATGTTTAATTAACTTTTTATACTCGCATGTATTCTTTGGGTGATACCCTAAACATTATTACAATAATGCCCGTTAAAGCACACGAAATCTTATTCCTAAAAGAAGAATGAATATAAGAGAATTTTTTGCTGCCAAAAATTTTTGTCGTTTTCTATCAAAAGCCGTAAACTCTTTGCACGCTACATTTTTTATAGTAACATTTAAATAAACACAATTATATTTATTTTACCAAAATCTATATATATATATAATTCATTTTCTGTTTGTTTGTTTGTTTGTTTGACCGCTATACAAATTTTTATGTTTCAACGGATTTTCCTGAAATTTTGCACACACGATCTCTATACCCCAGGAAAGGTCGCCATATACTTTTACCGGAAAGGCTTACTTTTACACCCACTTTTTATGTAAAATACATTTTCTGTTTTATTCATATTTGTTCACTATACAAATTTTTATTTGTTAATAGCTTTTTCTGAAATTCGGTACACACGATCCCTGTACTCCAGCTAAGGTCACCATGTACTTTTTATCGACCACTCCTACTTTTACGCCCACTTTTTATATACAATTCATTTTCTGCTTTTTGGTATATTTGTTCGCTATACAAATTTTTATTTTTCAACGCATTTCTCTGAAATTTGGTACACACAATCTTTGTACCCCAGGACAGGTCACCGGGTGATTCTTGCGGCCACACCTACTTTTACGCCCACTTTTTGTATACAATTCGTTTTCTGTTTTTTGGTATATTTGTTTGCTATACAAATTTTTATTTTTCCACGGAATTCTCTGAAATTTGGTACACACGATCTCTGTACTCCAGGAAAGGTCGCCATATGCCTCGTACCTACCACGCCTACTTTAACGCCCACTTTTTGTATACAATTCATACTCTGTTTTTTGGTACATTTGTTCGCTAAACAATTGTTTTTTAACGGATTTCTCTGAAATTTGCTACACACGATCTCTGTACTCCAGAGAGGTCGCCATATGATTCTTGCCGGCCACGCCTACTTCTACGCCCACTTTTTATACAAAATTAATTTTCTGTTTTTCGGTATATTTGTTCACTATAGAAATTTTTATTTTTCAAGGGATGTCTAAAATTTGTTCACACGATCTCTATACTACAGGGAAGGTCACCATATGCTTCTTACAGGTCACGCCTACTTTGCGCCAACTTCTATGTATACAAAACTTATTTTTTTCCTTTTATTTGTTTCTTTATTTGATTGCTATACAAACTTTTATTTTTCAATATCTTTCTCCCAAATTTAGTACTTATTCCAGGGAAGGTCGCCATATGATTTTTACCGACCACGCCTGCTTTTACGCCCAATCTATATATATAAAATTCATTTTCTGTTTGTTTGTTTGATTGTTTGTTTGTTTGTTTGTTTGATCGCTATACAAATTTTTATTTTTCAACGGATTTTCCTGAAATTTTGTACACACGATCTCTATACCCCAGGAAAGGTCGCCATATACTTTCTACCGGCCACGCCTACTTTTACGCCCACTTTTTATGTAAAATCCATTTTCTGTTTTATTTCTATTTGTTCACTATACAAATTTTTATTTGTTAACAGATTTCTCTGAAATTCGGTACACACGATCCCTGTACTCCAGCTAAGGTCACCATATACTTTTAATCGACCACGCCTACTTTTACGCTCACTTTTTATATACCATTCATTTTCTGCTTTTTGTATATTTGTTTGCTACACAAATTATTATTTTTCCAACGGATTTCTCTCAATTTTTTGGTATATTTGTTCGCTATACAAATTTTTATTTTTCAACGCATTTCTCTGAAATTGGGTACACACGATCGTTGTACCCCAGGCCAGGTCACCGGGTTATTCTTGCTGCCACACCTACTTTTACGCCCACTTTTTGTTTACAATTCGTTTTCTGTTTTTTGGTATATTTGTTTGCTATACAAATTTTTATTTTTCAACGGAATTCTCTGAAATTTGGTACACACGATCTCTGTACTCCAGGAAAGGTCGCCATATGCTTCGTACTGGCCACGCCTACTTTAACGCCCACTTTTTGTATACAATTCATTTTGTTTTTTGATATATTTGTTCGCTATAAAAATTTTTATTTTTCAACCGATTTCTCTGAAATTTGGTACACACGATCTCTCTGCCCCAGGGAAGGTCGGCATATTCTTCGTACTGGTCACGCCTATTGTTACGCCCACTTTTTGTATACAATTCATATTCTGTTTTTGGTACATTTGTTCGCTACACAATTTTTTTTTTAACGGATTTCTCTGAAATTTGCTACACACGATCTCTGTACTCCAGAGAGGTCGCCATATGATTCTTGCCGGCCACGACTTCTTCTACGCCTACTTTTTGTACAAAATTAATTTTCTGTGTTTTGGTATATTTGTTCACTATAGAAATTTTTATTTTTCAAGGGATGTCTAAAATTTGGTCACACGATCTCTATACTATAGGGAAGGTCACCATATGCTTCTTACAGGCCACGCCTACGTTGCGCCAACTTCTATGTATATAAAACTTATTTTTTTCCTTTTATTTGTTTCTTTATTTGATTGCTATACAAACTTTTATTTTTCAATGGCTTTCTCCGAAATTTAGTACATATTCCAGGGAAGGTCGCCATATGATTTTTATCGACCACGCCTACTTTTACGCCCAATTTTCATATAAAATTCATATTTTGTTGTGTGGTATATTTCTTTTCTATACAAATTTGTACTTCTCAACGGATTTCTCTGAAATTTGGTTTACGCGGAAATAACTACACGGTGAACAAATTCCCCAAACTTAAAAAAAGGTACCCAAAAGAAATGAACAAATTACCCATTTTTTTAATCTAAATAAAAAATGAACTTACTCACTCCCCAAATTCATTCTTAAATTTTTACATATTTTTATTTAATGAATTTTGTTAAATATTTATTTTAGTAAACATTTGCATACTGCTCTCAATATATGTCCTACAATAAATGCATTCAAAATGAGTATTATTTTCAATAGCATCATTTCGTTGCGCGGAAGCTAAGCGCACGGGGAATACAGCTTAGCTAGAATATCGGAATGATCTGAAAAATGTATTTTGACAATTAAAATTAGTTGGCAACAGCTCCGCGGTAGCACAGGTGTGGCTGCCAAACGCGCGGACACGGACGCGACGGATGCGGACGCGACGCGCTCTCGGAACACAGCTCAGCTAAAATATCGAAATGCTATAAAAAATATGTTTTAGGAATTAAAATAAGTTAACGAGAACTAAGCGGCAGCACGGGTAGTAGCTGCGAGGAAAAAAAAAGGAAGCGGCGTGAGGCGCGCGGAGCGCGGACGCGACGGATGCGGATGCGACGGATGCGGATGCGACGGATGCGGATGCGACGGATGCGGATGCGACGCGCTCGCGGATCACAGCTCAGCTAAAATATCGCAATGATCTGAAAAATATATTTTGGCGATTAAAATAAGTTGACAATAACTGCGCGGCGGCACGAGTGTGGCTGCCAAACGCGCGGAAGCGGATGCGACTCGCTCGCGGAATACAGCTTAGTGAATTGTCGTATGATAAGTTTTATCTACGTATGTGAAATAATTACCTGTTGATCAAAATAGGCCACACGTATACTATAAGCAGTTGCTTAAAGAAACCTTGCGACACAATATTAAACGTCGCATTAGTATTTTATTTCTGAAACTTGAATTTGGCGTCTCTGCTCAATGATGATCACTTATTGAATGAAGTAATTAAATTTTTAAAAGTTCTGATTCCTTTAATTTGCGAACCATTCCGTTATATTTGATGTTTATAAATAAACTGAAAAAAAACTTAAAGCGGTTTCGCAGCTTATTTTTGAAGCATTTTTGCTTGAAATAAAAAATGAATTTACTGCCCATACAAATTTTTGGGGAGAAAATTCATTTTATTGGAATTGTTAATTGGGGACTAAGTACTCAGCGCGTGGTAAGCATAGTGAACCATTTTTCAAGTCAAAGGCCTTTTTATCCCGGGCAAGACCGGTTAAAAACAGCTAGTTTTCATATAAAATTAATATTTTGTTGTGTGGTATATTTCTTCCCTATACCAATTTGTACTTTTCAACGGATTTCTCTGAGATTTGGTTTACATGGAAAAACCTAAACGGTGAACAAATTCCCCAAACTTAAAAAAGGTACCCAAAAGAAATGAACAAATTCCCCATTTTTTTAAATCGAAATAAAAAATAAACTTACTCCCCAAATTCATTCTTAAATTTTTACATATTTTTATTTAATGAATTTTGTTAAATATTTATTTAAGTAAACATTTGCATACTGCTCTCAATATATGTCCAACAATAAATGCGTTTAAAATGAGTATTCTTTTCAATATCATCATTTCGTTGCGCGGAAGCTACGCGCACGGGGAATACAGCTTAGCTAGAATATCGGAATGATCTCAAAAATATATTTTGACAATTAAAATGAGTTGGCAACAGCTGTGCGGCAGCACAGATGTGGTTGCCGAACGCGCGAAAACGGCGCGCGGAGCGCGAACGCGGACGCGACGGATGCGGACGCGACGCGCTCTCGGAACACAGCTCAGCTAAAATATCGCAATGCTCTAAAAAATATGTTTTAGGAATTAAAATAAGTTAACGAGAACTAAGCGGCAGCATGGGTAGTAGCTGCGAGGAAGCGGTGCAAGGCGCGCGGATGCGGACGCGACGCGCTCGCGGAACACAGCTTAGCTAAAATATCACAATGATCTGAAAAATATATTTTGGAGATTAAAATAAGTTGACAACAACTGCGCGGCAGCACGGGTGTGGCTGCCAAACACGCGGAAGCGGACGCGACTCGCTCGCGGAACACAGCTTAGTGAAATGTCGTATGATAAATTATATCTACGTATGTGAAATAATTACCTGTTGATCAAAAGAGGCCACACATATACTATAAGCAGTTGCTTAAAGAAAGCTTGCGACACAATATTAAACGTCGCATTAGTATTTCATTTCTGAAACTTGAATTTGACGTCTCTGCTCAATGATGATCACTTATAGAATGAAGTAATTCAGCATTTTATAAAAAACTTCTAAATTAAAAAATTTTTAATTGAAATAAAAAATGAATTTACTGCCCATACAAATTTTTGGGGAGAAAGTTCATTTTATTGGGGAATTTGTTAATTGGGGACTAAGTACTCAGCACCTGGTAAGCATAGTGAACCATTTTTCAAGTCAAAGGCCTTTTTATCCCGGGCAAGATCGGGTAAAAGCAGCTAGTAATTTATATTGTTTTTTAATAACACTTCTTATTTATAAATTTTATATTTATAAATGAATTTCTTAATGAATATAAGGGTAGCCCATTTTTCAAAAATGCTGTCAGTTATGCATGCCGCCTGCTTCTCAACAACTGTGTGACTGTAGCAACCATGCAGTCACGGAAGAGATGGACTTACAATATCCCAATACAATCGAAATTACAGAAGCAATCAAGAGCATACGAAACAATAAAGCACCTGCGCCAGATAATGTAGTACCTCCATAACTATTGTCAGCTGACCCTGAAACTAGTGCGCATATAATATTCCCATTTATAAAACACCTTTGGGAAAATGAGTCCCACCCCAGTATATTGAAGGAAGGCATCATAATCAAGCTCCCTAAGAAGGGCAACACACAGATCATGCATTGATCATGTGAACAGCCTGCGCGTGATTATTGAGCAGTCGGCTGAATGGAGAACGCCACTTTGCCTAGGACTTATTGACTTCGATAGAGCATTCGACACCATACACCATGGCGCAATCTAGTGCGCACTGGAGTGCAAAGGCGTCCCGAGAAAGTTGATTAACCTTGATAAGGCCTTATATGATAATGCCACAACGTTCTTGCAGGAGTAAGACAAGGCTGTTTGCTTTTCCCCCTGCATTTTAACATCGTTTTGGACGTAATAATGAACAACGCAATGAGAGGTTCCTGCGGAATAAAATGGCGGATGCAAGGAAGCCTGCTCGACCTCGATTATGCGGATGACTTTTGCCTGCTCACTCACAAACATACACATTTGGCGGAAAATCTACATGCTATTCACGCATGCGCAGCTAGAGCTGGATTGAAAATAAATATCGGTAAGACAAAGACGATGTCCATCAACACAATGCCGCCGCAAATCATCACTATAGATGGAAAAGTAGTTGAAACGGTCAACTCGTTCATGTATCTCGGTAGCTTCATAAATGACAACGGAGGAACCAAAGAGGATATACTACACCGAATCAAGAAGGACGTGGAGCTTTTGGAGCATTGGACAATGTGTGGCGATCTCGGTTCATCTTCAGAGGGACGAAACTATGGATTTTTAACTCAAACGTCAAGTCTGTCATTCTTTATGGATGTGAAACGTGGAACGTAGCATTGACTGAGCTAAACGCACTACAAGTCTTCACGAACACGTGCCTACGTAGAATCGTGAGGAGATTCTGGCCGAATGTAATATATAATGCGGAGCTATGGAGATTGACTAAGCAGAAATCAGTAAGCCAGGAAATAAAAGAGTGCAAATGGAAAGAGATAGGACATACCTTAAGAAAACGAAGAGCCGATATAGCCAGACAAGCACTGGAGTGTAACCCGCAAGAGAGTCATAGAAGAGGTAGGTCTGCAAACACCTGAAGAAGATCTATGGAGACGGAAGCAGTGAGATTGGGACGAAGTTGGAGTAAAATTAAATATTTGCCATTAAATAGATCTGAATTTAATAATTTTGTTGCGGCCCTATGTTCCTCTCAGGAATAAATAGGAATAAATAGCCTTCATTATACGGAGGGAAAAAAGTGTTCCAATTTTGCGAATAACAAAAAAACTAAGAAATTAAAGTTTGCGACTGAAATCTCGAAAAATTAAAATTTTTGCCATTTTTTTTTTTTTTGGAACCGGAATACCATTTATCAGCTCGCCTTGAAGCATGCGTCATCGCAATTATAAAATGCGGCCAACCAATAATAAAGTTATAAAATAAAATAGCTGCCACCTTACCTTTTTTGCAAATATGAAATATGAAGAAGAAAAAAAAAACTAACTATTTGTATAATAAGTGCTTTTATAAAAACAAAGGATTCATTAAAGAAAAAACTGTATGAAGAATATGAAATATTAATTATTTCAGTGTAGGGAAGGATGACGAAAACAAACATGTTGTTCCTTAATCCTTATTTTGAAGCTGACACCTAGAGGACTCTATCTTTATTATATATTCCATTTTAATATTTGTTATATATTTAAAGAAACTATTTTGTTGTATTTTTTTGGCATTCGTTGTTATTTCGTAGCATATAAAATTGTTCGTTTTTTCTTGCGGCAAACTTGGAGATATTTTATAAGAAAATTATTTTGGAATTTGCACATTGTAATAAAGGAAAGTATATATTTACTTCACATTTCATGAAAAAAACAACACTCTTTTCTTTGTTTTTCTTACTGGATTTTTCCTAATTTTCGGTTCCAGATTGCTAACCACCCTTTTTGTCGTATTACAAGGAAATTCATTTGGAATTTTTTACATGTATATTGTAGTATGCATTGTGTACTCATATACAAACATATTTGTTTCATAGTTGTTTTATATTAGGTTTATTGGAAGAGGCTTAAATAGTATAACTCTTTGCTAGAATTCTAATTTCTTTGTTTTCAGCAAATGTATTTGTATTTAACTTTTTACCTAACAAACTATCGACTGCTTTAGTTACTGATGAGGGTTGGTGACTCTTCCCGAAACAGCTGTATAACCTCTCATGCAAAAAACATTTGATCTTGGGCCTGAATAGTCTTAAACTCAATCAGTAAAAAATTTATTTTTAAATTAAAGGCAGCGAACTTTATAAATGCTTAACAAAGAACAATTTCTCAGCTTTATCGACAGGTACACCGACGTATTGGCGTACTGATCCACAAAAAGTTCCAGACTTATTAGATTTTATTGTCTATAATGGTACACCTATCTATAAATTGGAAATTAAAAGTAGTTCCGATCTGAGTTCAGATCACACACCAGTTTTAGTTAATCTTAACGTTCCAGTTAAAATGAAAACTCCTGCATACCAAATTTTGTCATCAAAAACAAACATATCCCTGTTTCAACAATATTTGGACGAAAATGTAAATCTTGATATAAGCCTTAAAACCGAATTAGAACTAGATGATGCAGTAGAATATTTCACCAACGAGACACATAAAGCTGCGCATTTCAATTTGCAATTTTAACACTTCTCTCGAAATTGGTCAACTCCTTAGAGAAAAAAGAAGGATGGGAAATAAGTAGGAACATTTTTGATAAACGTTTATTCAATAAAGCTTGCAAGGACCTCAAAGCCTTGCTGGTTGAACATAAAAATGAAAAAACCTCACAATTTCTTGAGAATATAAATAATTCAAAATACGAAGAACACCTCCTATGGAAAGCTACAAAATTTCTTAAAAGACCAACTAAAAGGAATATCATCTTAAAAAATGCAGATAATTCATGGTGTAGAACTGACAAAGCCACCTCTGACGCCTTTGCTATTCATTTTAAAAACACATTTGTGCCGTTTTCTTTTAACACAGCAACACAACAAGAAGAAGTTTTAAATTTTTTGGACTGTCCTTTGCAAGTGGACCTTCCAATTAAATGTTTTACACCTAACGATGTTAAAGCGGAAATAAAAATTTTAAATAAAAAAAGGCTCCTGGATATGACCTAATTGATGCGAAAGTTGTTGGTAAGTAAACGAATAAATGCGTCATGTTTTTAACTATGATTTACAACACAATATTAAGGCTTGATCATTTTCCATCACAGTGGAAATATGCGGAGATCATAATGGTTCCAAAACCGAACAAACCACAAAATTTGGCAACATCATTCAGACCAATTAGTTTACTAGTCATTTTCTCAAAAATATTTGAAAAAATTTTCCTTCGGCGATTGTCACCGATTCTAGAATCCAGAAATATTATTCCCGAACATCAGTTAGGTTTCAGACACAATCATGGTACTCCAGAGCAGATTCATCGAATTGTCAATGTTATAACTGACGCACTAGAGAAAAAAAAATATTGTTTTGCAGTCTTCCTCGACATTCAGCAAGCTGTCGACAGAGTCTGGCATCTGGGTTTACTATACAAAATTAAAAAGTTTTTGCCTGCACCTTTTTATCTATTTTTTAAAAGTTATTTATATGATAGCATTTTTATGTTAAAAACAATGATGAAAGATCAGAACTATACGAAATAAAAGCTGGAATACCCCAAGGTAGTGTACTGGGTACAATTTTATACACTATTTATACAGCTGATATGCCGATCGTTGATAATGTTATAGTGGCTACATACGCAGATGATACTGCAATTATTGCTACAAGCGACTGCCCTGTAGAAGCATCTTCGTTTGTCCAAAATGAGATCAATGAACTTGAATATTGGTTACGAAAATGAAATGTAAAAGTGAATTCTCAAAAATCTCACCATACAACATTTACATTGAGACGAGATAACTGCCCATCTATCACTATAAATAGTAATTCCATTCCAACGAGTGAAAATGTTAAATATTTAGGAATGGTTGTTGATAGGCGGCTCACCTGGAAGGCTTACATTAAAAATAAACAAGAACCACTTAAAATTAAAATCAAAAACTTTACTGGCTTATAGGCCCAAAATCTCAGCTAAGCTTAAATAACAAATTAACTATATATAAAATTATATTAAAACCTGTGTGGTCATACGGTATACAATTATGGGGTACCTCCAGTAATTCGAATATTGACACACTTGAAAGATTTCAATCAAAAACATTAAGACTTATCACTAACGCTCCATGGTATATTACAAATAAGGCAATTAAAAGAGATCTTTCTATATCAACAGTTAAAGACGAAATCAGAACCATAAGTGAAAGATACCTACAGAGACTAAGCAACCATGTTAATCCAGTGGCAATAGCTTTATTAGATAGCACAGGCGAGATCAAAAGGCTTAAACGCAATCATATACTAGATCTACCATTCCGTAAATAATCATTATTCAATATGTAAAAACAAATGAAAATAACACTGTAAATATTATTAAATTGCAATAATTAATATTCTTGTGTATCTCACTGGAGATACACAATATCTGTGATATAACAATAACCATCAAATTTGCTTATTATCCTTGGATAGATTGTAAATAAAGAAATATTAATAAAAAAAAAAAATTAAAGAAAGTTTTGAATGCAGCTAGTTTTCAAATTTTTTAATAAGATTTTGAAAGGTCTTCAAAATAGGCTTATGTGGCGGTGATAACCTCATGAGTTGTTTCGAATCTTTTTCTGCCCGAAGCATTTCTTTAAACTCAGTAGCAGGAAACAGTCTGTGGGGACCCAATCTGGAGATTAAGTTCGATGAATACGTTGTATTTTTGCCACAGAAACTCTGAAAGTGGATACTCTTGTGCACACTTTTTCTTTTGGCTAAATGAGGGTGTTTTTTTCTTGATTTCTTCACCTGATATTCTCTAATTATTTTCCTGATTTCAAACAGTCAATTTAGCTTATTCCATTAGAAAATGATTCTGATTCTGAGTCTTTATCAGATATTTTTGGTAGTAACTAACAAACAACAGCACATACTCATTATACCCTGGTATAAAAATAACCAGACATTGATGAAAATTACAAAAAAAAACTTGCAAAATAAGTACAACCAGTCAATTAAGTTTGTATGCATAACATAAAAAAATATAGATTCAACGTACAATGATGAAAGAAAATCTAATTTTTTAAAAGAAAATATTGGAAATTTTATTTCGAAAAAAAAAAAAAACAACGAGAAACTTAGCGTCTTCAGATAACAACAACTTAAGCGAAAATGTTCTCAAAAATATGTCAAACAAGTAAGAAAATTATAGTCGGTCGAGACCGATTATATGATACCCTATACCATGCGTTTAGAGACCCTCTCTCTCAGGCCTAACTAACTGGATATAGAAAATAAGCATAAACCAAATTTGAGTGGGATTTTTATTAATTTTTTTGGCTGCAGATAAGAAAAAGTTCATATCGTATGCTATATCTATATGGTGACTTGGCCCAAATATGGACCGATCCTGACCATATTTGGTAAAGTCTCTTGTATTTTGCAAAAATATATACAAACAAAATTTGAAAAGAATCCGTCCAATATTTTTGTTTTTTGATAGATTTAAGTGAGGATCGGGAAGCAGCTCTATATGGGGCCTATGACTAAAAGTTGTCCTATAGGTATCATTTTTGGTTTACTGATTAGTGGATGTAATAAACACATACAAGCCCTATTTGACTGAGATTTATATGATGATTAGGATCTTATGGCAATTTATGTCGATTTCATAGGGGTCATTTGTATGGGGGCTAGGTCTGAACATGGACCGATGCTCACCAATTTCAATAGCGTTCATCCTATGGCCGACAAAAGCTTATATTACTATCAAAATATTTTCATATTTGCGATCTGCAGTTTGATTACAAGCTTTACATGGACACACAGACGGACGGACGGACGGACGGACATCGTTAAATCGAATCAGATAGTGATTCTTATTCGATCGGTATAATAAAAGATGGGTCTAGGTCAAATATTTTTGGTAGTTACAAACAGCAGCACAAAGTCATTATACCCAAGCCATTATACCCAAGCCATTATAGTCGGTCTAGACCGACTATACGAATTGTTGCTGTAATACAAACTTTTCCCACCTCATTTTCAATTTCCATCTCTAATTTTGGTGCAGAAATTTTTGGATGTTTTTGCATATTGCGCACGATAATTCATTTCTCACTGGGTGTGAATGTGGTTGGGTGACCAGATCTTGGCTTGTTATTATTATTTCCTTGTCTTCTGTAACTTTCTATTGTTTTTTGGATGGTTGCATGTCTTTTTCCAACCAATTCGGCTATTGGTCTTTGAGTTTTGTGCTCCAGGTAGAGTTTAATTATGACTTCTCTGAGATCCGAAGACAATTCTTTGCCCCGTGGTGCTATTTGATGCATGTTTTTAATGTATTTTTTCCAAATATACAACCAAAACTTTTAAAAACACTGTAAATCCTAATCAAAATCTATAATATTAATAGTGTAGGCGCTTTCTTGTGACCGATGTTTTATTCTACCGTTTTATTTGATAAGTATTTATTTTTAGACGTTTTCAGATTTACAGATTTTTAAATTTTTTCCTTTATTTTGAGTAAATTGCATTTAAAGTTACTACTAACACATACATAAAATTATACAATGCTATGTGTGTGTTTATTAAATTTGTTAATGTGTTTGTAATTAAAATGAGTTTGTTTTTTGTGTTGAATTGTGAACTGGCTATAATTGATTAGCATACTTTTAGGGTCTTTATTTAATGAAAAAATAAAGTTTCCTAGAATTTGCGCTCGAATTTCGAGGGCTGGAATCTGCTAGTATAAAATAATTGTTCTGAAGTTCACTTTGTCACCTTACACGCAAAGACCCATAATAACCTGTGCGTTTTGTATACAAATTTTATTGATTATATTTTTACATCAATCAGAAAAACAATTGCTTGTAAATCTAACGGTGCTTTCAAAACTGGTTATTCTAACTAGATGCTGGAGGCTAACATAATAAACAACAAAACAGAAAAATAAAGACGGCAAGGTAATAATACTGACTGTATGTACAAGTCCACATGTGGACTTCGAAAAGTCACATTTCTTTATGACTATGGAATAGTGTGACCACTTATTTTTGACAAAAAATGGGTTAATAATGATGTAGAAACAGATATCTTAATATTATTGTTGCTCTAAGTTGAAAAATAAGTATTTTTTAAGGAATTCCGATAAAAATTTTTCATCAAGATCTGTTGATATTTCTAGCCCATGGGGGAATTAACTATTATATTATTTAAACGTTATATAGAAATACTTCTCGATATTTTGGAATAAAAAAAATGTTTGCGGAATGTAATTTTTCCATAAAACCATAACAAAAAAAAATTTGTCTGGTATTATAATTACAAATATGTAGTTAAATTATGTATTCCTAACAAAGACTCTATAATTTTTGAACCTAAAAAATTCTTCGGAATCAATGGATAATAAATTGTAAAATTTCGGCTGTACTAGAACTTTTTAAATTTTTTGCTCGATATAAGAGAAAATGGTGGACTAAAAGGGATAAAATTCTATTTTCTGCAAAATTTTTGGTCAGCCCAAAAATCTGTTTGATAATTCTTTTGATAAATCGTTTATCACATTTCTAGAATATTCCGGTAAAAATAACACCACAAAATTTTCTTTAGTACTGTTCTAAATAGTTTTGAAAGAAAAATTTTTGAATTTGAATATTGAAATCTTCTTAATATGAATCCTACATAAAATAAGTTTTGGCCAGGAATGTCAATTAAAAATCCATTGCCAATTAATTTAATTCCTAAAAAGGGAATAAAAATAAGAAAAAATTTTTTAGTGTTTTGAAATGTATAAATACGAAACAAAAAAAAAAAAGTTTTTTAAGAAAAGGTTTCTTTCTTGCGAAAATATACTTTTTTAAGAAAAGGCTATTTTTAAGAAAGGTACTTTTTTTTAAGAAAAAGTACTTTTTGAAAAAATTTAATAATGTGAATGTTTCTTTTTGAAAACAGTTACTTTTGTAGGCAAAAGTACATTTTAGAAAAAGTAATTGTTTAACAATTACCTTTTCTAAGATGTACTTTTCTTGGGTTGTTTAAATAGTTTTTTGAGTTGGGCAAAGTTTTAGTAAAAATTTTGACCGTAAATGTTAATGTAAATTAAACTGAATTATATACATATATTTTGACCTTACAAATATGTATAATAGGGCGCGTCGATTTAAAAACCGCCCAACTGACAAGGAAAATGGTATTCTTTTGACCTGTCTGTCTGTCTGTCTCACTTTGACCCTTTTAGAGTGCCCCAATCGAGTCCAAATGTATGATCGACCCCCAATAACCTTTTAGGGCCGACCCACCCATGCCAGTGGCACACCCCTGGGGGATCCCCATACAAACATTTAAAAAATCAACATTTTTTGTTTAGAATTGGGCTGACTATGTTTGATTTAATATTAAAATTAACACACATATGTACGTATACGTATCTTCTACTCTGCTAACAAATAATAATCATACGCCTTGACTATGTTATGTTATTCAAAAAGACCGATCGGATGAGGGTAAATAACTTTTAGATCACTCCAAAATTAATCTGTAGTCACAACAAGACTATCGGCCAAATTTCACATCAATTGATGAGGGGGAATGGGGTTGCCCCATGGCAGACAGACAGACAGACAGATCAAAAGTCGGGACATCAGAATTTGTTTTAGAGGTATGGTTCTTTGCGAAAAGTGTCTTCTTTTGATCCCTAGAATATGATTTTCCTTCTCACTTGAGCGATTTCTACAAATCGACCCGCCCTAATGTATAAATATTGATAAAAACGTTTCAAATTCCAGAACTAGTCCCGCATACAGGTGTCTTCTCTGAGCTCGACTTAAAAACCCCTAAGACATATATCATTATTCCCCTAAGACTACAGGCTTATATTGTTAGAACTTTATTCCTTTTGTTTTGTACAGAAAAACTACACATTGTTACTTCGAATATAAAAAAGTCTTGTTTTATTATCTCATTTTATATGAAAATATACTGACATGGCAAAATAACTTGTTGAATGAAGGAGGGAGAGTTTTATATATAAATGACGTTGCTATTATGCTGTTCCTTTATGAAATTTAACCCAAAACATAGAGTGACTAGAAAACAGTCATTGGAATGAAATAGAAAATATCTAGGTTATAAATATTATATAAACAAATTATATTATATGATACAGTAGATTGGAATATTATATTTAGTTATAATCATGGATAAAGGCTTTTAAGATATTAAATCTGCTACTATACGGCGTAGTCAAATTCAGCCAATTCTTGATTAAAATAGCTTTCAGAGCTTGCAATTTTCTTTAAATATGAACTGATTTAATTAGTTGTTTGTATTCTAAATAAAAAGTCTAGTAATAATCTAACACATAAAAATAAAGTTTTTATTAAAACTCCGTATGCATATGAGTTTTGAATCTCTCCGTGACTTTGCGTGTCTATCTTAAAATTAATCTTAGGCCACAGCAAGTCTATCGACCAAGTTTCAGATCGATCGGACGAGGGGAAGTGAGGTTTTAATCTCTCCGTGACTGTGCGTGACTATGTCAAAGTTAATCATTTCCACAGCAAGTCTATCCACCAAGTTTCAGATCGATCGGATAAGGGAAATTCGTTTTAAATCTCTCCGTGACTGTGCGTGGCCACGCGTGACTTTGCGTGACTAAGTCAACGTTACTCTTTTTTTTCACAGAAAGTGAATGGATCAAGTTTGAGATCGATCTGATGAGGGGAAATGACATTTAGATCACTCCGTGACTGTGTGTGACTATGCGTGACTATGTGTGACTATGGTTGACTACCCCAAAATTAGTCTGTAGTCACAACAAGACTATGGGCCAAGTTTCAGATCTAGTGGATAAGGGGAAATGGGGTTGCCCCACGGCAGACAGACAGACAGAGTGTATGAGTTAAAAGAAATCTATAATTGTAATAGGCTAGGCGATTTCTTGTGACCGATGATTTGTTCTACCATTTTATCCCTATTTTGATCAAACGTATATTATTTGAAAGGTATTTCATTTCAGCTGTTTTCCAGGTTTACATATTTTTAAATTGTATTCTTTGTTTTGAGTAAATTGCATTTAAAGTTGCTATTAACAAATACATAAAATTATACATATGCTATGTGTGTACTTATCAAATTTGTTAATGTGTTTGTTAATGAGTTTGTTATCTTCATTCACAATAATAATAAGCCAAAAAAGTGTTGGTTTGTGAATTGGCTAAGTTGAAAAATAAAATTGCCTAGAAATTGCACTCGAATTGGGAGCGCTGGAATCTGCATGTAGTTTGAAAATAAGCTCGTATAATTCTGTTTTTTTCGAAAATAAAAATTTGATTTTAGAAATTTTTCACCAAAACTTTATTGTTTTCTGCAAGTGACGGCTTTACTAATAAAGGTAATTTTTTGTGAAAAATATGCTGCTATAGCTAATATTTTTCTTAAAAATTCGGTGCAGATATTTTTTTTTACCTGAAACCGTTTATTTTATTTAATTAATTCAGCTAAAATACAGCAATTACAGAATAATAAAGACTTTAAGTCCAATTATAAACATAATCATTAGATTTAAAATAACTGAATAATTTTCCTTTAATCACATCAACCAATTAAAGCATAGTGTCTGTTTATTTCGGCACAAATTTTTTGGGAATGGAGCGAAATTGATAAAATTTGATCGGTGGAAATTCATGTAAACTGGTTCACAAGCTCGAAGTTGTCTGTTAGAAAATTTATACAACACTTTCCAACAAGGCAATCATAATCAATTTTATTTATTTATTTATTTATCGGAATATTACACTTACAACTTAATTATTAGTATAATATAATGCGAAAAGCTATGACAGCGATGGTCTTAAGCTTTATAGGATCTTATTGGATTTTTAAATGGAATAATAAAGGTTAGATTGTTTTAGAAAATTGATTAAGGTATTAATAATGACATCGTTCAATGTGAGGTCGATTAATTGAAAGAAATCTTTATTCTTGAGTATATAATTTTGAAATTTCTTTATTGTGGACAGTTCGAAAAAAGATGATCAATGATGATCGGGTTAAATCCGCAGAAGTGGCCTTGTTTTGGTAAGTTTTTAAAAATAAGATGTGAGTGGGAGTTAAGGTTGTGTACGATTCTTAGGCGTAATATTTTTATTTGGTCTTTTCCAATAAGGATGTTGTCGTTGGTGGTTTGGAATATGTTACAGGCATTGAGTTTTTTAGGATTATTCCTTTTGTACCAGTCATTGGTTAAGTTCCAATTGTCAATTTTGCATGCTCGAAATTTAGATCTTATAAATTTTGAGATATCATGGGTTGATAAGTTTGGTGTAGTTGTAAGAGTTGCGGATAATGCGGCTTTAGCACATTTATCCACACCTTCGCTACCTTTTATTCCTGAGTGGCCCGGTATCCAAATCAGTTTAATGCCAGGCTGCCGCTCAATCATTATTTGTCGGATAATGCTAGGATATAATTCTTCATTGTTTAAATTATGGATTGCTTCTATAGCCGAAAGAGAGTCAGTACAAATTGCATATTTACCTCTTAAGTATCTTATATGTTTGATGGTTTCGTATATAGCAATAATTTCTGCAGAGAAATTCGTGGTATATTCTAGAAGAATAGATTTTATCAAAGTTTTTCCGTTACATACAACGCCGTAGAACCATTCGTATAAAAGAAATTGTGATCACTTAAATCTTGTTGGAGTTTAACAAATATCTGATATACATTTCGCAGTAGGTAAAAGATTTTTTTTGTTAAGTCAGCAATGAGTCAATGGTTGAAAGATCAATTTTCCAGTTAGGATACTTAATATGATATTGTTGATCTATATTAATAGGAATGTTGTGAGTTAAGCAAAATTGGGTAATACGAGTTAGTGTTGAAGGAATTTCATAAAATTTTTTTTGGTGAATTGATTTTTTCAATAAAATGGAAAGTAGGTAACGGTCATTTATCATTATGCATTTAAATGTTTTGAAGTAGCAAAATCTCTATACTGTTCAATTGACATAACGTCCGCCTCATAAATTATACTTATTATAGGGGATGTTCGAAAAGCTCCTAAGGAAAGGCGTAGAGCAGCGTTAAAATTTGTTTTTAATTTGTTTAAAGTGCTCTTGGGTGAATACCCATATAGATATATACCGTAATTAATTTTTGATATTATGATAGATTTGAAAATTTGTATGAGAGAGGATGTATTGCAACCAAATTTCTTTGAGGAGAGGCATTTAATTATTTTAAGTCTTTTCGAGAGGGTCGAGTTAAGATAGTCAATATGTGAATTCCATCTGTAAAGATGGTTGAAAACTATTCCAAGTATCCTGAGACTATTTACTGATTCGATTGATGTATTGTTGGTATGCAGTGCGGGTAAGCAATTGACTAGTAAACGTGGACAGGTCCTTGTAAAAATCATCTTAATCTGGTGATATAGTTCTAAAATTTTTTCTCAAAATATTCTCTCTTTGGTTATGATACTTTTATACACGCTCTAAGAGAATAGGTTTTAAGAATGGTTATGAACAAAATCTTGAATGGTTAATTGAAACAAATCGAGTTTTCGGAATTAATAAAAAAATTGCAAAGATTTCTTTATGTTTTTAATTATTTTGTAAAGAGCTAAAGTGCTCTAAAAATTGTTTTACTTTATTTGGTATAATACAAACGCTTCAAGAAGCCATATTTATCTACTTAATGATATATAATCTACTGAATATGTTGAATATTTCGAAACCACCCTTCATAGGTAAACATTGTGATATTTTTTAATTGTTTCACATAAATTAATAACACTGTTTATTTGATTTTTATTTAATTTTTAAATAAATTGCTTCTCACATATCCAACTATAGATAGATATTTCTTAACTATTCACAAAAATATAACGGCATGGCTAAAGTTAATTTTTTTTTAAATTACTTTTATACTAAAGTAGTTTGTCACCCACTGTATAGTGTTTTGTGTACTGTATGGCTACCATACAAAGTATTTTGTTATTGTTTATGAGTATTGTAAATACATTATACAAAATTTTTTTTAGCATAGTTTGTATAACAAAAGTGCCCTTATAATGTTAAACATACATAATTTACAGAACATTAACTAAAACGAAGACTGCAAAAAGTACAATAGAATATATCAAAAGTATTCCTAAATAAATGCCAAACAATAGACGGACAATGTAGTTTCTTTCAGGAACAATTTGTCGACCAAATTCAATGAATAGTTTAAAAGGCATACTGAAAAATATCAACGACATGAACAGTTAACATATTGAATAGAGGGCAGCAACAAAAGAGTATGATAATTGTAAAAAGTTGGTATAGAAGTTAACTGCATAAGGAAAATTTTAAAAGAAATGTTTAACGAATATTTAATATCTCGGTAGTTTGTAATATAAAAAAATATAAAATTATTTTTGGAATTTTTATGATTTCTTTTAAATCGCAAAGTGACTATAAAAAAATTTTTAAATAAATCCAACACGGCATTGAAGAACACTGAAATGCTCTTAAAATAAAACCGTTGTTTGTAGATAAAAGTTGTGATTATTGACATTTTAAGTGGCAGTTTGATAATATTGCCATGTGTTGCAAGTTTCAATTTGTTATTTGAAAGTTTTTGCACTTCCGATTTTTTTTTAATGTACAAGGTCAAAACTTATAGACTATTTTGAGGATACGTTATGCCTTGCAGCTTTTAAAATAAAAGAAAAGAAAAGAAAAGAAAAGTAGTTTTTTTTGGAAATTAAAATGTTCAATACTTTTTAAGTTATAGAGCAGCTATAAAAATTTAATAAACAAATTGATTTTTGTAATAGAAAGAAACACTATTATAGTCTTTCTTAAAAATAATAATCTAACATATAAAAACAAAGTTTTTATTAGAACTCTTTCTTTCCTTATACATAAAATTTTGAAATCTTAATGTGCATGACTATGCGTGACTATCTTTAAGTTAATCTTTGGCCACAATAAGTCCATGGACAAAGTTTCAGATCGATCGGATGAGGAGAAATGGGGATTAGATCACTACGTGACTGTGCGTGACTATGCTTTAGTGTGTGCGACTATCTTAGAATTAATATTTGGCCACAGCGAATCTTTGAAGAAAGTTTCAGATCGATGGGATGAGGAGAAGTGAGGTTTTAATCTCTCCGTGACTATGCGTGACTGTGCGTGACTATGCGGCACTATGCGTAACTATCTCTAAGTTAATCTTTCTTTACAGCAAATATAGATACCAAGTTTTTGATTGATTGGATGAGGGAAATCCGTTTTAAATCTCTCCGTGGCTATGCGTGACCATGCGTGACTGTGCGTGACTAAATCAAGGTTAATCTTTTTTTCACAGCAAGTGTATGAACCAAGTTTCAGATCGATTGAATGAGGGGGAAATGACATTTAGATCACTCCGTGACAGTGCGTGACTAAGAGTGACTGTGCGTGACTACCCCAAAATTAATCACAACAAGACTATGGGCCAAATTCCAAATCAATTGGATAAGGGGGAATGGGGTTACCCCACGACAGACAGACAGACAGACAGAGAGTATGAGTTAAAAGAAAGTGCTTAAAAATTTAACAGAGTTTAAAATTTAACATTAATTATTGGGTCTATGAATGCTATATGATCCTTACTTACTAGCAGTTTATTACTAATATTAAAACAAGCTATTACAAGAAGTTTTAGACTCATTGAAGGAAAAACTTAAATCTAATTCAATGCAATGACTATTAAATAATCTCATAGATTTGGTTATAGGCTCATTATGCCATATTCAGTTCCAATGAAACTCAATAAGAAAATAATTGTTTCTTCTCAATCAAATTTGAGGAACCAAAAATTACAATAAATGTTAAAGCTCGGGACCAGTGTTGCCATAATTTAAAAATGTAAAGATGCTTAATTACAAAAAAAAAGATGCTAAAACGTACTGGAGTCAAAAAAAAGATGCTAAATTTTTTTTTCAAATTTCATTACCTTTACATTGAAAAATGAAATACTTATTAATAAATACTTTGGTTTTTAAATCGAAAAATTAATATAAAACATAATTTTCGATTTCTATTTTTTAAATCTATAATATTAATAGGCTAGGTGATTTCTTGTGACCGCTGTTTTGTTCTACCGTTTTATCCCGATTTTGACCATACGTATATTATTTTAAAGGTATTTCTTTTTATCCATTTTGCAGATTTACAGATTCTTAAATTTTTTCCTTTATTTTGAGTAAATTGCATTTAAAGTTGCTACTAACATATACATAAAATAATACAATGCTATGTGTGTGTGTGTTTATTAAATTTGTTAATGTGTTTGTAATAAAAATGAGTTTGGCTTTGTGTTGTTTTGTGAATTGGCTATAATTGATTAGCATACCTTTAGGGTCTTTATTTAATGAAAACATAAAATTTCCTAGAATTTGCACTCGAATTTCGAGGGCTGGAATCTGCTTGTTTTAATTAAAATTATTTTGGATTTCATCTGTATTTTTTTTTAACATCAAATTTAGTTTTTTTTAATTTTAAATTAAATATTTTTAATGTTAGAGGGGTTTTTTTTTTTAATTTCAAATATAACAGAATTTACATTGTCAAAAGATACGATTATATCTATAATATTAATAGGCTAGGCGATGTTTTGCTACCGATGTAAGTTTCACAGTTTTACCCCGATATTGACAAAAAATTTTTCATTTGAAAGGTACTTCTTTTTAGCTGTTACCCAGATTTACAGATTTTCATCGTCTGGAATATTTTTTTGGATTTATAACCGTTCAAAGTTGCTACTAACACCTACATAAAATTATACAATGCTATGTGTGTGTTTATTAAATTTGTTAATGTGTTTGTGTTAATGTGTTGAGTTTGTTTTCTTCATTTGAAATGCGTTGAATTGTGAAGCCTACCTTTAGGGTTTTCATTAAATGAAAAAATAAAGTTTCCTAGAATTTGCATTCGAATTTCGGTTGCTGGAATCTGCTAGTTACAATAATTAATTTATGGAATCTAATATTTCTGTGATGTCTTGATTTTCAAGTTCTTCTTGACTCTGATATTTTTCTGACGATCGACTTTTATCAACGACATCGCTCGGTATATTGTAAGTGTAACAGCACCCATTTTCAATTTCAAACCTTCATTTATACGTTTTACAGAACATAACAACTCAGATTTTATTCTGTTCAAAGTTTGCTTTTAACTAAAGCCATTCAACTAAACAAACGTTCAACTTCGATAACTCTTTTAATGGATTTTCGCCAATAGAATTTTTGTTAACTTCAATCCATAAAGAGGTTGTATTCAGTGTTGTATCCCAATATTGTTTTGTGATATAACTCCATTGGATTTGCATTTTTTCTGCTTCAGATGATATCTTCTTAATATATTGGTTATCGGTTCTTTTACCCGGTTTAATGTGTTTTGTATTGAAAATTTTGACATTTTTCAATACAATATTTTTTGGCAATCGACTTTTTAATTCATTAAAAACTGTTGCTGGTGTTTACATTCTTCTATTTCAAAATGTTTTGTTATATTTGTCGAAAGAAACGAACAGAGTGGTAAAAAGAGTAGTACACAAAATTCTCGTATTACATTTTTGAGAAATTAAAACATATCAATACTATTAAAATTAAAATTATATATTCAAAAATAATGAAAAAAGTAAAAAAAAGATGCTAAAAGCAACTTTTTATTAATAAAAGATGATAAGTTAGCATCTAGCATCTTTTCATAAATTTTGGATGCTAAACGAGAAAAAAAGTTGCTAAATCTAGGAACTAAAATGCTAAAATGGCAACACTGCTCGGGACAATCAACTAAATCACAAATTATGACACGAAAAATGTTAATGAGTGTATTTATACCCTATATATGGGTATAATGACTTTGTGCTGCTGTTTGTAACTACCAAAAATATTTGACCTAGACCCATCTTTTATTATACCGATCGAATCAGAATCACTATCTGATCCGATTTAACGATGTCCGTCCGTCCGTCTGTGTGTCCATGTAAAGCTTGTAATCAAACTACATGTCGCAAATATGAAAATATTTTGATGAAATTTGGTATATAAGCTTTTATCGGCCATAGAATGAACGCTATTGAAATGGGTGAGCATCGGTCCATGTTCAGACCTAGCCCCCATACAAATGACACCTTTGAAATGGACATAAATTGCCATAAGATCCAAATTATTATATAAATCTTAGTCAAATTGGGTTTGTATGTGTTTATTACATCCACTAATCAGTAGTCCAAAAATGATACCTATAGGACAACTCTTAGTCATAGGCCCCATATAGAGCTACTTCCCGATCTTCACTTAAATCTATCAAAAAACAAAAATATTGGACGGATTCTTTTCAAATTTTGTTTGTATATATTTTTGCAAAATACAAGAGACTTTACCGAATATGGTCAGGATCGGTCCATTTTTGGGCCAAGTCCCCATATAGATATAGCATCCGATATGAACTTTTTCATATCTGCAGCCAAAAAAATTAATAAAAATCCCACTCAAATTTGGTTTATGCTTATTTTCTATGTCCAGTTAGTTGGGCCTGAGAGATAGGGTCTCTAAATGCATGGTATAGGGTATCTTACTTGTTTCCTTTGAGATTCAAGAGATTTCATAGAGAGTTGAGAAATGAAGAGACGAAAAAGTGAAATTTACGAATTTTACTTCAAGTTTGTTAACACGATTTATGTGAACGCTAGCATTGTGGCTCCAAAGAAATGAAGCATATCCCATTCTCGACTGCACAAAAGACGAAAATATTACTTTTTGCGCATAATAATTAAACAGATTACCAATATTGCGCCGAATAAAACCTAATAGCGAATTAGCTTTAAGAGCGATGTAGTTTAAGTGACCACTAAAGATAAACATAGTATCCAATACTGAACCAAATTTGACCACCAATATTATATTGAGATAACAAAACATAACGATATCTACGAAAAGTCATAAATCAATATGTGTCAACATTAAAAGGAATGCCATTTCGTTTAGACTATAAATATACTCTCTCCAAGTCATTCTGAAATTCAACAATGTCCATTTTATTATAAACTAGTATGCACTGCCGTGCTGCGCTACGACTTTCCGAAACTTCTTGTCATGTATGTTTTCATAATCAATTTTTCCTTTGAAGTATGTATTGTGCAATTAAAAGATTTTATTTAATTTATTTTCTATATATTTTTGTTTTTATTTTAATTTTGTATTTTTTTATTCGATGCAAAAATTAGCAGATTTTTCGGTGTTCCTACTCTGGAGTAAACGTCATATAGCTGCCCATGAGAAAAATTTTGATTTTTCAAATGAAATCAGTTAACACTTAGCGATAGCCTTGAATTCAGAATATTACTTGGCCATTTTCTTACTTTTAGAAATTTTTGATTTCGGCAATTTTTAATTTTTCCAATTTGTGATTTCGAAGATTTTTATTTTTAACGCTTTTTCTTTTTCACGATTTTTCGGTTTTTGGCGATTTTTGAATTTGACTATTCCGCCCATATTTTAATGTACTTGTCGCTTTCAGATTAATATTTGATGGACTCGTGAAAAGTGTCAAGGCTTTCCCTTTTATAGTTATATTCTATTATATGTTTATTTTGTCATGCCCACTTCTCCTTTCATGCTCATTTTTTGTCCGACTAATCGCATGAGTAACTTACGGCCCCACGCAAAGTCCCAAGGCTCTCACGGTTACAGTGATCCAGATATATGACATTTTATATTTGATTTGCGTTGGAGATGCCACGCCCATCAGCCCGATCCTGCCTTTTTTTTTCTAACTGCGCACATTAATATCTGATGGATTCGTGCAAAGTGGCAAGGCTTTCCCTTTTATATGATATTATACATTATGAATTTACTTTGTATGGGCGGTGCAAGGCCCACTGCTCTCACTACTGCAGTGCTCCATTTACCATTTTATGTTTACTTTGAATCGGAGGTGCCACACCCATTGCTCCAATCCCACGCCTTTTTTCGACTATTCACATTAATAATAGATGACCTCAAACAAATTTGCAATGCTGTCTCTGTCACACTACACAATCTATATTATATTAAAAGTTCTCTTTACATGGGAGGTGCCACGACCACTAAAAATATAAAAAATATTTATCGCCTATATCTATCTATAAGGACAATTCTAAATATTGGAACCAATATTTTTAAAATTAGATGAGTAGTTACGCAGAGTACCCCCTACAAACAAATACACATTACCTTTTGATTATATTAAGTATAAATAGGCTTAACAAGTAAGAAAATTATAGTCGGTCTAGACCGACTATACGATACCCTATACCATGCGTTTAGAAACCCTATCTCTTAGGCCCAACTAACTGGACATAGAAAATAAGCAAAAACCAAATTTGAGTAGGATTTTTATTAATTTTTTTGGCTGAAGATATGAAAAAGTTCATATTGGATGCTATATCTATATGGGGACTAGATCCAAAAATGGACCGATCCTAATCATGTTTGGTAAAGTCTCTTGTATTTTGCAAAAATATGTAAAAAAAAAAATTTGAGAATAATCAGTGCAATATTTTTGTTTTTAATAGATTTAAGTGAAGATCGGGAAGCAGCTTTATATGGGGCCAAAGGTATCATTTTTGGACTACTCATTAATGGATGTAATGAACGCAAACAAACCCAATTTGAGTAAGATCTATATGACAATTTGGATCTTACGGCAATTTATGTCCATTTCATAGGGGTAATTTGTATGGGGGCTAGGTCTGAACATTGACCGATTCCCACCAATTTCAATAACGTTCATCCCATGCCCGATAAAAGCTTATATACCAAATTTCATTAAAATATATTCATATTTGCGACCTACAGTTTGATTACAAAGTTTACATGGACACACAGACGGACGGACGGACATTGTTAAATCAACTTAAAAAGTGATTCTGATTCGATCGGTATAATTAAAGATGGGTCTAGGTCAAATATTTTTGGTTGTTACAAACAGTAGCACAAAGTCATTATACCCAAACCACATAGTGGTATAGGGTGTAAAAATTTTGAGATCATTCGCATACAAAACATATTTTGAATTTTTAAAAGAATTACAAAATAATTAATAAAATTGTTAAAAAGCAATGGACCTAAAATACTTTCTTGTGGAATACCAGAAGATGGATTGAGAAAATCTGAATAAATTCCGTCAATTGAGACATTACATTCTGCTGGTTAAATAAAAACGAAACCATCGCAGCATTTCAGAATGAAATCCAATTTTAGACAGCTTTAATTGCAGCAATTCAGCAATTCACGGTCAAATGCCTTGGCAAATTAGATGTATATTGCGTTAATTTGAACACCCTTTTTAAAATGGGCCATACAGTAATTAGTAAAAAGAGCTAAGTTGATCTTCCAGCCATAAAACCTTGTAGAGAACAAGAGAAGTAACGTTTCAGTTGAAAATGTAGTTTAAATAAACTACGAGTTTAGAAACCTCATTCCTAAACTAACAATAAAAAACACTGTTTCAATAAAAATGCTGAAATACCATCAGCATCACAGTAGCATTGTTTGATTACTTAAATTTTTTATGTAATTTATTAAGAAGATTCTTTTCAACTTTCCAACCTTTTGGTATATCATGAAAGTTTATAAATGTTACATTTAATCAAGGGAATAATTTCATAAAATATTCCAAGCACATTAGTTAAAAAATTCTCATAGCAAATAGCAAAAATATCATTTGCTAATAACATTTCCAAATTTGAATTACTAATTAAGTAATTTAGTAAATTAAAATCAGAAGTTTAGTAATTATAATGAAAATCATCCAAACTACTCTTTTCGGCATAGTCATAAAATTCAATTATGTTATATACCATCGACATCAGTGTGCAGATGGTATATGTAAGTTTATCATTCTGTTTATAATAATTGGAAAAAAAAAATTTCGAAAACCCATCATGTCAAGTGATCCAACTTTTAAAACCGATGTCTTCCGATCAGGATGAAATTTGCACCAAGGTTAGTCATATTGGGTAGTAGCTTAGACACAATTTTTCAACAAGATCGGTCCAGAGCGGGTCAAAATTTTACATTTTGGCCAAACTGGAGTTTTTTCTCTTCAATGTAAATTTTTACCTATTGTTCTTAACAAAATTTGTCCCAAATAGTTTAGATAGCTATTTCTTCAGTCTTTCGGAAAAAAAAATTTAAGAAAAAAATAAAAAAATTTTTTGAACTTTTTTTCAAAATCAAAAATTTTTTGACTCTTTTTCAAAAAGGAAATTATTTTTTTTTGGGCTCAAAAGAAAGCTTAGGCTTTTTCCTTTAAAAGCTTTTTGGTCGCTTAGTGGGATGCGAGTGGGATATCTATAAAAAAAAATGTTTTGTAACTCAAGACAACGGGTTTTAAATTTTTGGCATATGCACTAATTTGAATTTTTTCCTATTAGTGTGTAAGTGTTTCCAAAACCTTAAAAAAAAGCATACACTAAGAAACTAGACAAATTAACCTTTGCGACGGTATGTAACATACCTTACTAAAATTTCATAACTTTGATACTGTAATGCCCGCAATATATTAACCTCAGGAAAAAAATCACTTGTTTGGTAAAGAAATGTTGAAAAATTATTTTTTTTTTATTTATTTGTAATAATAATTAAATGAATATGTAATAATAATAAAAATAAAAAATAAAGAACTTAATAAAATTTTATCGTAATCACTTCCGTCCATTTATAACATAACTATTTTTAATTAATTTGTTGTAGCTGATGAAGTATTTAAGTTTTGTACATATTTAAATAGCCCAGTCTTTAATCCAGCTTATTAATTGCCTTTATTTGCTGCTTTTTTTGCCAAAATTTTCTTGGCGTTACTAGGTTCAGCTGTTAATTTCGCTGCTGGTTTCTTTTTTGGCTTTAGAAAGAACTCGAGTGAAGACAGAAAACTTGGGTCTTCTATCGACAAGCGGTATAAAAGCATGGTTTTGAGCGGTACCATCGATTGTTATCGCAGCATCGAATCTGTTCTTCAGAGTTTTCAATGTTTTCTCATGATCCTCTTTGCTACTAAAAACTATTTTAGTTTCTGTCAGTCAGAATCCAAGATTCAAATTTCACCTCCTCAATATATTCGCGATCAAAAGAGCTGATTAAATTCTCTTTGATGAATGTGGTTTCCGGGCAATTTGAACTTCACTTAAGTGGCAAGAAGTTGTTGCATTAGGACACTTAGTTAATTTAAGGCAATCGTGGTTGTTGCCGAACAACTATATTTTTTCATTGTAACAAGTTAATCTTTCTTGTAGTTATCTTTCCCTGTGTACATTCTTGTCTTTTTTTTAATTACACTCAAAGCCGGTTTATATCTTATTTATGTACTTGTTTCTTACTACACTCAAAGCCGGTTTTTATCTTTGCGCCAATTGTGTAACTAATATACATATGTAATTGTCATTTAACGACAACTAGAAATTTATGTAAAATCTTCTCAGCAAATATGTTTGACCTTCACTTTCACTTTGATCTTAGCTCGAAACACATCATTATTATTATCAGAAAATTCTTAAAATTCTTAAACTTAAAACTATAAAACCTTTGTATAAATTGATTATGTTTAAATAAAATTTATTTTAAATAAAATTAAAATAAACCCTCATACTATTCATTGGTGCCGAAACCCGGGAACTTTAGATATGTTGCCTTGATCTTTGCTGTATCTATTGGATTTTGATTTGGAACATCTACTATATTGGAGCTATTGATTTGCTTTGTGAGACTGTTGCTTAACTAAATACTGACTGATTGGGTCAAATATATTGGAATTTTGCTGTCTATTGAAGATTGATTTGTATACTATTGTGCCTGGATATTTATTTGGTTTGGTAAAATCTTACGTTGCTGTTGCCGACATCTGTGATTTAATTAAAAGTATAAACCGTATGTATTAAATGAAATTATTTTTATTTTAAAATGGCGGACACTTTGGTTATTATTGAAGAACAAAAGGAGTTGTTCCAACACTTAAAACGGACAGCTCAGAGCTATGAAGTGAAAGCAGGGAAAACTCGAGGTTATGCTCAAATGGTTTTTGAAGAAATCGAGTCGGTTACTCTAAAATTTAAAGATAAGCACGAACAATTGCAAAATATTGTACGCGATAATACGATTAATATTAACGATATCCCTTATTTTACCGAAGAAATCTTTTACCAATTTCAAGATTTATCATTGTCGATTAGAGGACAAGTGTTTGATTTTCTTAATGAAGCCTTTACTACACAATCACCCGTTTTTCATTCCACTTTCACTGCCCCCTCCCACAGTCGAAATGAAACGCTGCATGCCGAGGCCCGTCTACCGAAAATTGATATACCAACATTTTCTGGTGATTATCTTTCATGGATATCATATAGGGATATGTTCATCTCGCTTGTTCATAATAATCAAGCCTTAAGTGATATTCAAAAATATTATTTTTTAAAAGGTTCATGCTCAAAAACTCCATTGGATATGGTTAACGAATATCCGGCTTCTGAGGCCAGTTACATTTTAGCATGGAACGCCCTTAACAATAGGTATCACAATAAAAGAAAAATTGTTGATACACTTTTTGAAAAACTTTTTTTGATACCTCAGTCGAATGGTTCTGCTGAAAGCATTCAAGTTATATTAGATACCACACGTAATTGTTTTGCTTTACTTAATACATTAGAAATTTCAACCGTTGGATGGGATGCTATACTTATTTATATAACAGTCAATAAACTTGACAAACAAACTCGAAAGGAGTGGGAACAATCTCTTAAAGGTTCTACTGAAATTCCTTCGGTAAGTGAAATGTACAGTTTTCTGGAAACCACCTTTCGAACTTTAGAAACAATTAATGAACCCCAGAAACACAATTTTGCATCGTCTAGTTCAAGAATGCTTGTTTCAAATACTTTCCAAAATAAAACAAAAAATAACTTTCGTCGAAATGTGCATCTTACTACTACTAATAACAACGATGCTAACTGTCCTTGCTGCAATAAACGACATAGTTTGGTCAAGTGTTTCAAATTTACGGCAATGTCATTTGATGGGAAACGCGATTTTATGCGAACTAAGAAAATATGTCGTAATTGTTTAAACGTGGGTCATTTAAGTTATTCATGTCGTACTTCATCTCGTTGTCAAACCTGTCAACAAGATCATCATACTACACTTCACAATATGTATACAACCAGCAATAGTGCTATTAACAATTCTCAACAACGAGCCGTTTCAAATTCGTCAGCTTCTCACTCTCAACCTCAACCGTCAACATCCACACAGTGTAACGAAAGTGTTTCAGCTAATATTGTTTGTAACTGCGGTACACTCAATAGCGGAAATATACCACAAGTTCTATTAGCCACGATTCAAGTTGTTCTAAAAACTCCACATGGTATTTTTAATCTTCGGGCCATTCTTGATCAATGTGCTCAAGCTACTCTAATTACACAAAAGGCTGCTGAAACCTTAAAACTTTCAATGAGCAAAACATATGCTCAAATAAGTGGTCTTGGTGGAAATCAATCTTATATCTCAAGAAAATATGTTAACTTCACCCTCTTTTCTAATTCTGATGCTGATTTCAAGATGAATTGTATAGCCTTTGTTTTGCCAAAAATTACTTCCTATCAACCGTTAGCTGTTGATGAAAGAACATTACCTAATCTGGAAAATTTTGTATTGGCCGATCCTCATTTCTCGAAAGTTGGTGAAATAGACCTGTTACTTGGTGGTGACGTATATGGAAATATTGTTTTGCCTAAACAACAAAAATTCGATGGAAGCGTTTTCTTGCAACTTACACACTTTGGGTGGATAGTCTCTGGTCCAACTACTACTATTTCATATCAAAATAAAATAAATGTTAATGTGTGTTCATTAGATCAACAATTGCGAGCCTTCTGGGAGCAAGAAGAATTACTACAAAACCGAGCTATGACTGAAGAAGAAGAATTGTGTGAAAAACATTTTAGAAATACAACAACTCGAGATTCAACTGGTAGATATACAGTTTCATTACCATTTAAATCTATACTTAGAGGCAAACCCATGCCAGTCTTTAACCATACTGATTATAGTGCTCTTTCTCGTTTAAAAAGTGTTGAAGCTAAATGTTCTGCTAAGCCCATGTTTGGAAAACTATATAAAGACTTTATGGCAGAATACGAAAATTTGGGACATATGAAAATTTTTGGCAGTTATCCTTGTGATTTAGAACCACATGGATTCTTTTTACCCCACCATGGCGTTCTAAAGGAGAGTAGCTCTACTACTAAATTGAGAGTTGTGTTTGATGGTAGTTGCAAACGGGCCCTCCAATCATCTTTAAACGAAGAACTAGCTTCTGGTCCAGCACTACAAAATGACCTCCCCACCATTATTACAAGGTGGAGGCGTTTTAAAATAGGGTTTAGGGCAGATCTAGAAAAAATGTTTAGACAAATTTTAGTTGTTGAAGAACAACGGAAGTACCAACAAATTTTATGGAGAAAGTCAAATCAGATCTTTATATACAAATTATCTACCGTCACATATGGCACATGTCCAGCCCCTTTTCTCTCTATACGTGTTTTAAAACAATTATCTACTGATGAAAATGAAAATTATCCTTTAGCCAGTAAGGTGCTCAACACTGACACTTACGTAGATGATGTCATCTCAGGTGCAGATAATCTAGAAGAAGCTCTAGAACTTTATACACAGCTGTGTCAATTATTAAAATCAGGCAAGTTTAATCTGAGAAAATGGACCACAAATTCAAATGAACTTTTATCCCATATTCCAATTGAGTGTAGAGAACACTCTAATATTTTTGAGCTTAGTGGCGAAAATACCGTAAAAGCTCTTGGTTTGAGATGGAATACTACTGATGACTGTTTTTCTTTTAAAATCAACTTTGGAGAAAATGATACTAATGTAACCAAAAGAAGTTTGTTGTCAGATGCTGCAAAACTTTACGATCCTCTCGGATGGCTATCACCTACTACAATTCTAGCAAAAATAGAATTCCAAAACTTATGGTTATTAGGTCTTGATTGGAATGATAGTCTCCCTGATAAACTGAAATATAAATGGTTAGAATATCGAATAAATCTTAAACAGCTCCAGGAAATAAAAATACCAAGATGGATTGGGTTTAATAAGAATGTAAAGGTTGAAATTCACGGATTTTGTGATTCGTCTAAACTTGCTTATGCTGCGGTAGTTTATGCGAAAACTATCTCCAAAAGTGGACTTGTACAAATAAGTTTGCTTCAATCAAAGACTAAAGTTGGACCCTTAAAGCGTCTTACAATACCTCGAATGGAGCTGTGTGGTGCAAATTTATTAGTTAATTTGGTTGAAAGAATTACATCTTCACTTGATCATGAAATTTCTCAAGTTTTATTTTGGACTGATAGCACAACTGTACTGTCTTGGATTCGTGGACAATCATCGAGGTGGCCTGTGTTTGTGGGAAATAGGGTGGCTGAAATCCAACGCAAATCAACAAATGCTCAATGGCGATATATTTCAACACGTGATAATCCTGCTGACTGTGCCTCACGAGGTATTTCTTCGAATGAATTGGTGAAACATGATCTATGGTGGAATGGTCCTAAGTGGCTTAGCGATATACCTTCGAAATGGCCAAAACAACCAAATCTTACTTTTGATGATATCGATGAAGTTCCTGTAGTAAATACGCTTTCGGCTGAGGTGAAAGTTAAAGACTACCCTGATTTATTAACAGCATTCTCATCCTTGAGCAAACTTATCCGTGTAACCGCATACGTAATCCGTTTTAAAAATAATTTTATTTATGCATTTTATCATAATAAATCACTAGAAAAAGGTCTCAGTAAGATGATAGGATTCTTAACTACCAAAGAGCTGAATTACGCTCGCTTTTCGCTTATTAAATGTTCACAAGCTGTCGATTTTTCTGATGAAATCATTGAGCTTCAAAAGAAAGGTCAAATATTATCAAATAGTGCTCTTGCTAGACTGATACCATTTTTAGATTCTTCAAAAATATTAAGAGTTGGTGGCAGAATTCAAAATTCTGAATTAACTTTTGGAGCTAAACATCCTATTATACTTAGAAAACAAAATCCATTATCGTATCTCATTTTTCTAGATGCACATTTTAAAACTCTTCATGGTGGCTTAACTCAAATGCAGTCGTACATCAACCGAGAATATTGGGTTTTAAATGGGAGAAATATTGCCAAGCTGGTTTTAAGAAAATGTACAACGTGCTTTAAATATAATGCTCATGCTGCGCAGCAACTGATGGGAAATCTACCTAGTGTTCGTCTAAAGCCGGCGCGCCCCTTCAAGCATAGTGGTGTTGATTATGCTGGGCCAATAACAATAAAGCAGTCTACGTCTCGAAACTCAGTTACAACAAAAGGGTACATATGTTTGTTTGTGTGCATGGTAACAAAAGCGTTGCATCTGGAGGCAGTCACAAGTTTGTCAACTGAGGCCTTTATGGCTGCGTTTCGGCGTTTTGTTGCTCGACGTGGTATTTGCACGGATCTTTATTCAGACTGTGGCACAAATTTTATAGGTGCAAATAAGGAGCTTCAAATCCTTTACAATCGAAACAAGTCGTCAATCCCCGAAGGTATGCTTGAATCGCTTGCTTCACATGGCACAACATGGCATTTTATTCCACCAGCTTCACCAAACTTCGGTGGCCTCTGGGAGGCGGGAGTCAAATCCACGAAATACCATTTAAAACGAATCATGTTGAATCGAATCTTAACCTTTGAAGAACTGACAACTCTTTTGACTCAAATTGAGAGTTGTCTCAATTCCAGGCCGCTTTGCCCACTCAGTTCTGAGCCATCGGATTGCAACGCTCTCACTCCTGCTCATTTTTTAATTGGAGAACCAACGATATGTGTCCCTGAAGAAGATTTGCTCGAAGTCAATATCGACCGCCTTAGTAGATGGAAAGTGGTTGAAAAGCTGAAGCAACATTTTTGGCGTCGTTGGACAGAGGAATGGTTGTGCCGTCTTCAAGCTAGACCAAAATGGTTAAAACGTGAGAAAAATGCTGGAATTGGAGACTTGGTCGTAGTTATTGATGAGCGATGTGGTTCGGGCGATTGGCCTCTCGCACGTATTCAGAATGTTCATCCCGGCAAAGATGGTTGCGTAAGAGTGGTAACCCTATCTTCAAATGGCAGAACTTTTAAGCGTCCAATTTCAAAAATTGCCTTCCTACCAACAAATGATTGTTTTGATGCAATGGAAACTGATTCACCCTCGAATCCTGATAATGATTAAACAATTTAAGTACTGTCGTCCTTAGTGGGGGAGAATGTTGCCGAACAACTATATTTTTTCATTGTAACAAGTTAATCTTTCTTGTAGTTATCTTTCCCTGTGTACATTCTTGTCTTTTTTTTAATTACACTCAAAGCCGGTTTATATCTTATTTATGTACTTGTTTCTTACTACACTCAAAGCCGGTTTTTATCTTTGCGCCAATTGTGTAACTAATATACATATGTAATTGTCATTTAACGACAACTAGAAATTTATGTAAAATCTTCTCAGCAAATATGTTTGACCTTCACTTTCACTTTGATCTTAGCTCGAAACACATCATTATTATTATCAGAAAATTCTTAAAATTCTTAAACTTAAAACTATAAAACCTTTGTATAAATTGATTATGTTTAAATAAAATTTATTTTAAATAAAATTAAAATAAACCCTCATACTATTCATGGTATTTGTGTAAATCTTCTGGCGAGTCATCTGTTAAGCACTTTAAGTTGATTTCCTAAACATAGTAACGCCAAGAAAAGATTGCCAAAAAAGCAGCAAATAAAGGCGATAAATAAGCTGGGTGAAAGACTGGGTATTTAAAAATGTACAAAACTTAAATACTTCATCAGCCACAATAAATTAATTAAAAAAATAGTTATGTTTTAAATGGATCTAATAAATTAGTTTTTTATTTTTATTATTAGAAATAAATAAAAAAATTAATTTTCAACATTTCTATAAAAAAGTGATTTTTTTTCCTGAGTTTAACATATTACGTTTATTACAGTATCGAATGTATGAAATTTTAATTAGAAGTGTTACATATCGCCGGAAAAGTTAATTTGTCTAGTTTCTCAGTATATGCTTTATTTTTAAGGTTTTAGAAAAAATTCACATTAGTGCATATGCTAAAAGTTGAAAAACCGTTGTCTTGAGTTACAAAACATTTTTTTTGAGAGATATCCCACTCGCATCCCACTAAGCCACCAAAAAGCTCTTAAAGGAAAAAACCTAAGCGCTCTTTTGAGCCCAAAAAAAAAAAAAAATAAAAAAAAAATTATTTTTTTGAAAAAAAGTGAAAAAAATTTTTTGATTTTGAAAAAAAGTGAAAATTTTTTTTTTATTTTTTAAAAAATTTTTTTTTCCGAAAGACTGAAGAAATAGCTATCTAAACTATTTGGGACAAATTTTGTTAAGAACAATAGGTAAAAAGTTACATGAATGAGAAAAAACACCTGTTTGGTCAACATGTCAAATTCTGACCCACTCTAACTCAGAGAGTTCTGGACCGATCTTGTTTAAAAATTGTGTCTGAAGTACTATCCCGATCGGAGGACGTCGGTTTTAAAAGTTGGATCACTGGACATGAAACACCCCATATGTTTTTCGGCAGAGTTGGTATAACGATGTCCCTCTGTCCGACTGTGGAAATCATGAGCACGAACTCAACAGGTTAGCTGGATTACTCACTATTGATGAAAATGATTCATTGACATCATGAAAATATAAAAAAAAAATCTTGATGAAATATGATTTTTCTAAGCTGTTCTTGTTATTGTTATTATCTATAATTTTGTAATTTGTGTGTGGTAGCTGTAATTGTTACTGTTGTTTCGGCCATTGTGTTTGTAGCATTTGCATAATGAGTGTGTATGTATCGTTATATTCTATATGGCGCATTAGTTAAGACTGTTATTGCCACACTTTTTTTGAACATTACTCCGAAAGAAAAGTGATAATCAAAAATTATATTTTCTTAAAAATGTATATAGCCATTTATAAAAAATTGGAGGCTTCATTTTTTGTATAGATTTTAATTTAAATAGAAATTACGAAGGTTTTTATATTTTTTTTTTAACTTTTTAGAAGTTAGCTGTTTTAATTTCCGTATTACAGGTCTTTGCATTTTTAAATATTTTAAAATTTTCCCAATTTAAAATTTTTTATGTACAATTTATTTATGTTTTAATGAAATCAAGACACTACAAATCACTACAAATCTAGCAAACGTTAATAAAAGTTAACTAAAATTTATTTCACGCCGACTTGACAAAAAATTATCACTAGAGATATATTAACTTTATAAAGTATAGAAATAACAACTTATTGAATATACAAATTTTTGGGATAGCTTTTGTAACATTCGATTTGGAAAATAATCAAAAATTGTTTCAACTTTGTACACATCACTATTCTCCTTTAAAGGTTTTGATATATATTCCTACTACAATTTTTGTTTTATTTATATATTTTTTTTTTTTTTTTGGTAAAAGGGGATAAATAAATTTCATAAGATATTAATTTAAATGATTAGGGGCGTATGCAAAAAAATTAAAGTGTCCTTCAGGTAGACTTTATCAACAAATTTTGCATGAAAAACATACATATACTTTGATTTAAACATCATATATAATTATACATATATACAAAGCATATTTCTTCCAGAAAAAAACAAAATCAAACAAAAGACAAACAAAAACTTAAAATTACATAATCAAAAAGAAACAACAAAAAATAAAAATTAAAACTAAAACCGAAAATTGTTTATGCAGCAACAAATTATTCTCCCATAGCCAGTCAATGCATATATTCCGCTATCCAATGCAAGCAAAGAATTTCATACTGTCTGGCTGGCAATTTGAATCGCACGTTTAGTAAAATATTTGGTAAAAATATCAATTATGCTGGCGTATGAGTTCTCACGCGTTGCTTGACCAAACGGTGAGAAAACAATCGCATTGAACACAATCAAAAATATTTAGTATAAATATTCTTGCTCGTGTCACAAATTGTGCTGACGTATGAATTCCTTGCACAGTGGCGCCATTTGAGTTTTTTCGTTGCAAAAATCATATCTTTTGAACTGAATAACATAATTGAACAGTTTAAACAGCATATGATAGATAACTGTTCAGCCTATGAAATCAGCGTTTGGAAAGGGTGCTACGCTTTGTAGCGGCCTACTTATGGGTTATCAAAGTTAAAATTTGTAGAAAAACTAAAAAAAATTATTTTTACATTTTTAGATCGTTTTTATTTTTTTTCTTTAGGGTTTTATGTTTTAAATTATTACCCAACAAATTAAAAAAAAATTACTTCTTTTTTTTAAATTAATTTTTTCAATTTTCTGTAAAATATTCATCACAATTCGTAAGAGAAGGTATATCTAAAAGACTAATCATTTCTAAACTATAATTATTTTCTAACTCTATTCGTGACTTCAGAAATAAGTGGATCGGAAGATGCTGCCAACATGTTGAAGAGGTCCTCATTTTGCCTTACCCTTGATGCTTTGAACGTGTTCTGCAATCTATATTTTTTATAAAATTTGTTAAGAGACTCCTGTGCTTCTTCAGAAAGCTCTCCAATTGGCAAAGACTAGTACTCAATTATATCTTTGCCATGCGCCAATAATTTATGGACGGTCGGGGTCAACTTCTTCTGTGGATACATTTCTGCTAAAAGAGATGCAGTTTTCGATGCATATTGTCCATATTTTGTAGAATTGGCATTTTCTTTGCAGTTTAAAACATTCAAGATCGTTCCCAATATTTTCACGATTTGATTGTCAATTCCAGTGATTCTAGTTACTGCCTCATCATTTTCAAAAAATCTCCTAGAAGTGTTTCCATCGTTTGAGTTACCGTAACCGTGCTTGGGACAGTCTACTTTTAGTCCAACTTGTTTAAAAAAAGCATCCTGTATTTGCTTCTTTCTGATCTTTTCCTTATCCTTTATTGATGTATTTTCATCGAAGTTTTCCTCCTCTTGTGGTAGGGAATACGCCAGTTTTAGCAAGAACTCCATATACATTATCCTTGCGTGCAATGGCGACATTCCATATTCGTAATTCTTCTCGTTTGTAGAATCGTTTAAATTACCAAATTTCTTCTGAGTCTTTTTGCAAATCGGGCACGACAATGTTGAGGTTGTTCCTGTCAGTTCGTTTACGACTTTTCCATCAACCATGGTCAGGTGGAACTCGTAATTGCATTCAATATATTTTCCTTCTCCAATTTGCAGCTTGGTAGGCTTAATCTTGCTTATTTGTTCTTCAATATTCTTCTGCCGATTCCCTTGCAAACTGAAACATTATTGGTCGGCAATAATGCACTGATGACGGACGTGGATTTTTCCAGTGTAGGGAAACATCAGATTTTAGCCGCAAAGGAACAACAGATGCCATAAACATATTTCCATCGGAAGATATCCTTTGCTTATAAACGCTTTGTCCGGATGATCCATCGCAGCCCCATTTGCTGATCAATGTCAGTTTCTCAGGAAGAAGTTTCACCTCATTTTCAGGAAGACTCTCCAACAACCGTTTTGCTGTATGGCCCATGAGATCCTGCAGATTGGCTTTCACTGAGACTTCCGTAAACTCAGTATGCAGTGGTCGTGAATTTATTTTGGCTTGCCGTGTCGCATCAAGGATGCCCGTAGTATCTCATATTTTTCTTTGGAAAGTTGTAAGTCCATAAACAAGGCCAAGGCTTCTTCGGAACCATACTTTTTAATGTGTGCGTTTGTGGGCGTGGGAATGCTTTCCTTAATCCTTTTTAGTCGCAGTGGGCTTGCATCAGCAACAGATTTTGTAATCTTCGACCTAACTCTTTCACTATCCTTTGTATATTTAATAGACAGTGCGTCCGATAAATGCTTCGTGGTCAAGTCATTGGTGGCATCGGCAAGTTTCCTCTTTCTTGTGAAAATTGAACACTCCTCAATACTTTTTTTTCCTTCCTTTTGCTCCTCTGGTTGATGTGGTAGGTTTATCTACTGCCAATATATCCAGGATGGTATCTTCATTAAGCCAGTCCTCGTATTTGGAGTTTAAGTTCTGAATGGTTCGATTAGATTTCACCCATTTTGCCTTAATATTTGCATATATCAGATAAAAATTATTTTTTATAATTTCGCTTCTCTCAATATTTCCATATAAGCTATCAAGTTCTTCTAAAGCAGCTTCCGTGAAAAACTTTGGTCTGGTTGACCTTCTAAATAGTTCAAATGATTTTAAATTGTTTAACGCCATGGTTTCAGTACTTGTTGCGCCAACTTTCAGTCGTAGACTAATCGAGGCATTATGCTTATTTGCTTATGCTACCATGCCTAAAAATTTACCTGTTCCCTGCATACATGTGGATTTAGGCTGAATTATGCAATTTTGATATTATGGTCGTGTCTAAATAAGATTTGTGCCTACCTGGAGGGACCATAAGTCAATATTGTTCTTGACCATTTGTACTCGAAAGTAATTTTTAAGTGAGGTGCGTACCTGCGAATTTCAATGAGTAGTTTTTTGTGCATCCGGTGTCTGTAACAGAATATTGGGAGTAGACTTTGGCAGAGGCTCACAGGTAGACAACCGACTTAAAATGCAATTTTCAAACTATTAGATCAAACTACTGTCAGTCAAAACATGTAAGGGATGCACGCCATACAATTTCTGCAACCATGTCTTTTTAAACTTTTTTACCTCTAGAAGCCAAACGGGCACGTACGGGCAGATAAAACCTTTTGAATTATGTAAAGAAATAATCAAAGAACATGGTTGGCAAATATGGCAAATATAGAAAAATATAGATTTTTTTTTATTTTCCGTCAAAGTTGAAAAATATTAAAAAAAAACAGATAGTTTTTAAATAGTGATTTACCAGGAGAAACACAAAGCAAACAGTTAATTTTTTTTTATCATTATACATATAATAAATACATCAATCAATGCAAATAAAAAATGAGGCGATTCGTTACCTATTTTTCGTGATATTACACCTAAAATCGCAACAAATTGACTAAAAATTGTGTGTTTTTTTGAAAACCGAAAGTCGGTCACTTTGAACGGTTATATCTTCTAAACTAAAAATGTGATATTATTAAGAGTAGCATATTTGGAAAGTTTCCTATAACACGGGTTTATTCAAAACTTCGTCGGCGCACATGAAAATTTTGATTTTTGCAACCTCGTTTGCTCTACGGGCGCCACTGTGCGGTGGGAAAACAACATTATTAAACAAACCAAAAATATTTAGTATAAACATTTTTGCTCGTGCTTAATTGTGTTGACGTATGAATTCTTTGCTGACCAAACGGTGGGAAAATATTGTTGCTGAACAAAACCCAAACATTCATTTAATTCCATTGAAGATTCGTTATGTTAAACGAATCATAAGGAATTAACAGTCTACTTTAATTTTTTTTTGCATACGGCCCTTAATGTTTTTCGGTATCTGCAAATATATATTTATCTCATAAAGAATTAAAATAAATACTAGCCACACACCGTTGAAAGCAGTTAACTTTAAATTTAAATGGTATTAGAATTTAAAGACTAAGTATCGGCAACTACATCAAAATGGTAACCGTACCCATCATTGGGAATAAGGTGGTGGGTATCAAAGATTCGACATAACCGCATTTAAGACTCTTACTTGTTAAAAGACAAAATCTAATAACCATCTGAAAAGAAAAAGAAAAGGCTTGTTTTATAGTTGAATAATTATTCGAGTTTTTCATTTAGCGGCGTTACTAAATTTTGGTTCTTTGAAGAAAATTTGTGAAAAAATTCTTTAAAAGAAACATATTTGTTTCTGTCATAAATGAAAAATTTTGAAGGACTTTTTAGACAGATAACTATCAAATCGATCTAGTGGTTTTTATTATATCGTGGTAGACTTTATGAAAATATATTTTCAACTATACGAGCATGTAACTTTTGGAAAAAATCGCTCAGCTAGTTTTTGAGAAATTCGGTCAATAAATCTAAAGCTCAAAGTGACCTTCAGTGATAATTGTAACTTAAAAAATCTTTGGCTTAGTCCTATCTTTTGTTATACCGACCGACTCAGAGTATGTTTCTGAGTTCGTCCGTTTGTCTATCTGTCTGTCTGTCTGTGAGTTCATGTATCGGTATAGGTCGAAAAAATAAACATATTTTGATCAAATTTCGTATAAAACTTATCTAATCCCCATACAAATAATCCTCTGATTTTGTGTGCTTATTATACCCATTAATCAGTAACTCAAAAACAAGTCCTGTTGGACTGTCTTTAGTCATAGCACCTATATGTAGCTATTTCTCGATTTTCGATTAAATCTATTAAAAAACAAAAATATTCCACAGATTTTTCTGAAATTTGCTTTGTATATGTTTTTGCAATATATAATGATTTTAGCAAATATTGTTAGAATCGGTCCATTTTTTGACTTAGTTGTAAAAAAACGCATCCGATATAAACTTTCTAATATGGGCTGGTAACAAATTTATAACAATTCTACTCAAATTGGACTTGTACATATTTTGTATATACAGTTAGTGGACCTAAGACTCTTTCTCTGAACACAGCCTATTGTACATCCAGTTCAGACCGACTATATTTTTTTACTTTCACTTAGTAGGGAAAAAAAATAAAAGTTTGTGTGCCATAAAGTTAATTTGTCATTTTTGGGACAAAAGCTAGTAAAAGCTGTAAATTTACATGCTAAGTATAAGATGTAAATAAAGATGAATTTATAAATAAAAAAAAATTTTGTGCAAAAGCACAACTTTTAAGCTGATTAGTGAACTATCGATGAATAAACGCCAATCATCTTTTTTATAGGTTAACCCTATCGTCTGCATTAACTTTTCAATAAATCGCTACCTGTGCGGTGGTTGAAAAGAAAAAAGTTGTTTTACTAATTCCTAATTCTTGGAACTTCCCTTTTTAATTACTTCTACCTAAATCGCTATTTATTTAATGGTTTTGGGAGTTTTAACGCAAATTATCGACTAAGACCATTTTCTTTTCAAATGAAATTTATTGAAGAAACAGAGAAGCATATTATAGACCAAACAGAAAGCAAAAAAGGCTTAGTTTTGTGGAAAATATTTTCAAAAAGCATGAAAAAAAAATAATTTTTCCATCATTTTGCTTCATAAGCACCACAAAAATTTTCTAAATCAATTTTTTTTAAAATTTTAATTGTTGCACAGGTCTCTAGCAATAATATGGCTTTTACAGATTGAAAAAATATCAATTAGTCGACGAGTTATAGCCAAAAAACCATAAAAACAATATGCTGAAAATTGGCATTTGACTGCAAAGTTCAAAGGTCGATTAAAATAAAAAAATTAGAACTAAAATAAACAAACGCCGCGATACGGGTCTTCTAATTTAGCCTCTATTTTCACCCCTCACTCCCAGAATCGACCTAACTTTTGCTAACCTGAATTTGTTCCACAGTGTAATCATACGTTTGTATTGAAAATACATGTATGGGAGACTGTGTGGAAAAAATCGTGCGTTCTCGAAATAATTAAACTTTTTTATTTTTCATATTTATTCATGTTCAGATATAAGCCTTTAACTAGGTGAACCGTGTTGAAAATAACCTCTTAATTTAATTTTTCTGATATTCAAAAGTTATAAAAATAATTTTTATTTCAATGGGTTTATTTGGTTTCACTCCTTTAGGTTTCTTAAATCGAATTAACATATTCGAATTTCAGTATATTTAAGCGGTTTTTGTTCGTAACTTACTAGATTTTTTTCCAAGTATGAAGTATATGAATATATGTATAAGACATGAGCATTATGGGTATCAAACCTATAAAATATGTTAAAATACGCAGAATTTCTCTTTTTTAATATAACAAGATGTGCAGCTATGTTAAAGCTTCTTGATAATCAAATTTGGGATATTTTTATCACCAATAAAGTGATATACAACATCATTTAAATTACATTGGGTGGCAACTCTATGGACAAAACTTTCTTAAATTTTTCAAGCCAAGCCTTCGTGGAAAATGTAAACAATTTATGTAAATCAATACATTTTTCAATTTTCAAAATTAAGTAACTGGAAGATGGAAAATGGGCATGCCGTGAAAATGAATTCATCAATCTCATACAAAAATTTCCATTATTACATATTTCTGTTGTCATTTTAGAAACATTTCTATTTCAATATTAAAATTTCAAAATTAAAATCATTAGTTAACTAATAACAGTCACCTTTTCTCTGAGTTTCTTGCAGAAAAAATTTTTGTTTTCCAAATTCTCAAAAACAATAAAGTCAAGGCGAATTAGATAAGTGCTATTATATGATGAATTCAATCGAGATTTCCTCATTTGAACTTTTATGTCTTTTGAGCAAAATATAAGATTCTTGTTTGCATTTATGTTCCTGTTGTGATGTTCATTTTATGTTAATTATAAGAAAAGAAAAAAGTAATATAAACAAACATAAATTGTGCACGATTGACATCTTTTAAACGAAATACAAGACGACATTAGAGTATACCTACATTAATATATAGATGGCTCAATGCCAGAAGTGGCCTTTCTGCCGTAAGTATGTCAAAGATAAAAAAGAAAAAATGGAGAATTACATGTGTTAATTAATTACTTTTTCTTAAAAAAGTGTCTTGTCTTTAAAAAGTAAATTTTCTTAAAAAAATAAGTTTGCTTAAAAATGTACTTCTCCATAAAAAAATGCCCGTCCTAAAGTGTCTTTTCTTAGTATCTTAGAAACTATCATTTTTTAAATAAGTAAATTTTATTAAGAAAAACAGATTTATTCAGAAAGCAGTTTTTCTTAAAGAGTAGCTTTCCTTGTTAAAGAATATTTTCTTTAAAAATTAACATTTTGTTAAATAATATAACCAATAAAAACAAAGTTTTTATTAAAACTCTTTCTTTGCTTATGCATATGAGTTTAGAAACCCGTGACTGTGCGTAACTATGTTTGAATATCTAAAAATTAATATTTGGCCACAGCAAGTCTATGGATAAAGTTTCAGGTTGATCGGATGAGCGGAAGTGAAGTTATAATCTCTCCGTACGTGACTATGTCAAAGTTAATGTTTTTTCACGGCAGGTCTATCGACAAAGTTTCACATCGGTCGGAAAAGGATTAGTGAGTTTTAGAGCCCTCCGTGACTGTACGTTACTATGCGTGACCATGCAAAACAAGTCTATGGACAAAGTTTCAGATCGATCGGATGAGGGGAAATGGGGTTTAAACCACTCCTTGACTGTACGTGACTGCGCGAGACTATTTCAAAGTTAATCTATTTTCTTGGCAAGTCTATCTACGAAGTTTAAGATCGGTCTGATATGAAAAATGGGTTTTAAATCTTTCCGTGACTGTGCGTGACTAAGTCAAAAATAATCTTTTTTTTCATAGTAAGTGTATGGACCAAGTTTCAGATCGGATACGGGGAAATTACATTTAGATCACTCCGTGACTGTGCGTTACTACCCCAGAATTAATCTGTAGTCACTAAAACACTATGGGCCAAGTTTCAGATCAATTGGATAAGGGCAGTGGGGTTGACCCACGACAGACAAACAAAAAAACAGAAAGTACGAGTTAAAAGAAACAGTTTAATAATCTAACCCATAAAAACAAAGTTTTTATTAAAACTCTTTCTTTCCTTATGCATATGAGTTTCGAATATCTCAGTGACTATGCGAGACTGTGTGTGATTATCTTAAAATTAATCTTTTGCCACAACAAGTCTATGGACAAAGTTTCACATCGATCGGATGAGGAGAAATGAGGATCTAATCTCTCCGTGACTGTCCGTGACTATGTCAAAGTTAATCTTTTTTCACAGCAAGTCTTTCGACCAAGTTTCAGATCGATCGGATAAGTGAAAATGTTTTTTAAATCACTCCTGACTGTGCGTGACTATGTCGAATTAATATTTCTTTACAGCAAGTATACCGATCAAGTTTCAGAATGATTGGACGAGGCTATATACGTTTTAGTTGACTGTGTGTGACTGTGCGCATTATTATTATGAGTCGCACTAATGAAAACGAAGAGCTAACATGTTTAGTGATGAGGAATATTTTACAAGCTGATTTAAATGTATATTTGTATTTTATCGTATTTCTTTTTATCTCATAATGTTTTATCTAAATTGCTGATGGTGGAGATATTCAATAAATTACAAAAAAGCAAGCCACCTTAGGCTCGACTATTTTTAAATAAAATATTATTATTATTACTATTTTTGTTTTTTAAATATTTATATATTTTATCACTAAAAGAAATTTGAAATCATACCATATTCGCATATATAAAGGATGTCCCAAAATTCTGCTAACAGAATAAATATTATTATTGTTATATATTACGTAACTATTATTAATAAATAATAATAATTAATAAATATTATTATCAATATTATTATCAATGCTGTGTACATTTACAAATTGGTTAAAAAATGAGGCAATTAATAGTCATTGCTACCTGAAGAAATACATATCTAGATTTATATTGGATAAAAAATGGAATTTAAGACGTCAATGATATATTCTAAGAGCATTTAGTGATTTATGTAATACAAATTACATCCAATATTTTACACATTAATGCAGACTGTGGATACTATAGCTGAAAAGGTCCTAAATAGCTTATTTTTTGGCCTATGTCAAATAATTTCAACCTCACTTCGAAAGCACAGGAAGTTTTTTTTTTTTTTGTAGTAGTAGTAGTATTTATTATACTTTAATTTAAACTAATAATTAATATTTAACAATTTTTATACAACTTCTTGATTTGTGTTATTATATCTTAAAAATTGTGTGACATTTCTTTTAAAAACATTAACATTTCTTTCTAATTTGACATAGTTAGGTAACGTATTATATATTTTTAGTCCCTTGAAGAAGAGAGATCTTTGCATTACTGTTGTTGTCACCCTTTGTAACCTAAAGTTTTCCGCGTTTCTTAAGTTATACGGTTGCGCTTCTCCCACGTACATCAGTTGGTCGATCAAGTATTCTGGAGCATTACCCATCTTCATCTTTTGGACAAAATTCAACGTATTAAATTCTAATCTTTGTTGTATGTTCAACCATTTCAATGTATCTAGCATATTTTGGATAGGAGTATATCTGTTACATTTTAAAATAGAACGCGTAGCCTTATTTTGAAGTTTTTGCAATCTTTCCAATTACGTTGTTGTGCAGCAGGTATACAGAATTGTGGAGCCGAATTCAAAATGAGGATTTATCATCGTGTTATACATATTTATTGCCGTTGTTATCGATATTTTATTTCGCACCCGTTTAAAAAAGCCGATTTTTTTTTTCAATTTTCTTACATATGTAATCGACGTGATGTTTAAATTTTAAATCTTTATGGATTATGAAACCCAGATATTTTATTTGATTAACTTTTTCAATTGTTTCATTATTAATTTTAAAAACTGTGTCACTGTTCATGTTTATTTCCATTATTTTAGTTTTTTTTTAATTTTTAATTTGTTCATTTTCATCCAATTGTTTATTTTGTTGATATCATGCATTATATTATCTTTACATTGTTCCTCTGTATTTCCTTGAGCATAGATCAGTGCGTCACACAGTGTCACGGCAGTGGCCAAAAATGATATAAGTGAACATTCAAATTTCCAAAAGTTTTTTTCTTTATTAACAAATAAACACTTAAATTAGATGAAATCTAAAATTTTTCCTGGATATGTGAACTAGTATTTTTTTTTTGTAGTTCAATTGTGATAGTTGTTAACCATGTAGTATCATCATTGAAAAATCTGGAATTTTACACAGTTTCCAAACGCTGTTATTTCAAATACTTAATATAACTGTCGGTAAAAATTGTAATAGATTGTCAAATTTAAGTACCAATTAATATGCCAACACTCGTTTTGTTAACAAATATTGATCATATGGAAAGAACAGTTAGCTGAAAGATATGTCTAAATCAAAGTGACCTGTTGAAAGCGAACCGCTTGTTTAGAAGACAATAAAAAAAAAACACATCAAAACACTCCAATATTTTGACATTTAGTGCGAAAAAGTGTGTATTTAAATATATATAAATCTCAACTGCGATGGTATGCGATTTTATTTTTTATGAATATTTTTCAGTGTCTACTCCATTGAAGATACGCGATATTTTCAACAAATGGTTAGAAATGAAGCAGTGTAAAAAGAGCCTTATCGTTTATGAAATAAACAAATTTGTGGAAAATCATTTGCGTAGATCATTACACTGCACAGAGGAAATAAAAATCAAGTTTACGATTTTGAAATTTAGCACTAATTGGGAAAAGAATGGACGGAAAAAAGACTTATTTGAAAAACACTGTAATAACTGGCTGGATATTGATATATTCTATTGGGATTCTATTTGTGTTGTAAGTAAATCAGTTCTTGGCGTCAATCAAAGATAAAATAGGTCTATTATTTTTTTAGGAACCATGTTCAATCTTTGTTAGAGGTCGGCCACGTGTGTCTTTCGAAGAAGCATCACATCGAACTAAGCGCAGACGTGTTGATGAACTTGTTGTGTCAACCTCTGCTGAAGCTCTTAAAAAAGCAGCAGAAAAACTTTCAGAATCAAGTAACAGTGGAACTCTTTCAGTGGAAAAGGCGTTAGCATTGTACGTGGATATGGATATCTCTTATAGGGAATACAACATGATGAGAAACGTTGTTAATGGTGTACATAAAAATTGTTTTCCGTCCTATTACTCTATTGTAGAAGATAAAAAAAAACTTATTCCAGACGGAATTGAAGTTTCGGAAACGTCAGTACACTACAGGCAATTTTGGATAAAACTTCAAACAGCATTTTGAAGAAGTTAGAATTTGGTGCTGAAAGTGATGTTATTTTAGAGTGCAAGTGGGGATTTGATGGCAGTAGCGGTCACAGGGTATATAAACAAAAATTTGAAAGCCAAGACGCTACTGAGGATTTTTTGTTTGTTACATCTTTCGTACCATTACGTATCGTGGAAGGCAAAAATTAAAAAATTGTGTGGCAAAACAGCAAACACTCTTCTCAAAGGCTATGTAGACCTCTGAAAATATTATTTGCTAAAGAAAATCCTAGACTTATAATGGAAGTAAAAGACAACATACAGCGTGAAATAGAAAATTTAACTACATACGTCTATAATAATTATAAAAAGAAAATTAACGTTCAGTATCGCTTAAAATTAACTATGATAGACGGGGCTGTGTTAAATGCTATACATGGGCATAAGAGTTGTGCGACTTGTGTTCTATGTGGAGCTAAACCTACACAAATGAATACCGAATTAGTTCTTGAAAGAAAAGTCAAGGAAAGTTGCTACGAATATGGTATATCGACCTTACATGCATGGATAAAATTTTTTGAATGCATTATTCACATTGCATATAAACTACCTATTAAGTCTTGGCGTATAGTGGATGAACAAAATAAGCAGGTAGTGATGGAAAACAAAAAGAGGATTCAAGATCAATTCAAGAATGAAATTGGGCTTATTATTGATATGGTTAAAACAGGATATGGCACATCGAATGATGGAAACACGGCCAGACGCTTCTCTTCAAATATTGAACAAGCGGCTCAGATAACAGGTGTTGATAAAACTTTAATAAACAACTTTTTTGTTATTGTAAGAACATTTTCCAGCGGACTGCACATAAATGTTACAAACTTTGAAAAGATATTAAAAGAAACATTTATTTTATATAATAAGCTATATCCCTGGTACTACATGCCTGTTACTGTGCACAAAGTTTTAGTTCGCGGTATTAATTACATCAAGTATTCAAATATACCAATTGGAATGTTATCGGAGGAGGCCATAGAGTCCTGTCACAAAGTAATTCGAAATAATAGACTGAGGCATACAAGAAAGACGAGTAGAGTTGACTCCAATAGGGATCTAATACATTACCTAATTCTGCAGTCAGAGCCAGATATTTCGATGAACAGTAAAAAAAAATTTTTAAGAAGTTATGATCTAAATGAAATAAAAGATTTTGTTTTTGTGGAAGATGAAAGCATCATATCTGAGGATGATTTCTGCGATAATATTGAAGATATTGGCGATGATAATAGTAAATAAGAAATATTCTTTGCTTGTCTAAAACTAAAAATAAAGTTTATGTTTAAGCTAATTACATGAAATTATTCGAATTTTTTACTTCAGGATATATGGGAGGTGGGCGTGTCCTTTGAGATAATTCCATATAATTAAACACAGTTATCAGTTATATATCAGAGACAAATCGAGCCAAATTTGGTTCAATTCCAACAACAATTTTGGAAAATATAAGTTTTTTTCATTTCAGGATATATGGGAGGTGGGCGTGTCCTTTGAGATAATTCCTTATAATTAAACACAGTTATCAGTTATATATCAGAGAAAAATCGAGTCAAATTTGGTTAAATTCCAACAACAATTTTGGAAAATATAAGTTTTTTTCATTTCAGGATATATGGGAGGTGGATGTGTCCTTGGGCTGATTTTCACAAAACTTAGTTTTTTTCTTAGTCTACTTACGTTAACTATCTGTACCAATTTTCATTTACCTACTATAACGCCTTCTATTTTTGGCCAACGCTTATATGAAGTCACGACACTGTGCGTCATCAGCATATAGAATTATTTCGCATTTATTTAAAATATTGGGCATATCATTTATATATATTATAAATAATAGTGCTCCTAATATAGAACCTTGTGGCACTCCAATTTGATTATCAATTTTATCAGATTTAACACCATTAATTTTCGTAATTTGTTTTCGGTTCGTCAGATATGATTTAAACCATTGCAGTTCATTTTCTCTGATACCATACATATACAGTTTTTTAATCAATAGCTTTCTATCGATAGTCTCGAACGCTCTTTTGAGGTCCAAGAAAATTGCCATTATCTTATTATTTTTATTACAATATTTCCATTTATTTATCACATAGTTTACCGTTGTTTCGCATGAGTATTTGTTTCTGAAACCAGATTGATATTTTGAAAACATATAGTTTTCTTCCATATAGCTTTCCAACTGTTCTTTAGCAATTTTTTCTATAATTTTTTCAAATGTTTTTAAGGTGTTTATTGGTCGGAATTCTTCACATTTGTTTGTTTTGGCTCTTTTTCTACAGAATACTTTCTAGAATACTTCCAATTTTCAGGGAATATACCAGTCTTGAAAGATTTATTTATAATGTAAAGCATATTTTTACCAATAATGTTCCAATTATCTAAAACTATCTTAATTGAGACTTTGTTAAAATCTTGTTTGTTCTCTAGGCCTTTGCATATGTTTTTAAGTTCTATTAAAGATATTGCACGAAATTTAAATCTATAATATATCACAGGTATGTTGTTTGTATATTGCACTTTTTCTATTGCATCCGTTATTGATTTAATACTATCGACAAAAAATTATTAAATTGGGTAGCGATTTCATAGTCATCCTTATACTCTATATTGTTAAACATCACATTTTTTATCACATTGTCATTTTTCTTAAGTACTAAGTTTTTTATTTCATTCCACATTTGTTTCTGGTCTTTGGAGTTATTTATTTTGTTGTTAACATATTTATTTTTTTCATTTTAAATTTTATTTTTTTACATATTTCTTATTAATTTATATTCATTCCATGCAGATTCTGTATTTTCCGTTTTAGCGATTTGGTATTTAATAATTTTTTCTCTTTTGAGTATTTTTAAGTCTTCGTTGAACCATTTGTTAATATCGTTCTTTATATTCACAATTTTTTTGTTTGTAAATTTTTTAATCGTATTTTCGATACATGAGTCAATTATATCTACGCTCTTATTAACACTATAATTTTGATTATATTCTAATATTGCACTGAGTTCTCTATTGAATAGATCCTGATTATAATTAAATATTTCGATTTCTTTTCTATTTCTATTTCTTTGGTTTTGATTTTCAGTTTTATATTCAATTTTTATATCTATTGCTTCATGGTCTGATATTTTATTGGCGCTATTGATTTTCGTTGTTATATGATCATTATTTGTTATAACGTAGTCTATTATTGTTCTCGAATTTTTGGTGATTCTTGTATATTCGTTTACTATCTGCTTTAGTCCATTATCATGCAAAACATTTTCCAATCTGCTTTTATATGTTTCTTCTTTATTCCAATCGATGTTGAAATCACCCGCTACTATTATATCATAAGTTGTTTCAGATATGTCTTCAATTAATTGCTCAAATACTGTACAAAATTCTGTTTCACTGCTACTTGGTGATCTATAAACCACCATTATTACGATTTGTTTTTTTTTACCAAATTTGGCCACGTAAGCACTAATCCAATAATTTGAGTCGGAAGTTTTTTCAAAAATTTGTGTAATGTTCCATAGTTTTTTAAAACATATAGTAAGTCCCCCATCCTTTTTGAGTTTGATCGTGTACTATATTGATTATATTCTTGTAGTAGTATTTCTCGTTCATCTATATCTTTTGTTAAATGGGTCTCTGTAAGTATAATGAAGTCTGAGTTTTTTTTATCAGCAATTATTTCCAATTGAATATAGTTATTAACTAATCCGTATATATTTGTGTAGATGCCATGTATTTCCTGTGATTGTTAAACTATTAACCCCAGCCTTTTCTTTTTGATATTAAGCATATTTTGATATACCGGACATTCTCTATTTGATACGATATGATTTTCGTCAAGTCCCATATTAAGCTTCTTATTTGTTCTTATACAGTTAATAAATTTATTAATTATTTCCTTTTCGCATTCCTTTGATTTGTGGTTTCCGTGGCATCTATAACATATTTCTCCATTTCTACACTCGGCCGCCTTATGATTATATCCTTGTCATTTATAGCATTGAATTATGTCAGTTCCATCAAATATTCTACATTTTTCCCATCCAATATTTAATTTTTGTGCTGTCTTAATTTTTGTGTAAGTTTCTTTGTCTACTTTTATTTTCACATTATAAATTACTTTATTATATCTTTTGAATTCGTAAGATTTCACTATTTTCATTTCATGATCATGCAATTGCTTATTTTGTCTCTTAATTTTCTTCATTATTTCTTCTTCTGTATTTTTAGATGACACATCCGTTACTATTATTGACAAATCTTCTTCTGTTGGCGCTTTTATATCATATGTATCATTCATTCCGTTTTCAATAGCATTTTTTATTTTTTCTCTTTCTGTATCATTTTCACTTTGTATCACAATTGTTCCATTTCTTCGGTTTTCAATGTTTGTTATATTTAGGTTAATTGGATCAACCTTATTGTTCAGATCCTCTTTTGTTTTTCCCACGCTTTGTTTTTCTTTAGGTGTTATTATTAGTGGTACTTGTTTTTTAAAATCTGGCAGCTTCGTATTCTTTTTTATTATTTCAGCGAATGACGGTTTGTTTTGATTGCCATTTGTTTCTTTTATTGTTTACTTTATTTCTTTACATATCTTTGCACTGTTTTCTTCGATTGTGTTAAAGAAGTCTTAATTTTTATTTTCGAATTCATTTACCACGGCGCAGAGGTTTTTTTATTTCTTTTAAATTTTTTTCACAAATTTTTTGCGCATTATCTATTTTTTTCAGTCTTTCCTCGTATCTTGTTTCAATTGCTTCTAGTAATTGTTTGATTTCATTTTCATTTTGCTTTAATGACGCTTTAAATTCGGATTTATATTCAGCTAGGTTTATTTTGTTTTTGGCGACACCATCTTGGATCTCCTTTAGTACAAAGTCTACATTATGGATATACTGCACACAATCATCACACATAAATCTAACAAATGAATGGGTTTCCAAAATTTTTGAGGAATATTGATCCAGACCTGAGCATTTATCCACGCAATGATATACTTTTCCACATACTCCTGCACATAATATTCCCGTTTCGCCGCGGATTGTTCTTTTGCATTTATGGCATCAGCCATTGCAACAAGTTAAAAAAATTTTGAATTGTTTTTTCTTTTTTTAAATTAAAGTTTTTATTGAACTTTTGTTCTTATGCACTGCTATTTAAATTTGTTTATAGGTATTTTGTAACCAATAAATATTTTATTTTTCATAAATTCACAGAGCTTAATTAAACGTTCGTTTCACGTTCACGTTTGCAATAGTTTTATTTAAACCTAACTCGGAGGGGCCATTGATAATTGGCAGATGTCTTAACATGAACTTCTTTTTACAAATTTAAACAGCCATTAATAAATACTACATAATATACTCTGTATGTAATTTAATTAGCATATTTATTTTTCCGTGTCATTGATCGCTTTACGAAAGCTGTATCTATGTCAAATATATTTCGCAGCACAAACCCATTACTTACCCAATCGCACAATAACCTCCTCGGTCTATTGATCGACTTTGCAACAACGACTGTTTTCGTGACCCTTCTAATCGGAACATGAAGTATTGGGAAGCATGTGAATACACCTTGCATTTGGTCAGGTCCTGGAATACATCCTGGACCTTTCCATATTCCACGTCTACTACAAAAAATTTATTTTATGCGGGTATATAATATTGCTGTTAATCTTACCTGCTCACAGCGTGATGACCAGGTTACAGGTTATTTACTCGTATGTCCTCTTAAAAGTTTGTACCACCAATACTGGCATCGGAAGAATTTTCGTGTACTTGACGCATGCCATACAGTTGAATTTGTGTTGCTAAATCACGTATTGCTGCCGAAATGAAAAGCTGACAGTCACGGATGTAATTACTAATTAGTTGGATTATGAAAATCGAGACATCTACCAGAATGTGTTCTGGTTTTATAAACTGTTATAATACATACCACGAAAAAACTCATGCCATATAGACTGAACAACTTCTTTAGGTTCCCAAGTAATGGGTATTTTTTGATAAATAATTTTTAACTCTTTTTACACGTTACAATTAAATTATCACACAACATTTAAAAGTTTTCTTTATTCTTCCATATAATTTCATTTTATTTGACATATGACAAATGAAATCAACAAACTTCGGTCTTGCTAATCATATTCCAATATTTTCTTTGGTATTCACATCAGAATTTGACTCAACCAATTTCCTTTCGATTAGAAATTCCAAAATATTTTAATAGCTTGGGTTCCTATTATTATAGCCGAACGACAATTCTTAATACAAATTTTATATGTTGTACACTAACCAGTTATATGTTGCAATATCTGTTAAAATATTTTCGATTTGAAATATTTGTTGAAATAGAATTGGTAGTTGCAGTCGGCAATAATTTTGATTGACGCATATAATTGTTGATTTTATTAGGTTGCCTCAATTAAATTAATGTAGAAATTTGTAAAAAGATATTGACTGATAAGCGGAACTAATTTTGTTGGCTTAGATACCTGTATTTTAAATTAATTATGTTTATTTGATAGTTATATTGCATTTTTGAATATTAAAGAAATACAATAAAAATTCATATTACTTTATCAAATTTTTCTACTTGTAACCGAATTCCAACCAATATGTATGTATTACTAAGAATTGTCCTATAGGTATTATATTTGGACTACTGATTAATAGATATAATAAACACATACCCATCCAATTTTACTGGGATCTATATGATAATTTAGATCTTATGGCGATTAATGTCGCTTTCACAAGGGTCATTTGTATGCGGACTAGGTCTGAACATGGACCGAATTTCACCAATTTAAATAGCGTTCATTCTATGGCCGACAAAAGCTTATATACCAAATTTCATCAAAATATGTCCATATTTGCGACCTGTAGTTTGATTACAATGTTTACATGGACACACAGATGGACAGACGGGCGGACATCGCTAAATCGACTCAGAAAGTGATTCTGAATTGATCGTTATAACAAAAGATGGGTCTAAGACAAATATTTTTGATAGTTACAAACAGCAGCACAAAGTCATTTTACCCAAGCCACATAGTGGTATAGGGTACAGAAATTAATTAAAATTATTTCAGACAAATTTTATTGCAGAATTAATTAGAATTTAGCACACAATTTCAAAAACATTAATAACCCATACTTGGAGGAAGTATGTTGCCAAATAGATTGGAATATCATTTACTTTATTTTGTCGGTAGAGGATCAACTATTATTCTTGGAAAATCATATCTCTGCTTTATATAGCACTATAGTCCCAATCAAAGTCAGGATAATATGTAAGCAATAAACACCCTGGTTCACAACAGAGATTAGAAAACTTATTCATTATCGTGATAAAGTTTTTTTCCGATGGAAGCGTTTTAAATCAGTTAACCTACACGAATTTTATCGCACAGCAAGGAGAGCAGTTAATAAATGTATTAGGAAGGCTAAGGACACATACTATGCTGAAAAGTTTTCCGCATTAATTGATACCAAGAAAAAATGGAAAACCATTAGAGAAATTGGAGTTGGCAAAACTATAAGATCAGCGGATATTTCTGCATCAAATCCTAATGAAACTAACGCGAATTTTATTAATATCCCTATGCCTCAATCTGATCACACATATTATATTGATATTATATTGATACCTGTCCCCCGAAACCCTTTTCTCATTTGAATGTGTTCGTCAATTGGACATACTTAAGAGCTGTCAGTCGATAAAGTCAAATGCAACTGGTATTGATGGTATCCACCATACTTTTTTGAAAATGCTTCTCCCCTTAATTTTGCCATATATAACACACATTTTTAACAAAATAATCACAACGAGCACTTTTCCCCAACGATGGAAACAAGCTAAAATTCTGCCGGTTCAAAAGTCAGCCACTGAATATCGTCCTATAGCTATTTTACCTTATCTGTCAAAGGCATTTGAACGACTCCTTCATAGTCAAATAACGTCATATTTAAACAATAATAATTTACTCACTGACCGTCAATCTGGGTTTCGTGCCAAACACAGCTGTGTTACTGCTCTAGCCGATGTATCTGAAGATATCAGAAAAGAAATTGATGATGGTTGCGTGGTGTTTTTAGTGCTGTTTGATCACTCAGAAGCTTTTGACACAGAGGATCACACAGTCCTCTGCAAAAACTTAAGAAAATGATCCACTTTTCCCCAACATCAGTTGCACTGATGACATCTTATTTAGTAAATTGCCTTCAATACGTGGAAATAAATAATACAGCATCAGCGTTTCTTCCTGTTTCAAGAGGCGTTCCACAGGGTTCTCTTCCTGGTCCCCTCCTTTTCTCAATATATGCTACTGACCTCCCTAAACAGTTAATCCACTGCAATGTAAGAATGTATGTCGATGATGTACAACTGTACTTAGCAGCAAAAAAGGAAAAATTGAGGACTGCAGTAGAAAACTGAATGATGATTTAAAACGAATCTCAAATTGGGCCGTTGCAAACGGTCTCAGCCTTAACCCTATAAAAACCAAGTACGTTCTCATACGTAATAGATTAACTAGAATACCAGTAAACCCAAACATTTATTTAAATGATCAGCAAATTGCTATTGTCGAACGAGCCAAAAATCTGGGCGTTAATTTTAACAAAAATCTTACCTGGTCAGATCACATTGCAGCGGCGTGTGGAAAAACCTATTCAATGTTGCAAGCTCTCTGGAACACTCAATATTGCACCCCAGGTAGTATTCGTTTACTACTAGCTAAGACCTACCTAATACCGACATTACTTTATGCATGTGAAATCTTTGCAAGTTGCGACGCTAAGAGTAGAACCAAGTTAAATATCACGTTTAACAATATCGCAAGGTACGTTTTTGGTCTCAGAAGGTTCGATCACATTTCTTCCTACTCAAAGGCAATCTATGGGGTGAATTTTGATGACCTAATTAAAATAAAATCACTCATTTTATTACACAAAATTATTATAAATCCAGAACCAGAATATCTTTATAAGCGTTTGCGTTTTAGTAGGCTCCGAAGAAATAACAATTTAATACAGTTTCGGCACCATACTTTGGTATCTGAATGGCAGTTTTTCATATTTGGGGTACGTCTTTGGAATAGTTTACCCTCTACAATTAAAGAAGTTAGCAACGTCTCACTTTTTAAGAAAATAATTTTCGAGCGATACAAATAGGAATTGTTGTTTTTACACCTCATCTATATTACAAAAAATTAACAATTGTCAAAATAGCTTTTAAGTTAATATATAAATACTAGCTGTTTTTAGCCGGTCTTGCCCGGGATAAAAAGGCCTTTGACTTGAAAAATGGTTCACTATGCTTACCAAGCGCTGAGTACTTAGTCCCAAATTAACAAATTCCCCAATAAAATGAACTTTCTCCCCAAAAATTTGTATGGGCAGTAAATTAATTTTTTATTTCAATTAAAAATTTTTTGATTTTTTAATTTAGAAGTTTTTTATAAGATGCTGCAGCAACAATGCTTCAAAAATAAGCTGCGAAACCGCTTTAAGTTTTTTTTTTTTTTATTTATTTATAAACATCAAATATAACGGAATGGTTCGCAAATTAAAGGATTCAAAACATTTAAAAATTGAATTACTTCATTAAATAAGTGATCATCATTGAGCAGAGATGTCAAATTCAAGTTTCAGAAATGAAAGACTAATGCGACGTTTAATATTGTGTCGCCGCGCAGCTGTTGCCAACTTATTTTAATTGTCAAAATATACTTTTCAGATCATTTCGATATTCTAGCTAAGCTGTATTCCCCGTGCGCGTAGCTTCCGCGCAACGAAATGATGCTATTGAAAAGAATACTCATTTTAAATGCATTTATTGTAGGACATATATTGAGAGCAGTATGCAAATGTTTACTAAAATAAATATTTAACAAAATTCATTAAATAAAAATATGTAAAAATTTAAGAATGAATTTGGGGAGTAAGTTCATTTTTTCTTTCGATTTGTTCATTTCTTTTGGGTACCTTTTGTTCACCATGTAGTTGTTTCCGTGTAAACCAAATTTCAGAGAAATCCGTTGAAAAGTACAAATTTGTATAGGGAAGAAATAACCCACACAACAAAATATGAATTTTATATGAAAATTGGGCATAAAAGTAGGCGTGGTCGGTAAAAATAATATGGCGACCTTCCCTGGAATATGTACTAAATTTCGGAGAAAGCCATTGAAAAATAAAAGTTTGTATAGCAATCAAATAAGTTTTATATACATAGAAGCTGGCGCAAAGTAGGCGTGGCCTGTAAGAAGCATGTGATGACTTTCCCTGTAGTATAGAGATCGTGTGACCAAATTTTAAACATCCCTTGAAAAATAAAAATTTCTATAGTGAACAAATATACCAAAAACAGAAAATTAATTTTGTATAAAAAGTGGGCGTAGAAGTAGGCGTGGCCAGCAAGAATCATATGGCGACCTCTCTGGAGTACAGACCTGGACCCATCTTTCATTATACCGATCGACTCAGAATCACTTTTTGAGTCGATTTAGCAATGTCCGTCCGTCCGTCCGTCCGTCTGTGTGTCCATGTAAAGCTTGTAATCAAACTACAGGTCGCAAATATGAATGTATTTTGATGAAATTTCGTATATACGCTTTCGTTGGCCATAGAATGAACGCAATTGAAATTGGTGAAATTCGGTACATGTTCAGACCTAGCCCCCATACAAATGACCCCTATGAAACCGACATGAAGTGCCATAAGATCCAAATTATCATATAGATCTCGGTCAAATTAGGTTTGTATGTGTTTTTTACACCCATTAATCAGTAGTCCGAAAATTATCCCTATGGGACAACTCTTAGTCATAGGCCCCATATAGAGCTGCTTCCCGATCTTCACTTAAATCTATCAAAAAAGAAAAATATTGCACTGATTCTTCTCAAATTTTGTTTGTATAAATTTTTGCAAAATGCAAGAGACTTTACCAAACATGGTCAGAAATGGTCCATTTTTGGGCCTAGTCCCCATATAGATATAGCATCCGATATAAACGTTTTCATATTTGCAGAAAAAAAATTAATAACAATGCCACTCAAATTTGGTTTATTCTTATTTTCGATATCGAATTAGTTGGACCGAAGATATAGAGTCTCTAAACCATGGTATAGGGTATCATATGGTCGGTCTAGACCGCTATAATTTTCTTACTTGTTTATTTCTTTTTTTTTAAATTCTTTTTTAATTAAATTTAAATATTGAGATAATAGCTTTAAGTTCCATTGTACATCATAAATCAATTTAACATATATTAGAACCCGCTCTGTTTAAAGATCACATGTCTTGTTGGGTGGGATACCAAATTAAATAAATAAATAAATAAATTTTGTATGAATATGAATATTTTTTTAATTTTATTTCCAGCCCACGTTTTCTCTGATATAAGCTTCGGTTTTAAAAATTCTGGGTACCCTTAATTGATTTTCGATCATCTGCGGTAACAGAAAATAATCAGTAATAACAAAATTGTGTAGGGTATGCAATCTACGCATAATAAGAGGAATAAGAGTTTATTAAAATGCAAAATACATGTGACGTATGCTTATTCAAGTACTCCACCATGTATTATAGAGCGGTCCGTTAAATATTTCGATTATGTTTAATGAAAATAAAGCTCTATAATTTAGTCTAATAATCATTAGCCTATAGGCTGCCGTGATTTTCGAAATCAAAAAATTGGAATCGTAATTAATGTTGTGATTTAGGATTACGAATTTTCTACTTGCAAGTAGTCGAAAATTTACAATGTCGACAATTTGCGTGAACCATAATATAATATCACGATGAATAAATCCGCTTCTTCTATTTTTTATTCTTAAACCTTTCATATACTAATACCAAATGTAAATAAGCATGCATTAAAGTGATGCGAGAACTGAACAACAGCAATGGTGGCTTGGTAATGTGCAATATGAGATGTACTTGTGCACTGACATTCTACTTAAAATTGACGAATATGCAACTTTTAATGATATGTCAGCTTCTGGTAAATACTTAAACTTTGTATTGTAAATTTATGCTTCAAAGTTTTTGTATAGTAGGGGAAGAGAGATATTTTGAAACACATTTATATATTTGTATTTATTGTGTATTAGGCTGTCCATTATTTTAAAAAATAATCGGCTTTAACTGCACATAAGTCATTTTGATCAGGAATTGTAAGATTTACAATTATTATTATTATATTTTTTTAAATCGCTTGATCCAAAAATAAAACATAAAATCAATAAAAGTTTTGGAGACACGCTTTTATACGTTTCGAGATTAAATGCGAGAAATTATCACCGAATATATACCATCCATTTCAAATATATGCTGAAAATTTATAGTGCTCAATATGGAATGCTATTAGTAGCCTTTTGTCACTCTCGGTTTTATTTAATATAGTCCTGTATGCGAATGGGGTACCCAATAATATCGATTTGCTAAGACCATTCGAATTGTTCTATAGTCTCCATCTGTCCATATATTTAGTTCTCCTAACTAGAGATAATTAGTCGGACCAACTTACCCTTTATTGTGGGCTCAGAAAATAATGTATGTTAATCCGATTAGATCATATATCATAATATCATAATATCCACAAGAGTTAACACATACATTTCAATGAGAACAACGCCAGTTGCGTCGGCTGGCTATTAAACTCATTCTATCAGAAAGTATAATTGCCTGCATTTCGCCGAAAATAAAGGGGTTCACATCCGGTTAGGTTTGGAAATTTTAGCCTTAAAACCATTGATACCCATTCCAACTCCGGAATTTATTTTCAAACCATTCCAAATCCAATTTAGGCTTAGAGTGTCCACAAGGCACCAACAATATGCCCACTCTGATCTACTGGTTATGATGAACTTAAATAAAATTCCTTCCAAAGCGAAGCTCATCATGTCGAATTTATTCGTAGTGCCTTACGATCGAAGATTTTTATGAGTATCTATTTAATTTTTGAGAACCTGTGTGCAAAATTAAAGCTAAGGGCAACCAAAGTTGTTGAAGTATTAATGAAGATTTTTCGAGGAGTGAGTCCTATGATGGCTTTTACATTTGTACTGGAAATATTTTTATACCCTATGCCACTATGTGGTCGCAATATAATGAGTATGTGCTGATGTTTGTAACTACCAAAAATATTTGAACTAGAACCATCTTTTATTATTCCGATCGACTCAAAGTCATTTTCTGACTCGAATTTGCAATGTCCGTCCGTCCGTCTGTCCAACCGTTTATCTCTCTGTGTGGCCATTGTAATCAAAATACGGGTCGCAAATATGAATATGTTTTAATGAAATTTAGTACATAAGCTTTTGTCTGCCGTATGATGAAAATCGAGTGCATATAAATGAGTACGTAGTCCCCATACAAATGACACCATTGAGATCGACATAAATTGCATTAAGATCCAAATTATCATGTATGTCTTGGTCAAATTATGTGTGGTTATTATGTCTAGTAATCGGTAATCAGTAATCAGTAATCAGTAATCGGTAATCAGTAATCAGTAATCAGTAATCAGTAATCAGTAATCAGTAATCAGTAATCAGTAATCAGTAATCAGTAATCAGTAATCAGTAATCAATAAAAGTAAACCCTATAGTACAGTTTTTAGGCATAGCCCCATATAAAGTTGCTTCCCGATTCAAATCTATCAAAAAACAAAAATATTACACAGATTTTTTTTAAAATTTGGTTTATATATGTTTCTGAGAAAAGTCAGTGACCTTTCTAAATACGGCCATCATCGGTCCATTTTGTGACCTAGTCCCTCTCTCTCTCTATATATATATATATATATATATATATATATATTAGGCCGGGTCGATTTTTAAGGAGGCAAAAAAATCGCTCAAGTAACAAAGAAAATCATATTCTAGGGATGAAAATAAGAAACTTTGTCCAAAGAGCCATACCTCTAAAACGAATTCTGATGTCCCTACTTTTGACCTGTCTGTCTGTCTGTTTGATTGCAATGGGGCAACCCCATTCCCCCTCATGCAATTGATCTGAAACTTGGCCCATAGTCTTGTTATGACTACAGATTAATTTTGGGGTAGTCACGCAGAGTCACGCATAGTCACGGAGTGATCTAAAAGTTATTTACCCTCATCCGATCGATCTTTTTGAATAACATAACATAGTCAAGGCGTATGATTACTATTTATTAGCATAATAGAAATGACGTATACGTATGAGTGTGAGTTTTAATAGTAAATCAAAGATAGTCAGCCAAATTCTAAACAAAGAATGGTGATTTTTTGAGATGTTTGTATGGGGAACCCCCAGGGGGTTCCAGGGGGTGTGCCACTGCCATGTGTGGCTCAGCCCTCCAAAGTTAGTGGGGGTAGATCTTACATTTGGACTCGATTTTGCACTCAAATAGGTCAAATTATTCCCTAGAATACGATTTTCCTTGTCACTTGGCGATTTTTAAATCGACCCGCCCTAATATATAAATATATATATGTATATATATATAGCATCCGATATAAACTTTTTCATATATGCAGACAAAAAAAAATATCAAGTTTCTGAATGGCTGCCTAGAGTATTGGCATGCAATATGTTACGAAAATGGAAATACCCAATGTCAAACAATGATTTTCTTTGTCTGATATCTCACTTTTGAAATCTGAATCTTCAAAAATCTTTTGCAAATCAAAAATCGTTAAAGCAAATGGGGAAAGTGGCCCAATAACTCTTTGAAATCATAATTTTTTAATTAAATACTTATTCATAATAGAAATAATATGCCCTCATTATGCATTATAGGGTGATCGTGATTTTCAACTGAGTCAATTCAAGCTGATGGTTTATGGAGTATTAAGTGGTTCATAATGTGCAGAATAGGGTCCTTTTAATTTAGACAATTTTTAAATTAAGGGACACTATAATTCATATACATGAGAGCATTTACTTAGAAACATGCACTTAAATGCACTTGAAAGAATGTGTCAGTGAAATTCATAGAACAAAGTATATTTAAATATATGTACCTACTTGTCACTTTGTATGTATGTGTGTGTGTGCTTGTATCTAGAACCATATAACTTATTGTCATTTGACACACTTTAAACAATACATGAGGCAAAATAAAAAAAAAAAACACTGTAAATAAAAATATAAATATGGGTTGGTAGTGTATTTTTTTGAAATATGACTAAATCCACATGAAAACAACCACCTATAATGACATTTCGGATTAAGAATGTTGCAAGGCATGGTTATAAAAGTAATAAAAAAGGCACGGTCACACATTTTAAATATGTTCATGAAATTTGAAATTTAAAAACACTGGTTATAATGCAATGTAAGAATATTATTCACGAATTTTAATAATGTTGGAATATATTTTATCAAGGACATTATTTTAGGTCTAGTGGAGGACACCCGCAAATTGCGATGAAACTTGGAAGGGTTACTAGAATACGAAAAAGCATACCATATATTAGAGGGTAAAAAGTCAGCTGTTTACTTTTTGCAGACTTTTCACATTCGATCAAAAGAAACCATGAGCACATGGGATACCATATGAAAGGTATTGACAATGTCATCCGAACAGCTTATAAGACATGTACGATCAGGCTTAAGTTGTCGTAATATTTTATGAAAATCTAAAACTTGTAATGGTAGACGGTATAGCGTCTGCTAGTATGTGATTTAGCCGATTTTTCCGAAAATACTTCCTGTATCCAATTACGGGAATCCTGTGCATAAAATATAACCAATATAGAAAATAATAATTTTATTTTTCAAGTACTTAATCAGTAAGTACAAAAAAATTAGAATTTAGAAAATTTATAGTATAATCGCATAAAAAATAAGTTTTCTAATATTTCTTGACACGAACCAATACAGTTTTTGGACAAAATTGTAAAGCGTGTCTTAAGCTATTTTCAACGATACAAAAATGTTCGAAAGGAAATATAAAACTTACGCAAAGGTTGATTTAATACATTCTTTAAGAAACAAAAAGGAACTTAAAACAAAATATTTCTGGATTATTCCAACTAATTTTCATAACTAAACTAGAAACTTACAGTAAGGATCACATGGCAGGCCTCGGATTTAGTATTTATTTATCAAATTACGACAACAATTTTCAAATATTTTTTCGTGTTACAATTTAAAATTGTATTATTTATTCAGTAAAAAAAAAAAACTTAAGTTATAAAGGGTCCGCCATATAACGTTTTTTTTCAACTAGTGCTCATTTCGTGAATGGTAACACTTAGCTCTTGTCCGATTTGACAGATAATTAGTCTTATCCTTCTGCTGAACGAATATGGTTGTGTAGACGCTTGAACAATGCTCGGAAATATTGCGACATTACTTTGAAAATCATGGTAATGTTGCAGAATGTGTGCGAAAATTGCGTACGGGTTTTGGAAGAAGAGAAGCACCGTCAGCTCCATATGTTCGTTATCTTGTGAAAATAGTGAAAGAAACTGGCATCCTCATCGATAAACCAAAGCGTGAAAAGCCAAAAACAGTGCGTACACCCGAGGATATTGCTGCTGTTGCAGAAAGTGTGCATGAAGCGCCATCAACATCAATTCACCGTCGTTCTCAAGAATTGAGCATTTCGGAGGAATCATTGAGACGAATTTTGCATAAAGACTTTGGTATGACGCCACACAAAGTCCAGTTGGTTCAGGAGATGAAGCAAACTGACCATCCAATGCGTTTTCGCTTCGCTAAGTGGGCCTGCGATCGACTTACAGAAGATGCCGATTTTGCCAAAAAAATCATCTTTTCAGATGAAGCTCATTTTGATCTTGGCGGGTATGTAAACAGGCAAAGTTGTCGCATTTGGGGCACAGAAAACCTGCACGCGTACATTGAAAAGCCGATACAGCCAAAACGAGTCACGCTTTAGTGCGGATTTTGGTGCAGAGGCATAATTGGGCCATTCTCCTTCGAAAATGAGCAAGGAGTGGCCGTTGCAGTCAATGGCGATCGTTATCGGGCCATGTTGAACGAATTTTTGTTCACAAAAATTGAAGAGGAGGATGTTGGCAACATTTGGTTTCAACAGGACGGCGCTACGTTCCACACAGCCGAAGCTACACTCGATGTTTTGCGCCCTGTTTTTGAAGATCGCATTATCAGCCGTAGAGCTAATGTCGTTTGGCCACCTCGGAGCTGCGATTTGACACCGTTGGACTATTATTTGTGGGGTGCCCTCAAAGATAAGTGTTACGCCAACAAGCCAGAGACAATTGACGCTTTAAAGGAAAATATTCGTGAAGCCATTGGTGAAATACAGATGCACACAATCGATAATGTGCATAAAAATTCGAGCGATCGCGTAGGCGACTGCATGGCCAGCCGAGGCAGCCATTTGAATCAAGTTATTTTCCATTATTAACCGGAAGGATTGTACTTTCAAATAAAAAAAGAAATTTGAGATAATATTCAGCAGTTTTTTTTATAGCATTTTCAAAAAAAAAAATTATTTGGTATTAAATTGTTAAAAATTTTTTGTGAAATTTTTTTTAGTGGCTTGTATGTATATTCGTATTAATAAAGCTTACAATGTATTACCGGGGGTATCCCATTCAAACTTTATTGTTAAGATTCTTTTTTATTATATAGCTCAGAATTTTTGTGGATTATATCATATCACTGCACGTATGCTGGTATTTAGCAAGACACTGTATGTTGTTGAACTATATTTTATGATGATTCATTTGGTACAAAACAAAATTATTGTGAATTGGAACTGACTGATTGACTAGCTTTGACTTCATGTATAAGTATTGTATCGGTTAAATAATGTTAGGTTCAAATTTTCTTAACAAAAAATAAAAAAAAAAAAAATATTACAATTCAAATCGTAGTCTGTAACCTTTAAAGAAAGAGACTCATTTTAGATACCAAATATATTAATCTATATTAATCTATACTAATATAAGAAAGAGGTAATCTGTGTTTGTTTGTTTGTTTGAAGGAGGTAATATCTGAAATTACTCATTTGATAAATTTTTCACAGAGTCTTACTGCAAATATGGGAAGTGCTATAAGCTATATATTTTTTTAAATATTTTTAGTGGACGTGGCACCTCCCATACAAAGTTAATTTTTAATATCATATATGTTGAAGTCTATGCTAGAGAGAGCTTTGTAAATTTGTGTGAGCTCAGCTATTATTAATGTTAGTAGCTGTGCCGGAAATGGGCGGGATCGGATAAGCGGGCGTGGTACCTTCCATACAATGTAATTACTCAATATCATATATCTCGAGTACTATGACAGAGACAGCTTTGCAAATTTGTCTTAGGTCATCTACTACAGTAGTCAGAAAAAAATGGGCGGGATCGGACAAAGAGGCGTGGCACCCCCACTCAAAGTAAATATAAATATCTGTAGTACTGTAAAAGTTAGAGCCTTGTGAATTTGCGTAAGCCCATAATTTGTACATGTGATTAGTCGAACAAAAAACGACTGTGATCGGTGCATAGGCATGGCACCTCCTATACAAAAAATATCAGGTACTTCGAAAGCGACAGTCTTGAAACTCTTGACAAGTACACTTATTATCAATGTGAGTATTCGTGGAAAATATGGCGGAATCGCCAAATTCAAAAACGGAAAAAAATAAAAATCGCCCATCTAAAAATCGCCAAAACCGAAAATCGTGAAAAAGAAAAATTTCCAAAAAATCTTCAGAGTCAAAAATGGGCAGAATCAAAAATCGCCAAAAACAAAAAAATTATATTCTAAATTCAAGGCCTTTAGTTAACTGTTTCCAGATTTGGTTTGGAAAATGCATGTTCTTCTCATGGAAAATCCATATTCTTCTAATGGGCAGCTATATGTGCCTTGCCCCAGAGTAAGAAAGACGAAAAATTTAATAATTGTTGCGCCAAATGAAAAAAAATCATGTGAGTCCGATCACAGAGTAGATGTGTAAACGCCTAGCAATTAAAGATGCTTTTGTGGCACTTTTTTAAAATCAAATAGAAAGCGTCATCTATGTATCAGCTGCAGGGCCTCTGCTAATATAAAAATATTTATTATTCTATTATTTTTCTTTTTTCATTTTTTATTTTCTATTTCTTATTTTCCATTTTGTATTTTTAATTTTTTATTTTTCATTTTCTTATTTTTCAATTTTCATTTTTCTTTTTAATTTTTTATTTTTCATTTTCCATTTTTTTTTCATTTTTTGTTTTTCATTTAAAATTTTTTATTTTTTATTTTTTATTTTTCATTTTCTATTTTTCATTTTCTATTTTTCATTTTTTTTCAATTTTCATTTTCGTTTCTCATTTTCATTTTCATTTTTTATTTTTCATTTCGATAAACCTGCGATTTTTCGATCTTACATCTTTTATGAAAAATGTAAAATTTAAATAAAGACAATTTGAGAGCTTTTATCTCAACTTTTTAATATAATCGAAAACCTTGTTTTTTTTCATTTCATAATTTTTGCATTTGACGGCAAACACACATCAAAAAATATTCTACATCAGCAAGTATTGAAATAAAAAAATATAATATAAATATAATAAAATATTTTAATTGCATAATACAAACTTCGTAGAAAAAATTGATTATGAAAGAATGCATAACTAAAATAAAAATGATGGCACAGGGTTCGTTTTTGGTCCTCGGATTAGTTGGTGTAATAGATATACATAACGCTATATATATATGATAATCTGAATCTGACGACAATTTAAGTCAATCTGGCTTATTTTTGTGGCACCTAGGTCTGCACATGTACCAACATTCATCAATTTGAATTGATCCATAAAAGCTTATATTCTAAATTTCATTTAAATATATTTATTAGACCGGTCGTTGTATATGTCGCACCTGTATCTCTAAAGTGAGTCAACTCAAAATTTGCAAATTTTCAGTAGAGGCAAAAACGGTTTTTTTTAAATATTTACTATAAAATTTAAAAACAGTTGTTTCATTGTAAAGAATTGCGAATAATAGGTATACAACATTAGTAGTAGTAGCGACTTTTTCACTGATCATCATAAATAGCAAGTTTTTTGGGTGCAACTCAAAATATGTATTTTCAGTGGATTCTACGACTGTATTTTTTTACGAAAGACTAAAAAAACCGATGTAAGATTTTTACAGTGGATAGATATGGCCACTGTGTATCGTTTTCTTGCAAAAAGTGCAAATGGAAATATTTTGAGTTGACTCACTTTCGAGGTACAGGTGCGATATGAAGAAATTTATTTTCTCCGATTTTTATCCGTGACTGAAGCACGGATTCCATTTTATACCTTATACAACTATGTGGTTAGGGTATGATGACTTTGTACTGATGTTTGCAACTACCCAAAATATTGGCCATCTTTATTATACCGATCGAATTAGTATCATTTTCTGAGTCGATTTAGCCATGTCCGTCCGTCCGTCTGTCCATCTATGTGCCCATGTAGACCTTGTAGTCATAGTACAGGTCACAAATATGAATGTATTTTGATGAAATTTAGTGCATAAGTTTCTCTCAGCCATAGGCTAAACGCTATTGAAATTGGTGAAAATTGGTTCATGTTCAGACCTAGTCCCCATAAAAATCCCCATGAAATCGACTTAATTGCCATAATATGCAAGTTTTCATATAGATTTCGATCAAATTGGGTTTACATCTACTATAGTCTATAGTCCAAAAATAAACCCCATATGGGGTTTGTTATAGCCCCCCATAAAAAGCTGCTTCCCGATTTTCACTTAAATCTATCAAAAAAAAAAAATATTATATTTTTCAAATATAAGTGACTTTACCAAATATGGTCAGGATTGGTCCATTTTTCGATCTAGTCCCCATACAAATGTAGCACCCGATATGAATCTGCAGCCAAAAGAATTAATAACAATGCCACTCAAATTTTGTTTATGCTTATTTTCTATATCCAATTAGCTTGAACGAAGAGATATGTTCTCTAAACCATGGTATAGTACATCGTATAGATGGTCTAGACCGACTGCAATATCCTTACTTGTTTTTATTAAATTAAAATTTATTTTTGGTTATTTCGGCCGATTTTTCAGCGTTTTTGGGAAAAAACCTTGTCGTAATACCATCATTCGTTGATCTAATCTTAATCCCATAGTCTCTTTAAAGTTTTTCCGAATTTCTGTTTTATTTCAGTTGCTATTCTGCCACTTACATAAAAATAGCAATGCACAGACAAGAGCAGCTGTCGTGAGATCAATATGATTTCTTAGTACTTTCCCTGCTGTAGGACTAAAAAAATGCATAGCTTCTGAAAAGCGCAAAAAGGCAGCGTAATATATTGCAGTATAATTGCGAGATCTTTCGTCTTTAAATTAAACTGCAAATAAGGACACGAATGTACATGAATAATAAATATATGTCCACTTAAATTATAAAAATTCTAGTTTTTGCACTTCCAATGTAAAAAACTAAGAAACTTTCACACTCTATTTGTTACACAAATGTTAACGAAATATTTGCAGAACAACCTGAGCTTGATCGGTCCATAGCAAAGTTGTTTACTTTTGAAATACTTTTTAAATGAAATACATTTTTTCACGGTGAAATTTTCAATGTTTTCAGCCTTTTCTGCACAAAAAAATACAACAAAGTCTGACTTTTAAGTTTCACTGCAAAACCACCAGAGCACGTTTGACATTAATTTTAACGAAAAGTGATGTAGAATTTTATATTCTTTAGCCAGGTATTAAGAGTTTTGACGATATTTAAATTTTATTTTTTGAATTAATCCGAGAAAACAGACAATTCTAACCCAGTGTGCGACGGAAGCTTATATACTAAATTTCATCAAAATGTATTCATGTTTGTGACCTGCAGTTTGACTACAAGGTTTCCATGGACACAGACGGACGAACGGACGGACGGACAGACGGATATCGCTAAATCGACTCAGGGAGTGATTCTCAGAAAGTGATTAAGAGTCGATTGTTATAATAAAATTTGGGTTTAGGTCAAATATTTTTGGCCACATAGTGGTATAGGGTATAAAAACATCAGATCAACTATGGAGCGTATGATGAATTATTAACAAAATAATTCATATTCATCATACGCTCAATTGTTGTTTCTAAGCAAATTAAACAAACATCAAGATAAGGAAATAATATATAAGGTCATAAAAATAATTTTGTACTGAGAATTCCATACTCTTTGAAGGTTTTACTAAGCCAGCCTAGTACTTTCAGCCTGACTTGGAATTTCTCAGCCCCCCCCCCCCCCCCCCACGGAGTGGCTGTTGCACTTGTCTGTGGTAGCTAGAGCATTTTTTGTGAACTTAACTATGTACATGATAAGGAAATTGTTATTTAAATTTTTAAGTAGAAAAGGAACAAGCTATCCTAAACTCTTTAAGAAAATTGTTAATTTATTGTAATCAAAATGATATTTAAATAAATAAAATTGAATTGAATTGAACTTACGGTCCAAAGCGGATTGTGAATTTTTTCACATATATATACCATGTACCTCTATGTGGTTTGGGTATAATGACTTTGTGCTGCTGTTTATAACTACCAAAAATATTTGACCTAGACCCATCTTTTATTATACCGATCGACTCAGATTCACTTTCAGAGTCGATTTAGCAATGTCCGTCCGTCCGTCTGTGTGTCCATGTAAACTTTGTAATCAAACTACAGATCGCAAGTTTTAATTTTTTATTTTAGTTAAATTTGATACAAAAGCTTTTATCGGCCATAGGATGAACGCTATTGAAATTGGTCAAATTCGGTCCATTTTCAGACCAAGTCCCCATACAAATGACCCCCTATGAAATCGATATAAATTGCCATAAGATCCAAATTATCATATAGATCTCAGTCAAATTGGGTTTGTATGTGTTTATTATATCCGCTAATCAGTAGTCCAAAAATAATTCCTTTAGGACAGACCTTAGTCATAGGTCGCATATAGAGCTGCTTCCCGATCTTGACTTAAATCTATCTAAAAACAAAAATATTGCACAGATTTTTCTCAAATTTGATTTGTATATATTTTTTCAAAATATAATTGACTTTACCAAATATGTTCTGGATCGGTCCATTTTTCGACCTAGTACCCATATAAATATAGCACCCGATATGAACTTTTTCATATCTGCAGCCAAAAAAATTAATAACAATGCCACTCAAATTTGGTTTATGCTTATTTTCTATATCGAATTAGTTGGACGCAAGAGATAGGGTCTCATAGCCATAGTATAGGGTATCGTATAGTCGGTCTAGACCGACTATAATTCTCACTTGTTTGGTTTAGGTTCGTGGGAAATTTCCAATGGTGATGTTGCTATGAATATTTCTAAACTTCCAAATTCTTTTAAATGTGATGCTGATGGTATTTGAGCCTTTTTGTTACAACAATGTGTTTAGTCGTAAGGCTATCTTATTAAAACAATTTTTTATAGTTTATTTAGGTGTGAAATTCAGCTTTAGTTTAAAAAATCTGGTAAAAATTAACTGAGTTATTAAAATTTTAATAATAATAAAAAAAAATTAATTTTTACCAAATTTTTTAGGGTCAAAGTTGAATTTAATTTCTAAATAAACAAACGTTTATAATGAGTTCATAAATACGGTTCGTAAATAAGGAAATGTGTAAAAAAAACTTCAAGAAATAAAGAATATGTTTAAACAATGAGTTTACTGAAGGAATACGCACAGATGTCTCAATATTACTTAAACATCGTTTGCATATCTTCGAAAGGCCTTAGTTTCTTGTTTCCAGATCCGCTGAGAAATTCAAAATCGGTTAATTTTGAACAAAATGGCCGAAAAACCGATTGAAACAACAGAAAATTCGATTGCTTAAACCGAATTCGGTTGCCACAACTAAAATGCGGTTATAGCAATATAGTTTTTCATAATTTTTGTTGTATGGAAACCGAATTTATTGTTAATCCGAACCACTTTGTGATTCGTTTGTTACAGCCGATGGTTCGTTAATATAATCGGTTGTATCAACCGGATTCTATTAATCAATTAGGTTGTGACAACTGAATTTTGTAGTTGCCTTAACCGAGTTAATGAAGTTGAAGCAACTGACCCGATACGATTAACTCAATTGCTTTTTAATGTGAGTGCTCCAATGTTCAGCTAATCCATTTTATATATCTATGTTAAGAAATATTAAAATTGTTTAAAACATTTTTTTCTCATAAAATTTCAAACTAATCTACTGTACTTTATTTTTATATTACATATATACATACATATACATATATACTATATAGTATAAGTTTAGTTCTATCTGTTCTCTTGTGTAGTGTGTGAATAAGTATCTGGTTTGGGGGCATTACTCATATGTTTACATTGGTAGAATGGAAAAAAGGAAGTGCAACCATAGTTGAGATTACCTCAAACACAAGATGCAAGTGTGTGAGTGCATTGTGTGTACAAAAAGAAACAAAATCTAGTTAGAGTGACAGCTGTTGAGGGTTTTTTAAGTCCCACGATAAGTGCCACTACTTTTCATAGAATAATATCTAAAGAAATTGAAATAATGGGCAATACAAAAGCAAAGTGTAATTTCGAATGTGTTGTTTTAGATAGAAGAGAAAATAAAGACAAAGAACGACCTCATGAAAGCCAAGTATGTTTTAGAAAGCAAGTTAACCCAGAAACCTTAAAATTATTGCTGTTGTTGTTGTGGTGTGCTAAAAAAATATTTTTATTTCGTAATTTAAATTGTGTTTTAAATTATATTTTTCTTCATTTATCTTTTTGCTAATAACAGATTTTGTGACCTATAAATATAGATTAAGGATTAATATAGTGTCACGTAGTGAAATACACATATAACACAAAGGATTATTTCTGCTTATATAGAACTTACGAAAGGGTTAGCTTTGGAACGAGTTGTTGTACTGCGCTCATATATCGACACTTGACCAACGCAACTAAATTATCCAAACTAATTCGAAAATCAAAAATCGATTCACGCAACTTATAGATGACTTTGTGGTTTTTGTTGCGCACATACTCTCTAAATGATGCAATAACACCGGAACGTCAAAGGAATGCCCGTACTGAAGAGAACAGCGCCTCTGTAAACGAAAGTATGGAAAAAGATCCCAATTTATCGAGTTGTCGTCGTTCGCAGGTATATCATGTGCATCATTTTTTCACGGATTGCACTATAGAACAGCTGGACACTGACCCGAGGCAGTGTGATGTGTTGGATTAATCACATTAGTAGGCGTAACTCCAAAAGACGTCATGTTTTCTGTTAAGATATTTTCCGCTAATACATTCGAATTGAAATCTCCAGATATTACAGCATCATCACATGACCCCGCCAGATTTGCAAGCGTTGAAAAAAATTCCGAAAAAGGAATTCTATTATAAGGCCTGTAGACACAGCCCACAAGTATTTTCATCCCTAGAGATAAAACTTCGATAAAGATATACTCCACTTTTTTCGATTCTGGCGACTTATCCGTTTTTTTTATTGTTTCTCTTAATTGGCGAACTAATATTCGAAATAAGCGAATTTGACGATTTTAGGCAAAATTTACATGGTAAGGAATCCCTTATAAAAATAGCTACATCTCCAGCTTTACCATCTCTATCAGCTCTAAAAACTTTGTAACCATTAAGGCAAATAAGACTATCAAGAGCCAAGTCTCAGAAACGCAAACGATATCAATGTTAGAATTTTCGAAAACCAATCTGAACTCATCGATTTTGTTGCTTAAACTTTGAGCATTTATGTGAGCCAGTGTTAAACCTTTTTTATTAGTAGCCAGTATTTTTACCATGTTTATCGTTACGTCTACGGAGCTTCTACAAAAGCCAAGATCATTATTCATCAACATACACAACCAAGTAAAGAACATCCCTAATAGCAATGCAATATATGTTAAAAGATAAAAATTGTAAAACAATAATAATTTTAAACAAACAACAAAAATACAAACATTTAAGACATAAAATATCCATAATAAAAACTTATATATGATATATATTAAATTAAAAAACATATAATAAAAGTTAAATAACACAAGGGAACAATGGTTCTGTTGATTAAGAACTGAATATTGTTTTTAAGGTTATTTGGGACGCTGAATCCAAATCTGCCCTTGGCTTTTTTCTATCGGCTCGACTTTTCGAGATATACCGTTATGTTCAAAATTATGGCACTTCCGCTACATATATTAGAATAACTTGGAAACGGTTCACCATATTAAATTAAAAAAAAATCCGAAACTCGCAAACAATATTCTCTTAAAGCCGTGCTTACTTTGTTTTTAAATTTTCCAAGTAGTTTTAGAGATATCGTTCAAGTTTTGAAAAAAAATTAAAATTTTAAAAAAAAAAACATTTTTTTTGTTCTTTAAAAATTCCTAAAAAATAAAAATGGGACAAAAATCACAGTTTTGGTCTACAAACAGTTAGTTAAATATATTTCGAATAAAATGAGCTTTATTTCATTGCAATCGGTGCACAACTTTTGATTTTGTTCACGATTTACTGAATTGATATAAATCGCGATTTCCATACAAAAATAACATTTTCTAATGTGTAAGTGTTTGTATGTAATAAGTTAGTTTTTTGATTCTAAGAATTAAAAAAATTAAGTAATAAAAAAAGATTATTTCATTTTTATGGTCAGCTATACTTTTTAATTTAACACAAAAAGAGAATTTTAAAGAAAAATAAAAAATTTTAATACACAAATATTACAATGTAATTACAACTCATCGAAAAATTTTCTTTTATAAGATTTTCTTAAATAACTTTGTTTAGAGGGATTTGTTTTAATGCTCCAGCAATAGTCCGCCATCATATGCTTATCCCAGTGACCCTGGTTCCGCTCCTCTATAGTGCGGATATCTTGATGGAAACGTTCACCTTGTTCTTCACTGAAGTCTCCAAGATTTTCAGGGAAACAATCCAAATGACTGTGTAGGTAGTGCACCTTAATGCTCATATTACAACCAAGCTGCTTGAAATGTGACAACATTTCAATTTTTAAAGAACAAAAAAAAAATGTTTTTTTTAAAAAATTTTAATTTTTTTTCCAAAACTTGAACGATATCTCTAAAACTACTTGGAAAATTTAAAAACAAAGTAAGCACGGCTTTAAGAAAATATTGTTTGCGAGTTTCGGATTTTTTTTTGAATTTAATATGGTGAACCGTTTTCAAGTTATTCCAATATATGTAGCGGAAGTGCCTTAATTTTGAACATAACGGTATATCTCGAAAAGTCGAGCTGATAGAAAAAAACCAAGTGCAGATTTGAAATCAGCGACATCAAATTAGTAAAAATTTGCTATAAATTTCAAATCAACACAAAAAAAGTTCAATTTTGTTCCCTTGTGTAATAAAATTTGTTGATGGCAAATTAAAAAACAGGCAGCATTCAATTTTAGTTAGCAAATGAGTTTGATGAGTGAAAAAACTGTTGCAGTTATTCAGGAAAATCTATTTTAAGAGGTTCATCTTTTTCATTTTTCTTGACATATACTAAACCACGGTACGTATATGCTGCATTTAAGCATTTATCCTTTTTTAACCAAAGTGGTGTTTTAAAAATACTAAAATTGTGCGGAGTTAAGTCTTCGTTAATGAAAAAGGGCTGATTGCTATCAAAGCCAGCATCATACAAACGCAAAGGTGATTTTTTATTACGGCGATAAGCAGCAGCAGATTTTAGGAAATAGTTATTTTCGTATGGCGAACTAAGTTTTATCACAATGGGAGGATCATCCACATCACGAAAGTTTCTAAAATGTTTTACACGAAAAATGGACTTGAAGATAGGTATTGCGATATTCAGTGCACCACAAATATTTTCAAAAATTAATTGTAAGTTTTCATCCTTATAAATAGATAGGCCAGTTATACGAATATCCGATGCCATAACCGAGTTTTCTTGTTTATGTACTTTTATAAAGGGTCCGCCAAATAACTTTTTTTTTTGAGAATGCTAAAAAAAAACTACTGAAAATTATCTCAAATTTCTTTTTTTATTTGAAAGTGCGATCCTTCCGTTTAATAATGGAAAATAATTTATTTCAAATGGCTGCCTCGGCTGGCCATGCAGTAGCCTACACGATCGGTCCAATTTTTAAGCTCTTTCTCGATTGTGTGCAGCTGTATTTCACCAATGGCTTCACGAATATTGTCCTTTAGAGCGTCAATTGTCTCTGGCTTGTTGGAATAATACTTATCTTTGAGGGCACCCCACAAATAATAGTCCAAAGGTGTCAAATCGCAGCTCTGAGGTGGCCAAACGACATCAGCTCTGCGGCTGATAATGGGATCTTCAAAAACAGGGCGCAAAACATCGAGTGTAGCTTCGGCTGTGTAGCACGTAGCGCCGTCCTCTTGAAATCAAATGTTGCCAATATCGTCCTCTTCAATTTTTGTGAACAAAAATTCGTTCAATATGGCCCGATAACGATCGCCATTGACTGTAACGGCCACTCCTTGCTCATTTTCATAGAAAAATGGCCCAGTTATCGCAAAATCCGCACCAAACAGTGACTCGTTTCGGGTGTATCGGCTTTTCAATGTATGCGCGCGGGTTTTCTGTGCCCCAAATGCGACAATTGTGCTTGTTTACATACCCGCCAAGATCGAAATGAGCTTCATCTGAAAAGATGTTTTTTTGGCTAAATCTGCATGTTCTGTAAGTCGATCGCATGCCCACTTAGGAAGCGAAAATGCATTGGGTGGTCAGTTGGCTTCAACTCCTGAACCAATTGTACTTCGTTTGGCGTCATACCAAGGTCTTTATCCAAAATTCGTCTCAATGATTCCTCCAAAATGTTCAATTCTTGAGAACGACGGTGAATTGATGTTGATGGCGCTTCACGCACACTTTCTGCCACAGCAGCAATATTCTCGGGTCTACGCACTGTTTTCGCGCTTTGGCTTATCGATGAGGATGCCAGTTTCTTTCACTTTTTTTCACAAGATAACGAACATACGGAGCTGACGGTGCTTCTCTTCTTCCAAAATCTGTACGCAATTTTCGCACACATTCTGCAACATTACCATGATTTTCAAAGTAATGTCGCAATATTTTCCAGCATTGTTCAAGCGTATACACAACCATATTCGTTCAGCGGAAGGATAAAACTAATTACCTGTCAAATCAGACTTGAGCTAAGTGTTACCATTCACGAAATAAGTACTAGTTGAAAAAAAAACGTTAGATGGCGGACCCTTTATTAAGATTTATTACTTCAGCTTTTAGCTGCTTCCAACCCAATTATTCGTTCGTTTAAATTACTAAATTCTTCTCTTAAATCGTTGATTATTTCATTTTTCAATGTACTGAATTTGTTTTCAATTTCTGTTATTAAGTTCCACTTATTTTCTTCAATAATTGACTTTATCATTTCAGACCGTTCTTTAGACAATAAATTTTCAAAACAAAACGAATATGTTTTGAAAATTTATTGTCTAACCAATTCCACATACGAGTGCGAGTGATTGAATCGTTAGAGTTTGACAAAAAAAGGTCCGACATTGCTGGTGTTTTAGGACATTTATTTAAATCTGCATCAGACACAGGGGCATTTATTTTAGTTTTACGTCCACTCATAATTTATGTTTTACTGCATTCATTTAGGAACGTGTTACGGGAGGGAAAGCTGTAGTTTAAAAAACAGCTGTTTGTTGATTATATTATTGTGAATGGTTTACAAGCGAGAAGTTATTTAGTTGGTATCTGTTTTTCTTATTCTTAGATGACTTAGTGCTTGTTGTTGTTTTATCTGTATAGAGAATTGATTTATTTAATGTTTGGTGTTGTTTTAGTTTTGTAAGTGTACAAATAATAAATCATTAACATATGTATTTACAGATATTAATTTACTATTCCTTTAATGTTTTTTGACTATGTTAATGCTGTTGATTATTATAAAGGTACAGACGTAAGTTGTCATATGTTGTAAATACTTTATTTTAATATAGATAACTCCCGCATAAAATTTTCACTTTAGATCAGTTGAAGGGTTGCCATAGATGAGGCTAATTTTTGGCGTTCTTGCGATTTTATGTTTTTTCGCTTTTGCGATTTTATGTTTTTACGATTTCATGCTTTTGCGTTTTTCGATTTTTGCAATTTTTTCATATTTTCTTTATTTTTCCGTTTTTACATAAATTAAGAACAATCGAATTTAGTAAAATTTCTAAAAAGTTTCTTCTTTTGTATGCTTTAATTGAATATATGGACATTCATATAGCATGACATCAGTGATGAGCATAGCAATATGTTACATAAGATATAAAATATAGATCCTGCATAGAGAAAATGTAAAATGTAAGCAACCACAATTTTGGTCGACCCTATAGTAAGCCCTAATGTACTGTAGCGTACATGTATGTAGGTGACAACCTACTTAAATGTAGTTCAGTATCTTTAAAAGAGAACATTAACTAAAACAACCATCCACGCGTTCTCTTATTATTTGCCAGGCAAACTCAGCGATCTGCGTGAGTTCTGTGGATGGTTTCCCATTGTTTTTTTTTTTTTTTAGTTGTAAAAAAAAACCAATTTTGTGCTTTTTGTTTTTTCCTTTTTATTTGGAGCCTAATTCATTATCTACAGAAGAGAACCTTTTTTGTAATCTGTCTTACCTGTGCACAGTGGAACAAGTATGTTCCCATCAGCCCAAAATTAAGATACACTTTTATAGATTCATTTCAGTAAATTTCATACGTTATAAAATTTGCCTTTATTATTAATTCCAACATTAATACAGAGAATGATTTATAATATACAATATATTAGGGTTTTCCTTTCCTTTTTTTCCCCCTTTTTTTTTTTTTTTTGATTCTACTATAATTTACATGAGGATTAGATCTAACTTTACGTTTAATTAGTTGAAATTTTCACATTTTCAGTTTAATAAGATTTCTAAACCAATTGAGGTTCAACAGTTATTTCTTCCTTTCCTTTTTTTTCACTAAATATGTAGTAGTATGTAATTCTGGAGTACTGTATTCGTTAATGCACTACTACCTCACTTGATAAAATTTTAATAAGTTTTTTTTTTGTTTTTTTTTTTTTAATTGAAAACTTGCTAATACAATTTATATATAAATTAGTCTATTTGTTAAGATCCATGTTACATAATCATCTACTGACTAATATCTTCCCTTGGTAATTATGAAGCATGTACAAAAGTTACCTTAAAGGAGCACGTTCAAAGACTCTTTCATCTCTCCGTTTAATTATTTAGGCACTTTCAATGGATATAGCAGTATGGCTTGTACACCAAGCAAGCCTCAATTTGAGTACGTCACTAGCACCGAGTTTCCCATCACAGTTTAAATATATTTATGGAAACATTTTTTTTTTATCATTTACACTCCTTACCTCGGTGAAGATTATGAACATATATATATTTCCTTCTTTCAATACTTGATCTTCGCATGGAGCCTATATATGTCCAAGAAGTAAAGATTTATCGCGAAAACTTCCTTTCAGACCACACAATATAAAAATCTTTAAATATGTATTTTTACGTTAACACTTAATCCACTTTACTTGCTATATGATTCTACGTCTTGAAATCCAAAAACAGAAAGAAAGGTCTCTGTAAGTCAAGTTTATTTTTTCCTCTTCTTTTTTCATAATTACTCAATTATTGAATTAACGGGATAGTATGAGTGATTTGCATGTCAACTATAAATTATTTTTGTTACCTTATATGGTAATAACGACATTCTTGATTTATAATATAATATTATGACAATTTGACAGTACTCTACCTTCACATTTATGCTGTATAAATTACACTACAGTACATATGCAAATATATCCAGCCATGATCGTGAAAGTTGCTCAAGTGACGTAATATTCGATTATTATTTTTTAATCAACATCAGTAATTTACGATCATGGAAAGTTTCAGTGAAAGTTTCGTGGTACTGTTACGAATTTTCAGCAAAAGCAATCTAAAGATTTTTTAGATTTTTTATTCATCCTTTCTTTACAGGTTTATTTCATGATATTACATTTTGAGATATTATCTATTAGATATTACAACAATTAATAAAAAGTATCATATGATATTAATTACATATTTTATTTTGAAGATTTTAAAGGTAAACTAGGGTGAAAAACCTTTATATGAGTAAAAGAGAGAAAGTTAAAATTTTTAAGCGAAATTTACATATTTTATGTATGTCATTAAGGATATAACTTTTTTTTTTGCATTATTAGTACCCATAACTACGTTGTAGCCCATTATGTTTTGACCATAAAAATCATATTCCGAGGTCATTTGCGCAAAAAAAGTTCCCGCCACCAAGCAAATTTCTTAAAGTCCTCAAGAAGAAAAAAAATATTTAATTTTTTTTAAAATTAATTTTCTTTAATTATTATAAGTACATAAATTAAAGTTGAACAAACATTTACACTTTTACATAACTATTTGTTATATGAAATGAACTTCAAATTTAATGTGCGTGAAGATTTACATAGCTGATAAATATCCTGTACCGTTTTGATAGCTCTTTCAGGACATATGTTGCTTCGTTGCTGCCCCGGTATCGCTGATGGTTTCTGAACCCAATGTCTAAAAAATCATTCGCGAGCACTCTTATATTTTAATAAAGATTTTTTTAGAGCCTCAAAATTATTTTCTTTAAAACTATGATCGGAAATCCAAACATCGTACCACGGACCACATACGAACTCACAAATGTTATATAATTTTTGGCGATATTTTGGAATAAGTATAAAGGTCAATATTGCTAAAATGGCTCTCGAGTTCCATCGAGCATTGTGTATTGGTGGTATTGCTTTAAAGTTAGTGTATGGAAATTTTTTATTTTTCTGATAGTATGTAAAAGATTTACCAAGTTCATATAAGTACTGCATATCATCACGCCAATTTATGTGTTCAAATTTGATTCGTTCTTCATTCTGTTTGTAACTTTTCTTAAGATCTTCGTAGTTATTTATCAATTCGTGAACAAACTCATAACAAATATTAGGCGAGGAAGGCTTTCCTTCCAAGCATTCGTCTATTATATGTCTTAATACAAGATCAAGAATATGATGCTGGCAGCCAATATATTGTGGTGGAACTAAACCAATTGATACACAATGATTCTGGAAAAGAGTTACAACTCCATTTTTTTTTTCACAGTGCTTACGCTGTGCATATCGCAGACGATAATTTTTATTGAATTCCATAAATTGAATTTACTCAAAACTTCTTTAATACCATTAAATAAGGTTAAGGCTTTACCATTGTCCAAAACAAGTACGGCTAATTTTATTTCTTTGCATTCATTTTTTAAAACAATCACCTCAATTTCTTTATTATCTATTTTTTCCCATCAAAGTGAATACACCAAAATTCATTTTGCAAAGTTTCTAAATAAAATATTTCTTGTCGTTCAGCGGATTTCAGCACAGCTTCATATATACCGGCTTGGGATGGTGTTGATATATTAACTGCTGATTCTGCTAGATGCTCACGAATTTTGGCAGCTTTATTGTGCTTACATGTACTTGAGTTACTGGGTTAACAGCTGCATTTAAAGATTTCTTCACATTTTTTTTTCTCTTCCAGGAGGTGTGTAATTGTCATCATCACTAACTGAGTCATATTCTATACCAAATTCAAAATTAGAGTCACTACTGCTATTAAGCTCATAATCTATTTCGGTACTGGTTTTTTCATGTCGGCATTGCTATCACTAAATTCGTGATTGTCTATTTTGGACGTTATAGTAAACATTTTATTAATATCGCGGCTTCTTGAATGTTTTAAAAATATTTGATAGTTTTGTATCAATTTTTTACTTTTCTTTTTATAGATCTTAATGCAAATGCTGGCACATGATTCTTGTTACACAAACTAATTAATTCTTTCGATATAATATCGTATCATTTTGTTTTGCCCTTTTCTTTTTTAAGTAAGGCATTAAGTCGACCAATAATTACTTTTTCTTTAGGCATTCTTTTTAACTCGGACAAAGATTTGTCAACGCTTTTTATTATCGCAAACTTATTGTTTTTACTTTCAAGTGTTTTTAATGACTTAGTCCACGTTATGACATTTTTTTGAGTACTTAAAAAGCTATTTTTATTAGACATTTTATGAAGAGAGAAAAATAACGCAAACGTAATCAAAAACTTTTAAATAAAATATTAACTATATGAATTAATAACTATTATTAATTACAGGGACTCCTTCAATTAAATTTTTATTAAAAAAATAATAATTTAAAATTTTGAAAAAAAATTTTTTTTTTTAAATTTACTATGTATGATTTGCAGTCTTTATCTTTAGATCCCTGCATCTTAAAAACTGCTTCGATTATCGACTTTAACAATAAGCACTAATACTGTTACATTTTTGCGCTCTTGGCGTATAAAAATTAAGTTACTTTGGTCAAAGTTTAATATATAATTCTAAATAAAAAAAAGTATAAACTACAAACTTCATCGCGTTGGTGGCGGGAACTTTTTTAACGTCAGCGAAAAAGTAATGACGCAGTTTATCATATTTTTCCATGATCTATACAGCTATGATAGGTACCTTTTGAAATTCGCGAAAAACGTAAAAAAGTTATACCCCTAATGTACATATGTTTACAAAAGAATTATTTGTTATAATAATCCATTATAAATTTATCATTTCCTATTTGATGAGTTACTGGTTGGCTGGTCTGAATTCTCTGCATTCTCTTATCAGTAGAGTAGAGTTTTCGTTTTTGTTGAAATACTTAATATTGAGTCTTTTTATAAAGCTAATAATATTTTCGTATCCTGTGTCCCTATGTAGGCTTGATGTTGGAGTTCTCCAGTATTTATTCTGTATCATTTTAAGGCATTTATTCTGAATGATTTGCAGTTTCTTTATGTGAGATTTTGCTGTTGTGTACCAGATTGGACATGCACGTGCCTATATAGGTCTAATAACATTTTTATAGTGTTAATTTTTAAAAGCGAGCATTTATTAAGAAGTGGCCATAAAGATTTGAAGGATTATATTGATTTTTGACACGTTCCGTTTATATGTTTTTGGAAAGTGAGTTTTTTACCCATAATGACACTGGGATATTCTACGTCATTTTTTATCTCAATAAAGTCCAAAGAATAATTGCCGCCTCGGGTTCGTTTTGGGGATTTGTTGAATGGAAAGGTAATTGCTTGTGTTTTATTAGGATTAGTTTTTATTTTCCATTTGCAAAAATATTTGTTGCATGCTAGGATTCATTTTTCCATTTTCTTTAATAGAGCACTGGTAAGTTCACTAGATGAGATTAGATTAATGCCGTATCGTCTACATAACGCTATTTTAAAATGAGGAAAAACATAGAAATCAGATGTATAAATATAATAAAGTAAGGGCGAAAGAACTGAACCTTGTGATAGCCCATTTAAAATTGTTTTTGGTAATGAAGTCTTGTTATTGATGGATACTATGAAAGTTTTTTTTATCTATAAAATCTGCAATTATTTTGCAAAGGTACTTAGGAACATTTGATACTACCAGATTGTATAAAAGGCCGCTATGCCAAACAGTGTCAAATGCCTTTTCGATGTCTTACAAAATAAGCCCGGTTGATCTTTTATTATTTTTATTAGCAGTTAGTATGTTTTTAATTCTATTAATTTGATGGGTTGTGCTGTGGTCTTTTCCAAACCCGAATTTTTCTTTAAAAATGAAAGAGTTTTCAGTGACATATGAGTTTAACCGATGGTGTACGATCTTCTCGTAGGGTTGGCCTAAGTTGCTGAGAAGATTGATGGGTCGGTAGCTACTAGGGATGTTTGTTAGTTTTCCTGGTTTATGTATAGCTATAACCTTGGCTGTTTTAAATGTATTTGGAAAGTAGTTAAGTGTAATGCAGCTGTTGAAAATTATTACTAACGAGTGTTTGGCTTTATTTGGAAGTCGCTTCATTTTCAAAGCCTGGAGATTTGGATGCCTTAAGTGATGATAAGTGGTTGGTTACTTCGTTGAAAGAAGTCAACACAGCCTGATCGGTAGTAGGATTTTCCATTTTCAAATGATTTATCCTTGAATTAATAAATGGATCGATGGAGTGTTTGTAGTTGGAAGTAAGATTATTTGCTTGAACAAATAAATAAAGGAGTCTAAAGAAACGGCAAGGGTAGTTAAAAAAACATAATCGCTATTTATACATTTTTCCATCATATATATATTTTTTTTAGAAATCTGAAAGACTAGTAAAAGACGACAGAATCCGCTGGTACTTACAAGAAACAATTAAATCAGCAATTTAAATTTAATTCAACTTTTGCTAAAAATCAGATTCTACTGAAGCTCAAGGAGGCGCAACGGTATCATTTAGAAGTTTTAATGGCTGTAAGATTTAAAGATATATAGTCCTATCAATATTAAATTTGTCAAATATATATAAAAGTTATTTAAGCTTTCATCATTCTGGGATATCAAATATTTTATAGTATTGCTTGATTTATATATGTTTGCACTTCAATCAGCGTAATAAAATCTTTTTAAAAGTCTTTAGTATGGTCACGTTTTTCGTGTTATGATTTGATTTTAAATATTACCATAATATAACATTTATTTTTTTTGATTTGTTTTTGGTGCTGTGGTTTTTTACTGTGTTTTATACCGCCTGTTGGGTATAAAAATGTCCCATTAAAGCTTGATTACTTATGTATAAAAACACGTAAATACCCAGCAAAAAATAAGTGAAGTCATTTCAAAGCAATTCATTGCTTGCAAAAAAAAGAGTATTTCTGTGGATGTTATTTTGAATAACTATCAAAACTTTTAATATAAAACTGTTCTGAACAAAAATATACGTTCAAATCTAGAGCACCCAAATAGAAAAGGTGAAAATGTAAAGTAGTAATGAAAAATTTAAATTTATTTTTTTAACTACTTACATATAACTAGTATGCCCAGTCGCGCTTCGCCATGACCTAATGCGACTTATTCAGTCCTTTTCTTGCAACGTTGTTATTTGAATAAGAATGAATTTAAAATAACATGAAGTTGAAATTTTGGGGATTCTTGAAAACACAAATTTTATATATTCGAAGTATTTTTTCGAAATCATTTCTTTATTGTCAAATGACATGAAACATACATATGGTTTAGGTTCAGAACCATATGTTATCTAGAAACCGAGGTGCCATATGATTCTTTAGTCAATATAGTTTCTATTAAATAAACATTTTACTTGTTCATTTAATTGTTTTTTTTTCTTGAATTTCATTCAACTAAGAATGACTTTTCTTTTCACCAAAGAAAATTCGACATTAAATAAATTGCATTTAACTGGCATCGCTACTGTTTCGAACATAAGCAAAGTTGTGGCAGTCATATGCAAAAAATAAAATAAAAATATGTGATTTGATTGAAATATTATTTAAAATTCCTTTATTTGTAATAACTAGTGTATAAAAAATCTATGTTATAATTGAAAAAATTATAATGAAAGAATATATAATGAAAATTATAATGCAAGAAACAATATTCTTATTGAAATCATAGAGCAGCATAAAACTCGTAAATTTAAGAATTTTTTCATTTAAGAGTTTTTTTTTGTGATAGTGTTTTCAAGAACAGGGGTGATTGTCATGTTTTATTTCATAACCAATTTCGTAATGCTTGCCGCTCTATAATATTTTTTGTTTTTCATTCGGTGCAAAAATGATAAAATTTTATGGCATTCCTACTCTGGAGCCAGGTAAATATAGCTGCCCATGAGAAGAACAAGGATTTCTGGCTACACTTAAATCTTATTGACCTTAAATTTAGAATATAATCTGGCAGTTTTTCATTTTAGCGATTTTTGATTTAGGCGATTTTTGATTTAGATATTTTTGATTTTTCCCATTTTTGATGTTGAAAATTTTCGCGTGTTTCGTTTTTGGCGATTTTTGAATTTGGCTATTTTTGAATTTGGTGATGGATTCGTGCAAAGTGTCGAGGCTTTCCCTTTTATAGTACTCTAGTTACTTTGTATGGACGGTGTTACGCCCACTGCTCCAATTACGCCCATTTTTTGTGCGAATAATCACATGAATAAATTATAGGCTCACGCAAAGTCTCGAGGCTCTCACTATTACTGTACTCCAGATATATGGCATTTTATATTTACTTTGTATGGGAGGTGCCACGCCCATTGATTCAATACCGCCCATTTTTGTCTGACTAATCACATTAATAATAGCTATATGGCGTCAAACAAGTTTTGAAAGCTGTCTCTGTCATAGTCGTCGAGATAAATATGATTGAATAATTACTTTGTCAGGGAGGTGCCACGCCAACTTATCCGATTTCGGCATGGCTACTAATATAAGTAATAGGTGACATCACAAAAATTTGTGATGTCATAGTACTCAATATAGGTGCTACATCCGCAAAAAATATTTAAAAAAATGTATACTCTATGTCCATTCATAAGGATGGACAAGATCTAAAAGTTTTAATTGCGTAAGAAATGGCTTTAAAAATTATTAAGGAATTAGTAAATCTGTAAAACAACTTAAACGCCCACTGGAAATGACATGAGATGATGACATTAGTTAAAGAACAGAAATCAGTGAATAATATAAACATATTTTGGGGAATTAAAACATGACTTAGTTGTATATCATGCTGGTTGTATTAACCATTTCGGCACTTCTTTTTTTTATACCCTATACCACTATGTGGTTTGGGTATAATGACTTTGTGCTGCTGTTTGTAACAACCAAAAATATTTGACCTACACCCATCTTTAATTATACCTATCGAATCAGAATCACTATCTGATTCGATTTAACGATGTCCGTCCGTCCGTCCGTCCGTCCGTCTGTGTGTCCATGTAAAGCTTGTAATCAAACTGCAGGTCGCAAATATGAATATATTTTGATGAAACTTGGTATATTAGCTTTTATCAGCCATGGGATGAACGCTATTGAAATTGGTGAGAAGCGGTCCATGTTCAGACCTAGCCCCCATACAAATGACCCCTATGAAATCAACATATATTGCCATAAGATCCAAATTATCATACAAATCTTAGTCAAATTGGGTTTGTATGTATATATTACATCCATTAACCAGTAGTCCAAAAATGATCCCTATTGGACAACACTTAGTCATACGCCGCATATAGAGCTGCTTGCCGATTTTCACCTAAATCTAAAAAAAAAACAAAAATATTGCACTGATTCTTCTCAAATTTTGTTTGTTTATATATCTGCCAAATACAAGAGACTTTACCAAACATGGTCAGGAGCGGTCCATTTTTGGGCCTAGTCCCCATATAGATATAGCATCCGATATGAACTTTTTCATATCTGTAGCCGAAAAAATTAATAAAAATCACACTCAAATTTGGTTTATGCTTATTTTCTATATCCAGTTAGTTGGGTCTGAGAGATAGGGTCTCTAAGCGCATGGTATAGGGTATCGTATAGTCGGTATAGACCGACTATAATTTTCTTACTTGTTTTTTTTTGATTTTAACTTAAAAATTCATTATTCTCTTACTGTTTTAGCTTACCTTATGAATATTCAAATGTAATTTTTTTAAGTTATTTTTGGGCATCATGCCATGTGACAGAGGATGTACTTAAAGGAGTAAAAATAATAATATATCAAATTTAATGTTTAATGCAATTTTAAATTTTTTTTGTTTAAAAAGTCACAATCTAAAAAGACACAAACAATTTTTGCCCCAAAGAGAGAAAAAACAAAAATATTTTTGCCAATTTCTGGCCTTATTAAGTCGTTTTACGACGTAATTTAAAGAAAATTAAATGGCTAACATCCTAAAATACCCTACACATATTAATCGGATGTCATATAGATACCGCATAGTTAGTATATAGATAACAAATAGTATATAGACAATGTAAAAAAAAAACTTTTATTGTTTATAAAAATACTGTGAGTTAATTAATTTCATGATAATCATTGGGTGCTTCTGCTGCTTCCCTGTAAAAAAAAAATAAGAAACCGATTTAAATATAAAAATTTATCTATAACTTACCTTATTTTTTATGGTATACTCTGAAACAATTTCTGGCGCCATTTGGATGGACGTTGCATTGGGATCATTGTACTTTATATATATGCTTTTCAGTTTTGTACTCTGGCCAATGTTGATCGAAACGAATCGAAACTGAAAAACCCTTTCATAGGATAGCCTCGAAGTTGATGGGGTGTCGGAAAGATAAACATCTTCAGTTAGGTCTTCCCCGTTTTTATACCCTATACCACTATGTGGTTTGGGTATAATGACTTTGTGCTGCTGTTTGTAACTACCGAAAATATTTGACCTAGACCCATCTTTTATTATACCGATCGAATCAGAATCACTAACTGATTCGATTTAACAATGTCCGTCCGTCCGTCCATCTGTGTGTCCATGTAAAGCTTGAATTCAAACCGCAGGTCGCAATAATGAATATATTTTTATGAAATTTGGTATATAAGCTTTTATTGGCCATAGGATGAACGCCATTGAAATTGGTGAGAATCGGTCCATGTTCAGACTAAGCCCCCATACAAATGACCCCTATGAAATCGACTTAAATTGCCATAGGATCCAAATTATCATATAAATCTTAGTCAAAATGGGTTTGTATGTGATTGTTACATTCATTAATCAGTAGTCCAAAAATGATACCTATGGGACAACACTTAGTCATAGGCCCCATATAGAGCTGCTTCCCGATCTTCACTTAAATCTATCAAAAAAACAAAAATATTGCACTGATTCTTCTCAAATTTTGTTTGTATATATTTTTGCAAAATACAAGAGACCTTACCAAACATGGTCAGGATCGGTCCATTTTTGGGCCTAGTCCCCATAGAGAAATAGCATCCGATATGAACTTTTTCATATCTGCAGACAAAAAAATTAAAAAAAAATCCCACTCAAATTTGGTGTATGCCTTTTTTTTATATCCAGTTAGTAGGGCCTGAGAGATAGGGTCTCTAAACGCATGGAATAGGGTATCGTATAGTCAGTCTAGACCGACTATAATTTTCTTACTTGTTAAAAGAGATTTTGAACTAATGACGGTGCTAGCAATCCATCAGCCCTTCCGGAGAGCTAATAATTCCATTTGATCAATGCGGTATTCCAACCAAGAGTAGGAAATGGTCGAAAACTTCGAGTTTCAACTTTCTTTTCCGAATGGAAGTTCGTTATAACAACAGCAAAAAGTCCATCTTGTCGAGTTCATCAATATATTTTTCTTATATACACCTACAACGTTTGGTTGTGATACATCGATTTTCTTTTTATACTCTTTCTTTTACGACGTACTCTCTGTCTGTCTGTCTGTCGTGTGTCAACCCTATTGATCTTAGTCCAATTGGTCTGAAACTTCGCATATAGTCTTGTTGGGACTACAGATTTATTTTGGGCTAGTCACGCTTAGTCCCACTCAGTCACGGAGTGATCTAAATGTCATTTGCCCTCATCCGATCGATCTGAAACTTTGTCCATAGATTTGTTGTGATCAAAGATTAATTTTAAAATCGTCACACAAAGTCACCCACAATCACGGAGAGATTCAAAACTCATATGCAAAAGGAAAGAAAGGGTTTTAATAAAAACTTTGTTTTTATGGGTTAGATTATTTAAACTTCGCCCATAGTCTTGCTGGGACTACAGATTAATTTTGGGGTAGTCACACACAGTCAGGGAGTGATCTAAATGTCATTTGCCCTCATCAGATCGATCTGAAACTTGGTCCGTACTCTTGCTGTGAAAAAAAGATTAACTTTGACATAGTCACGCACAGTCACACATAGTCACGCACAGCCACGGAGAGATTAAAACCCCATTTTCCTTCATGGGGCAACCCTGTTACGCCTCATACTATTGATCTGGAACTTAACCCACAGTCTTGTTGTGACTATGGATTAATTTTGGGGTAGTCACGAACAATCACGGAGAAATTAAAACCTCACTTCCCCTCATCCGAAACTTTGTCCATATACTTGGTGTTGCCAAATATTTATAGTCACACATAGTCACGCATTGTCACGCATAGTCACGGAGTGATTCAAGCTCCATTTCCCCCCATCTGATCGATCTGAAGCTTTGTCCACAGACTTGCTGTGGACAAGGATTAATTTTAAGACAGTCACACACAGTCACGCGTTGTCACGCACAGTCACGGAGTGATTTAAAACCCATTTCCCCTCATCCGATCGGTCTGCAACTTTATCCGTAGACTTGCTGTGGACAAGGATTAATTTTAAGTCATGAGAAAATGATGAAGCTTATCTTTGTAACTACCATAAATATTTTACCTAGGCCTACCTTTATTATATATATCGTCTCAAAATCGATCAGCGATGTCAGTCCGATGTCAATCCGTCGGTCTGTCTGTCTGTCCATCTGTCTGTCTGTCTCTCTGTGTTGCCATGTAAACATTGTAATCCAACTACAGATTTCAAATATAAATATATCTTGATGATAGTGCTTATAATATCTTATCGAGCTTAGAGCAATCGATGTTGCAGTTGGTGAAAATTGGTTCATGTTCAATAACCAATACAATCCAAAAAACAAGTAAAAAAATTATAGTCGGTCTAGACCGACCATACGATACCCTATACCATGGTTTAGAAACCCTATCTCTTCGGTCCAACTAACTGGATGTAGAAAATAAGCAAAAACCAAATTTGAGTGGCATTGTTATTATTTTTTTTGGCTGTAGATATGAAAAAGTTCATATGGGGAGCTATATTTATATGGGGACTAGGTCAAAAAATGGACCGATCCTGACCATATTTGGTAAAGTCACTTATATTTTGAAAAAATATATACAAACAAAATTTGAGAAGAATCAGTGCAATATTTTTGTTTTTTGATAGATTTAAGTGAATATGGGAAAGCAGCTCTATATGGGGCCTATGACTAAGAACTGTCCAATATGGATCATTTTTGGACTACTGATTAATGGATGTAATAAATACTTACAAACCCAATTTGACTAAGATTTATATGATAATTTGGATCTTATGGCAATTTATGTTGACATACCACATAAACCTTGTAATAAACCTTGTAAGTCCATTTTAAGTCGTGTTCTAAATATATAAAAAATACGGAATGAATGGTGGTAAGTTTCGAACCGATTACGGTTTTTTTTTAAAAAAAGGTTAAAATCTTTACTGATTTTGATACATTCGGGTACGTTATCCATTCCAGTAAAATGGTGTTCAGTTGAAGTAGCATTAACTGATAATATTGATGTTGAACTGCTTTAAAATTCCCGGCAGGTATAAGAGTTGATCGACTAAGCTTAAAATAAGTACTTGTGGATATTTTGTCATATACACTATACAAATAAGGGCTCCTGTTTCGAATACCATGAACAAACTGTGCGCCATAGAATTTTGTCTTCGATTTGAGATCATACTAAAAAGGTACAAACAGTAGTTATCGCCACTGTGTGATCTTAAATAACTTACCACGATAGCAAATGAAACAATTACAGAATTGAAAGTGGAAACACTCATCTTGCTTTGATCAAAGTAAATTACTTGTTCACAAAAAATTGCCGTTGATGACCAATTCGACATATATGTCACATGGAATTTTAAATGTTAGGAGTTAGAAAAATATATTTGACGACTTTTTTATTTAGAAAAATTGTGTAGATAACCATTAATCTGCCAAAAACAAATTGAAAATTTTCCAGCTGTTTAAGTTAAGTCATACATAGGTTAAATGTGCTTCAGACCATCTCAAAGAGGTACCTTGCAACTTATGACAAGCCCATGTTTAATATCCAAATATCCAAATATTATATCTATTTTACTTTCTTATACGCTCTTTTACTGCTGGGTATATTTGGTTTTTCATCCTCGTGTTGTTCAAGTGGATTTAATTTTTTTTACTTCTTTTTTTTCTGTTTTGACATATGACATTTATGATGTTTATGCATTAACTACTTCCATTTACGCATGTTTGGATATGTGATTGTTTTAATTTCGTTTGTGTTTTTTTCACAGCAAAATATTTTATGTCAGGTTTATATTATATTACGGATTGAATTCGTACAGAGCGGTGAAATAAATTGGCAGTAATAAAGATGAAATTCTATACGAAAAAATAAAATTAAGGAATATGGTTTAGTGTGTTTAACTAGGAGAGGAAGTCAAAATTTAAGATAATGACAAAACTTTGAGGTCATTTGTATAAAGAAGATGTCTCTGATTATCCCAGCGCCGCGATGGTAGCCAAGCACTAATTTGAAATTATAATTAAAATTGCTTTGTCTAAGAAGTAATGTCAGAAGTAAAACTGTATTTAGAAAAAAAAGATATGTGTTTGTAGCAAAAGATGTAAAAGTGACGCCATGAATTAATTGTTAAATTATTTGCCCTTAATAAAAGTCAAGTCAACATATTTTTTCTTTCATTTCAGAAACTGTGCTTTTTCTGGCATTTAACAATTATAGATTAAATTCTTTCACAAAAAAATCCTTAAATTCTGATTTATTTCAAGTTATCCTTTTTCACTTCGCATACCATAAAATTCTTATCTTAAAACACTTTCATTAGTGAAAAAAAACAAATGTACGAAAGACCTATTGATTTCTGCCTTTTGTTTTTTAGAAAAACTAGAAAAATATATTGACAAATACGAAAATATAAATATAATATAAATATATTATACAAATACTAAAGTTGCTAATTCTTTGGTTAAGAAAATGTTCTAAATAATATTGAAAAAAAAAATGTTAATGTTAATGTTAGATAAGTTGTGTTTAAATGTTAATTCGTGTTTTTGTTTGTTTTTATTTTTTTCTGTAATATTATGTTTCACATCAAACGTAAAAAATTGAACTTGTTGCCAAGCAAACTATCCACTGCTTTTGGTTACCGATTAGGGTTGGTGGGTTAACCCGAAACATTTGTATAACGTGTCATGCAGAATATATATAAATTTTTTAAACAAATGTACCACTTCTTTTTGCTTTATTTAAAGTAGAAACATTTTGATCTTGAGCCTGATATAATTTGTAGCGAAGTCATTAGCACGATATACATCCAAAATAAGAGTTTGTTTTACGTAAAAACTTATAGTTTAATACCAAAGTTTTATATTATGAAACGTCGCAAAAATTTAAATTTGAATGCAATTTTAAGTACTTTACAAATATCAGTAAAAATACAGCGAAGAAAGAAACTAACTGGCCAAAAATAAAATCTATCAAAAAGCAAAAAATTATAATTTTTTTTACTAGAAAAATTTTTAGTTCCTAAAAAAAAATAAATTTTTTTAATTCATACTAGAGGACCCATGCTGCTCCGCAGCATTATAGTATATTATATTAATTTTTATAACATAATACCAAAATTTGCCAAGAGAAGTTAACGTACAGTAATGCCAAAATATGCCAAGAGAAGTTAACGTACAGTAAAAGTAAAGTTGATTGTCCACGCATTACTTTCCTCAAACCCAACGAATTTGCCAAGGGAGAGAAGTTAACGTACAGTAATGCCAAAATATGCCAAGATAAGTTAACGTACAGTAAAAGTAAAGTTGATTCTCCACGCATAACTTTCCTCAAACTCAACGAATTTAAGCAGTTAATAGCTCAAAAGAAGGAGCTTGATCCACTGAGTGTTCTTAGACCTATGCCAACAGCCTACGTTAATTAGAACTCTAGTTATAGAGGTTTGAGAGAAGAAAAATATTGAAAAAAATCTTGAATGCAAAGTTTATTCATAAATTCTTTTAATATATAAGATAAAAAAAAACTATATATATATATATATAAATATTTCTTAACATTAAAGAATTTGTTAAAAATTAATTTTGGTTTGATTTTAATATATGTGTAATTTATGTGTGGCCGAATAAAGATCAGAGCGTTGAGAAAATGATTCAGATTGAAAAGCTTTTGAAATTAATATTTTTTTATTATAATTAAACTAAAAAAAGAAAAACTAAATCTAAAACTAAAATTATAATCGTCTATAAAGTTTGTAAGGAACTATTAAAATCCTCAGGCGACTTAGACGCCCATTGCAAAATGACGTTGATAACATTTGGTAAAGGATTAAAATCAATGAATCATTAAAGCATACTTTAGGGGATTAAAAAATTATTAAATTTGTGAGATGATATTTATATTACTACTTGGGCGTATGTGTTATCCTTTTATGACATTTATTATTAATCATACGGTATTACACAGTTGGTAACCTGAACAGTAGTGCGATTCTTCAAATTTTAACTATCGCAAAATATCGAAAAATATATCAACAGCTATTGTTGTTTCCCCTAACGATTAAGTTATTTGCTAAGTACACCTTAACGACAGTCGACAAATCAATTTTCCTATTTATTTAATTTAATTTAATTTCTTTATTTTTTTTATTAATATTTTTGTTTGTTTATTTGAAAATAAAATAACGAATTGAATATATTCATGTAACGAATTGAATATATTTATGTATGACGACATTTCAACCTAAAAACTTAACTTTTGTCAATTGAACAAACAATACAAAAATAGTTGTCGTTTCGATAACAACAACAGCTGACTTTAACAATAGCGAATATCGTTTAAAAATTTTACTGGATACCAATATCGTTAATTTTGTTGTTTTCTTTTTTTAACGATTTGATTATTGTTAAAAGAAGTTACTGAATCGCGCTACAGTTGTAAGTAATAACATAAACTAGCTTATCTCAACTGCAATTCGATTGATTCACATATTTTGGTTTAGTGTAGTATTTATGTTCTCTCTTATTTCTCTATCATTTAGATTGATCCAATAAAGCTGGAGTTACAAGAATGGCTTAGAAAAGGTTTTTTTTATACCCTTTATCACTATGTGGTTTGGGTATAATGACTTAGTGCTGCTGTTTGTAACTACCAAAGATATTTGACCTAGACCCATCTTTTATTATACCGATCGACTCAGAATCATATTCTGACTTGATTTAGCGATGTCCGTCCGTCCGTCCGTCCGTCCGTCTGTGTGTCCATGTAAACCTTATAATCAAACTACAGGTCGCAAATATGAATATATTTTGAGGAAGTTGTGTATATAAGCCTTTATCAGCCATAGGATGAACGTACCATACAAATATCCCCTATGAAATCGACATAAATTGCCATACAATCCAAACTATCATATAGATCTCAGTCAAATTAGGTTTTTATGTGTTTATTATATCCATTAATCAGTAGTCCAAAATAATCGCTATAGGGCAATTCTTATACATAAGCCCCATATAGAGCTGCTTCCCGGTCTTCACTAAAATCTATCAAAAAACAAAAATATTGCACAGATTTTTCTCAAATTTGGTTTGTATATATTTTTTCAAAATATAAGTGACTTTGCCAAATAAGGTTAGGTCTAGACCGACTATAATTTTCTTACTTGTTTAAATATTATTTTTATTTAAATGGCGTTGAAACATAACAGATCGTCATATTAGACATTAGATTCTTATCCATGTTTGAGACAGCATAATTTATGAGTGCTTTTCAAACCATATCGTAAATAAATTTTAAACGAAAGTTTGATAGTAAATTAATAAATTAAACTTTTTTTTTAAATATAAAGACCAAAACAAAGTTAATTATCATTAAATTAAAACAGTTTTAACTAAATTTATATGATTAAGAAGTGGGAGCATGCGATACCATCATTTTCGAGAAAATATCTCGGACCCAACTTTACTGATGTAATAATATGATACAATTGTTTATGTTAATAGTTTACTGTTCGTATCGTATAGTCGGTCTAGACCGACTATAATTTTCTTATTTGTTTAAATATGATTTTTATTTAAATGGCGTTTAAACATAACAGATCGTCATATTAGACATTATATTCTTACCCACGTTTGAGGCAGCATAATTTATGAGTGCTTTTCAAACCATACCGTAAATAAATTTTAAACGAAAGTTTGATAATAAATTAAACTTTTTTTAAATATAAAGGCCAAAACAAAGTTAATTATCATTAAATTAAAACAGTTTCTTATAAATGTTTTAACTAAATTTATATGATTAAGAAGTGGGAGCATGCGATACCATCATTTTTGAGAAAATATCTCGGATCCAACTTTGCTGACGTAATAATATGATACAATAGTTTATGTTAATAGTTTACTGTTCAAACAAATAGTATAGATGATTATTTATTAGTTACTGTAAACAAATTATTGTACTAAGCGTTTTTTTTTTTTTTTTTTGTAAAATTTGTTTACTGCAGTTATTTAAAATTGAACGAGACGTTCTTTTGACTGTGTTTTCTGTTTTGTAGTTTTCTATTCCATCTTTTTTTTTTTTTTCTTAAAAGAAATGTAAGTGATCATCGGGAAGAAGCTTTATATGGAGATTGTGATTAAAAATGGTTCTACAGGGTTTATTTTTGGTCTCATGTTTAATGGCTCCGATAAATGTATACAAATCAAATTCTGCCGATATGTGTATGATAATCTGGATCTTGGGGCTTCTTAAGCAGATCTCATAGGTGTTATTTATTTGTGGTTTGGACTGAAATACCGATGATGTTACGGCCGACAAAAAAGTTATGTATAAAATTTCAGATATGCACAAAATGTCAAAGAACTCTTGTAGAAATACGATTCTTCTATATTGTTCTTATCATTGTTGTTATTCTAATTTTTTTTATTTGTGTTTAATAACTTTTATTGTTTTTGTGGTTGTGGTCATACTATTTGTAGCAATTGAGTGAATTTGCATCATTATACTCTACGTAGCACATTAGCTTAGGTCGGTATTGCCAATCTTTTTTTTTTAACGTTAGGAGGAAAGAAATATCAAGTATGAAACAAAATTATAATAAAAAAAATACATTTTCTTAACGGAGTTATCTAGTCACGTATAAAAAATTAAATAACTATTTATAAATTTGAGTAAAAAAAATTAGTCATACTTGCAGGATTTCTTTTAACATTTTAGATGTAAACGGTTTTTCTTTTAACAATTCAAAATGTCACCGTAAACAAAGTATCTATATTACAAGTTTTTTCATTTGAACATATTGCACCTTAAATACAAAACAGTCACAACTCAAAATTTTCAAATTTTCAGGAGAGACAAAAAACTGTTTATATAAAAATGATTGTATTATTTAAAAAAATGTAGTTTCATTATGAAAAATGTCCGTTTTAAGGAAAATTTTGCTTTACTTTTTTTTTTAAATTTATATTGTGTTTGTGGAAATAAAATATAATTTTAGTTGTGACTCTTGACTATATTTTTTAATTTGACTAGTGATATTATTTCAAATTGTGACCCAGATATAACAGCATTTTTCCTGTTAAAGAAGATAGTTATGAGAAATAAATTTTTGCAGTAGATAGAAATGTGTACTGTGAATTAATTTTTGGAAAAAAGTAAATTTTGGAAAATTTTGAGTTGTGACTCTTTTGTATTTAAGGTGCGATATTTCCAATTTACCAAAGTTAATATCTCTTGCATACACTTTATCATGTGTTAGTGCAAGATATTTGATTTGCAGCAAAACTCTCAGATAATAAATTTTAAGCATTTTAAATATATTTCAAATTAAATATGTTTAAAGGCTGTTCTTCAATATTTGTCACATTCTAATATTTTTAATCTAAAGTCAAAGCAAATCTAAAAAAGCTTAATACAACTTAATACAAATTTATTTTCCCTAGACGTGACAAAAAAAAAAACACTATATCTGGCAGCCCTTGCTTTAACTCAATACAGTGCGTTCATAAATGAAAGCACAGTTGGTAATCTGTGAATTAATGTTATATAAAATTTTAACTATGCATGCCATAATTATGATCCCCTTGTGGAACGTGTATTAATATATTCTCTTTCCAAAACTAAGCTTACTAAGTTATTACACAAATCTTCCATTAATCAGAAATACCGATATTAGTAGAGCACAAATGCAACAAAGTCTTTGTTTGACAAAAAGTACCGCTTTAATACAACATATTCTATTTAATTTTATTAAAAATATTAGCAATAAGCAAAATGCCACGAGGAAAAGTCGCAAGTGAATTTGGAAAAGGTTAAATTTTAATTTTGTTCAAAAATGGTGCATCATAAGCAGAAATTGCTAGTGAAATCGGCAGAAGTCGAATGGTTGTTTACAATTATTTGAAAAATATTGAAAATTATGGCAAAAATAAAAGCAGTGGCAGAAAAATTAAGTTAAATGAACGCGATCGTCGAATAATTTTGAACACAGCAAGCAACATCACCAAAAGCTGTGCCCAACTTGCTGGATGCGTTTCAAACAAAGTGTGCAAAACTACCATTTGGAATGTTCTTAAATCTTCCAAACATATTCGAAGACAAAGAATGAAGAAAAATTCCTCGTCTTTTGGTCTAATGGAAGTTGTTTAATGTTATGTTAGAAAATAATATATTTGTTTTCTTTTAAAAGATAATTTTTTCAGATAAAAAAAATTTAATTGGGATGATCCTGATTGGAGTTTTAGTTACTGGCGTGACTTACAAAAAGAACCCCAATGCTTTTCTCGGAGAAACTTTGGTGGCGGTTCTGTTATGATTTGGGGTGCGTTTACTAAAGATTGTTGTCTGGAGTTACAAATCGTGCCAACCAGAATGAACAGCAAAAAATATTGTGAATTGTTTCAATGCAGTTTGCTGCCATTTATACATGCAAATACAGAAAAAATATATATTTTTCAGCAACACAACGCAGCCTGACATGCCAGCAAATTCACAAAAGAATGGTTAAGCTCGAATAATGTCGATGTTTGGGAATGGCCTGCTTGCTGTCCTGATATGAACACAATAGAAAACATATGGGGAATTCTCGCCAAGCAAATTTTTGCTGTTAGTCGTCAATACATGAATGTAAATGAAATAAAACCTTCAATTTTCAATGAATCAAGATCTTTTGAATAAATTAATAAATTCTATGAAAAATAAAATATTTGATTGCATTAAAGCACAATGTGGTGTTATAAATTATTAAGATGTTATTTTTGTTATTTTTATAAAATAAATAAAGGAATTAATTAATTATTTTTGTTAAACAAAGACTTTGTTGCATTTGTGCTGTACTAGTTGGACGCTTTAATATGCTAAGTATTGGGATGTAAGAGAATTTAATAACAGTGTTGCTAATTAGTGGGAGTTTTGGGTAATATACGTTTATTTTTGGAAAGAAAACGTATTAATGTAAGTCCAGCAAAGAATTAATAATTATAGCATGCAGAGTTAAAATTTTATATAACATTGATTAACAGATTACCAAATGTTCTATAATTTCTGAACGCACTGTATGCATATACAATCTTTAACTTTCATGTAATTTTCTATTATGGGATGGATGAGCTGTGAATCGAATTATCATTTTTATTTTTTACTTAAAAGAAACGGCTTTCATCATAAATTTCGCCAAAGAAGAAATAATAAAATTGATGAAATAAAATTTTTTGGGATAGCATTTATAATATTTGTCTTTGAAAACAATCCAACACTTGGCCTGTTTCGATGTTTTATTTTTATGTTTTGGTATTTATTTCCGATATTTTTTTTTTGTAATAATGGGATAGAGAAATTTCATAAAATGCTCATTTAATACTTAAAGTTGTTTAGTGGCCTTAAATATATATTCATCTCAACATGCAAAGATGGTTTTTAATTTTACAAATCGTTTTAACTTTCGAAAATTGTTACTTATATAACTTCTTTCTTGTTTCTATTGTGTTTTTGTATTAAATTTGCTTACATATATAATATTATATATGGGGGATTTCATGTCAAGTGCACCAACTTTTGAAACCGATGTCTTCCGATCGGGATGAAATTTGCACCAAGGTTAGTCCTATTAGATAGTAGTTTAGACACAATTTTTCAACAAGATTGGTCCAGATCTCTCTGAGGTAGAAGGGATCAAAATATGACATTTTGGCCAAACAGGTTTTTTTCTCATCCATGTAACTTATTACCTATTATTCCTAGAAAATTTTCTCCCAAAGAGTTTAGATAGCTATTTCTTCAATATTTCGGAAAAAATACTTAAAAAAAAAAAAAAAATTTTAGACTTTTTTTTTTGCTAAATTAAAGCATTTTTTGCCTTTTTATACCCTATACCACTATGTGGTTTGGGTATAATGACTTTGTGCTGCTGTTTGTAACTACCAAAAATATTTGACATAGACCCATCTTTAATTATACCGATCGAATCAGAATCACTATCTGATTCGATTTAACGATGTCCGTCCGTCCGTCCGTCCGTCCGTCTGTGTGTCCATGTAACTTTGTAATCCAACTATAGGTCGCAAATATGAATATATTTTGATGAAATTTGGTATATAAGCTTTTATCGGCCATCGAATAAACGCTATTGAAATTAGTGAGAATCGGTCCATGTTCAGACCTAGCCCCCATACAAATGACCCCTATGAAATCGACTTAAATTGCCATAAGATCCAAATTATCATATGAATCTTAGTCAAATTGGGTTTGTATGTGTTTATTACATCCACTAATCAGTAGTCCAAAAATGATCCCTGTGGGACAAAACTTAGTCATAGGCCCCATATAGAGCTGCTTCCCGATCTTCACTTAAATCTATCAAAAAAGAAAAATATTGCACTGATTATTCTCAAATTTTGTTTGTATATATTTTTGCAAAATACAAGAGACCTTACCAAACAGGATCGGTCCATTTTTGGGCTTAGTCCCCATATAGATATAGCATCCGATATGAACTTTTTCATATCTGCAGACAAAAAATTTATAAAAATCCCACTCAAATTTGGTTCATGCTTATTTTTTATGTCCAGTTAGTTGGGCCTATAGGGTAGGGTCTCTGCACGCATGGTATAGGGTATCCTATAGTCGGTCGAGACCGACTATAATTTTCTTACTTGTTTATTTTTCAAAAAGTGCATTTTTTTTTTTATATTTTTTCATAAGAAAGCTTAGGATTTTTCCTTTAAGAGCTTTTTGGTCGCTTAGTGGAATGGGAGTGGGATATCTATCAAAATAAATGTTTTGTAACTCAAGACAACGGTTTTTCAATTTTTCACAAATGCACTATTTTGAATTTTTTCCTATTTGTGTCTAAAACCTTGCAAATGAAACTTATACTGAGAAACTAGACAAACTAAACTTTCCGAAGGTATATAACATATCTAACTAAAATTTTATACCCTCGATACTTTAGTACCCAGAATATGTTAACCTCAAGAAAAAAATCGCTTTTTTTCTATAGAAATGTTGAAAAATTATTATTTTTTATTTATTTTTAATAATAATTAAATTAATGTATAATAATAATATTAAAAATAAAAAGATAAATAATTTATTAAAATTTAATCTTAATTGCATTAGATCCATTTATATCATAACTATTTTTATACTTAATTTATTGTAGCTGATGAAGTATTTAAGTCTTGTAAATTTTTAAATACCCAGTCTTTCATCCAGCTTTTTTGTCGCCTTTATTTACTGCGTTTTTTTGTCAATCCTTTCTTGGCGTTACTAGGTTCAGCTGTTGATTTTGCTGCTGGTTTATTTGTTGTCTTTGGAAAGAAATCGCATTGAATAGAGGCAGAAAACTTTTTCAACTTGAGTCTTCCATCGACAAGCGGTATAAAAGCATGGTATTGAGCGGTGCCATCGATTGTTACCGCAGCATCGAATCTGCTCTTCAGTGTTTTCAATGTTTCCTGATGATCCTCTTTACTACTAAAAACTATTTTAGTTTCTTTACAATAACTCTTTTCCCAATGGAATAAAGTAGTCGCATCTAAGATGCGATCTTGATGAGAGCACTGGATGCTATACTTCGCTGCATTTCTTTTAAGGTTTGATACAATACCTTCACATGCTCCTTTACCATGAGCAGTAGGATGAAAATGCCACTCAGCTGGCATTCCAAAATCTTTTTCATGGGCCATAAGATTTGCCAAGCTACTTTTGTTTTTAAAATGTTGACGAGCTCCGTCCGAAACGTAGTATACCTTCTTTACTGTAAATTTAGATTTTAGAAATTTTAGTATTCTCTTCTGGTACTCATAGATTGCAACGGTATCATGTTTTAAATCGTCGGATATGAGTGCCATACTTTTGTGTTCCAGTTTTTCATCTTTCATGTAGTAAATAACTACTGTAAATATAGTTGCTTGGTCGTTATTAAAGTGGAATGCTTGTATGGTATCCTGAAGAACATATTTATAGTTTTTTGCGAAATCATATGAAATAACGAATTCACCAGACTTCAAATGTATCTTCAAATCCTTGAAGAATGACCATTGCTCTTTGACTAAAAAGTCATGGTTTCTCAAGTTTAGCAATCCTGTACACATTTCTTCCACAAAATCATCCACGTTTAAAATGATTGTTTTCAATGTGCATCTGTCAGTCTGAATCCAAGAATCAAATTTGACCTCCTCTATATATTCTCGATCTAAAGAGTTGATTAAATTTTCTTTGATGAATGTGGTTTTCGGGCAATTGGTACATTCACCTAAGTGGCAAGAAGTTGTTGCATTAGAACCAGAGTTCAGAAAAAAACACACACTGAATAAAAAACTAGTACATATATGTAAACAAACATAAATTAGACCAACACACACATATTTTTATTTTCATATCAATTATGTTTGTTTTTAAATTTTCTTCGGAGCCCAACACAACCATGACTGTGTTCGTTTTAATATTTCGTTATTTACACGAACATTTTTGTATCACGTACTTTTTGATTCAATCACACATAAAGCACACATTTTTGAGTGTTGCTTTATTTGAAGTTCATGTTCTGGTACGTGTACTGAAAAAAAAAGAACAAAACATGTACAATAAACAGGTTCGAGTTCAGTTATATTTTAAGTCGTGTTGTGGCTCGTGTAGTAAGAAAAAACAGAACATGTACAATAAACAGGTTCGAGTTCAGTTATATTTTAAGTCGTGTACAATAAACAGGTTCGAGTTCAGTTATATTTTAAGTCGTGTTTAAAATATAACTGAACTCGAAGCTGTTTATTGTACATGTTCTGTTTTTTCTTACTACACGAGCCACAACACGACTTAAAATATAACTGAACTCGAACCTGTTTATTGTACATGGTCTGTTTTTTTGTTTTTTCAGTACACGTACCAGAACATGAACTTCAAATAAAGCAACACTCAAAAATGTGTGCTTTATGTGTGATTGAAACAAAAAGTACGTGATACAAAAATGTTCGTGTAAATAACGAAATATTAAAACGAACACAGTCATGGTTGTGTTGGGCACCGAAGAAAATTTAAAAACAAAAATAATTGATATGAAAATAAAGATATGTATTGGCTGCTTTTGAACAGAACATTGTGAGTTTCATGTGTGTATTTTCTGAACCTTGATTAGGACACATAGTCAATTTAAGGCAATCGCGGTAGTCGTGTAAATCTTCTGCCGAATCATCTGTTAAATACTTTAAGTTGATTTCCTTCAACATCAGTTTAATATTTTCATGGTAAATTTGGGTTAATTTCGTGAAGCCAGATCGAAATGTTGCAAATAACTGTTTCAGGTTACAGATAACCATTCTCTTCTGTTATGTTATGAAGGTATGTTACATACCTTCGGAAAGGGTAATTTGTCTAGTTTCTTAATATAAGTTTTATTTGTAAGGTTTTACACACAAATAGGAAAAAATTCAAAATAGTGCATTTGTGAAAAATTGAAAAACCGTTGTCTTTAGTTACAAAACATTTATTTTGTTAGATATCCCACTCCCATCCCACTAAGCGACCAACAAGCTCTTAAAGGAAAAATCCTAAGCTTTCTTTTGAAAAAAAAAAAAAAAAAAATGCCCTTTTCGAAATAAAAGGAAAAAAATGCTTTAATTTAGCAAAAAAAAAGTCTACAAATTTTTGTTTTTTTTTAAAGTATTTTTTTCCGAAATATTGAAGAAATAGCTATCTAAACTCTTTGGGAGAAAATTTTCTAAGAACAATAGGTAATAAGTTACATGGATGAGAAGAAACACCTGTTTGGCCAAAATGTCAAATTTTGATCCCCTCTAACTCAGAGAGATCTGGACCGATCTTGTTGAAAAATTGTGTCTAAACTACTATCCAATAGGACTAACCTTGGTGTGAATTTCATCCCGATCGGAAGACATCGGTTTCAAAAGTTGGTGCACTTGACATGAAATCCCCCATATATATATATATAGAACTAAAAATGATAAGAATGTTAATCGAAACTAATTTGGAATATTTCATAATTTTGGAGTTCTGAAAACATTACAGAATATGATTCCTTAATTGGGGGCAATTGCATTAAAACGATGGCCAGCAGTAGCGCTAAGATTGAGTTCACGATTTGTGTAGGTGGAGGGTGTCAAAGATGCGGCACTACCGAATTTTACACTCTTGCTTGTCATAAAACAATTATTAAATGCCATTAGCATAAATGAATGGGCATATAATTCATTTTTGTTTGCGTAAGGAGAGTAAGAGAATAACCAAAATGGCTATACTATTACTCTGACTTATATGAATTTTATCGTAGTATATTTAAAGCTTCCTTGGCTGTTCATTCCTTGGCTGTTCGAAATAATGGCAAATATTATTATCATATTTTATAGACGGGTATTTCTATATTGGCTCAAGTTGTTATATGGATCAAGAACATGTATATCTCCTGTGGTCGCAAATAATTTTTTCGAAGCTTTATATATGAAATGGCAAGCTGATATATTCATATATGCCACCATCGATACATGGATGGTGTTAATCGGTAAAATAAAAGTTCAAATATTTTTGGTAGTTACAAACCATGTTTTCGCACTTGTACCAATTTAAAGTTTCTTCAAGTCGCTCTGTATGAATTTAGGTCGCAGCAATATTATATCTGTTTTGTAAAATTGGTAAAATAGCTTTGCTTTTTGAACAAGAAATATTTTTTTTTTAAATTTTTTGTATTTTTGCTTAGTCTGATAATCTTAAAACTGATTTATTAGTCCAATAAAAAATTTGCATCATCTAAACCCATGCTCTTTTGAAAGCTATTTCAACAAGTAAAATATCAAAAATATCAACTTTTCATTGAAGTTGTTGCATATTCTCCTGAACGGATCAGCGTCAGCATAGTTTGTACGAAAATATGGGATACATAGTGGCTGGTAGTGACGAGTCAAACATTGAGGAACATTTAAAGCAATATTGTTTATAAGGAATTCAGAACAAACTGTTGCATGGATAACATTTAAAACAAAAGATACGTTCAACATAGTTCGGCGGATTTTCAGTGTGGGTAATTTAATTAATGCTAGTCGCATAGGATATGACGGAAGGTTGACAGGATTCCATTGCATACCTCTTAAGCAAAAAAGATGCAACTGTTTTCGAACGGATTCTATTCGATCAATGTATATATTGTAATGCGGGTCCCAAATACTAGACCCTTAGTCAGGAATTGGTCTGACAAGAGAAGATTATAACTGCTTGGTTATATAAGGATCAGTAAACTCTTTAGCCCATCATTTAATAAAAGCAAGAACACCTCTTGCCTTATTTACCGTAATGTTTATATGTTGAACAAAACTCAGTTTTGCATCAAGTAAAATACCCAAATCCTGGAAAACGTTTACTGGTTCCAGCAGGTTTCCAATAAGTTCTTTCGAGTAAATCGCATAACTTTGTATTTATCGAGGTTGAGATCCATTAAATTAATTCTGCACCACACAAAAAATCTATCAAGATCATTTTGTAAATATAAGTGATCAGACTTTTCATTGTAACTGAAAAATATTTTTACGTCGTCAGCATATATCAATATATTAGAAAATTGTATAATGTTTGGGAGATCGTTTATGAACAATGAAAATAAAATTGGACCAAGATGGCTACCTTGTGGAACTACAAAAAAAAAAAAACATCAATGCTTTTTGAATTCGAGTTTTTACAGCGTATTTTCCATTTTCTGTGACAAAGATATGATTTAGTCCAACTTAAGCTTTTTGGAATAAAACCTAATTTATTCAATTTATTTAAAAGAGGGTTATGACTGACTTTATCGAGAGCCTTGCTGAAATTGGTGTATGCAGTATCAGTTTGTTTATCGTTTGCAAATCCACTATTAATCAGGGTTGTAAAATGTAGCACATTGGTGACAGTTGAACAACCTTTTTGAATACCATGTCGAATAGGTGTAATAATAGATGACAGCTGATGAAACACAGAATCCGTTATCATTTTTTCTAAAAGTTTAGGAATTGAGTTGGCCTTAGCGATTCGTCTGCTGTTTTTTACGTCTGATTTACTTCCGGATTTGAATAATGGAATGACGAAAGATTCTCTCCAAAGAGTTGAAAAATAACCATACTTTATGGATGTGTTAAACATTAAAATTAACGGGATGGACAGACTTTCAGCACAGAAAATCAATAGAGAGCTGGGAACCCCATCAGGACCATGATTAAATGATGATTTCAGGTTCTTTAAGCTCTGAATTACTTCTGATTGTTCAAAAAATGGAAACGATATTATTTGACTTGAAGAAAGATGATATGGATAAATATTCGCTAGGTCATATTTAACGCCAGAATAAGTTGTTGCGAAGAAATCAGCAAACATATTACTAATAACCTTATCGTCATCAGATTCACACTATCGATACTTCAAAACAGTCGGAAACTCACGGGTTTTTCTCTTAGAGTTTACGAAGTCATAAAACGATTTTGGATTGTTCTTGATGTTATTTTTCATTGTGTTAATGTACTCGTTATATCTGTGGTCACAAGCGATAACCGCCTAAGTCGACTTAAGAATGATTTGAGTTATGTATGCTATCATATTCTACTAAAAACGCTTTATATTTACGTGAAATCCCCATTTCTCTAACACTGTTTAATAAAAAGTTATTAATGAAAACATTCTGACCTAAGTCGCAATGGAACCCCATTACATTTATGTAAAAAGTTATTTTTCTCAAAAGCATGATTTTCGACTTAGGCGGTTAATGCTTGTGGCCACAGATATAATAATGTGTTGAGGGAATTATATTCAGCGCGGCTTATAGAATAACTACCATAATCAATAAGAAGCCCAGTTTTTTTTTTTGTATTTTTTAAATAGTTTGCTCTTTTTGTTTTTGAATTTAGTTGTCTGGAATTCCATGGAGGACCAAGTTGTTTGAAGACAGGTATTTTAGGAATACAAAAAGAATTAAGAATACTATAAAACGTATTAACCATTGAATCAACTGCAGTTGGGCTACCAATTTGGATTTTCAATAATTGATGCCAGTTTGTGTTGTTGATAAGATTATTTAACATCGAATGGTTGGATCGTTTAAAGCAGAATACTCTCCTTGTCACGAGCACTATTTTTGGTTCAGGCAATAACGGAAAAGAAAAGCTAATTTCAATTGTAGAATGGTGCCGATCTTCAGGTTCTGTAATTGGGCAACATCGTGTTATCGTGTAATCCTCTGGTTCATTAACAAACACCAAGTCTAGTAATTTACGGTTATAATTATACACTCCATTAATTTGAAAAAGATACAAGTCAGATATGTTGTTCAAAGAATCATCCGATTTAATTGGAATCATATAAGGAGTATCGGGGGAACTATTCCATAAGGTCAATGGCAAATTAAAGTCACCGAAAGCAAAAATAGCATTAACAGAATTAGCAGCTTGTACAACATTCTGTATGGCCTGAACATGAGCATTATAAATAGATGGTGGAGATCCTGGAGTATCATAGGAGCAAGTCAAAAAGATTGGTTTCTGATTAACTTGAATTCTGGCACTCAAAAATTCAACATCGGAAATGTTTGGTAGTAATTCTGATGAGAAACAGCTTAAGACTGCAATAAGTACGCCACCTCCATTACGATCACCTGCTCTATCCCGTCTGTAAATCTGGTATTTATCACAAAGTAGTTCATTATTACAAATACTATTTTTCGGTTTCGGTTTCGGTAAAAATAACGATATGATGATTTAATTCATAGCTTTGGATAAATACATTTTTTAGCACAACATTTTGGCGAACATTTTGGTACACAACATTTAGTAGATTATAAGGAGACAGAATTAGTTTTTTGAGTTATTAGATTGTCTGGATAGAAGTCGGGCAATGTTATTTTGTCGAGAGTTTTCTTTGAATATTATTTGGCCAAAAGTTGAGGTTTACAACAAAATCGTAAAATTCAAACGGAACTGTTGTTTTAAAAGATGTTATATCTCCAGGTTGAGAGTATATAAAATTTTTTACAAGGATATTTGGTCTGGAATTTGAATTTGATTTAATGTAAAAATCGGTGTCATCAGCAGAAGTATCAAAAGCAAAGCGTGAGACAAAAATGAATTTTTTGAGTGCTATAACATTCAATTGTTTAGGCTGAACTTGAATACTTCCATTAGAACTTAGTTGCTTCCATTCTGAACTATTAGAAAGTGTATCTGAGTCGATCAGTGTAATAAAAGGTGGGTCTAGGTCAAATACTTTTAGAAGATACAAACATCAGCACAAGTCATTCAGCCCAATTCTAAATAAGAATTTCGCGGGAAATTTTTTCCTTGGAAAAACGTACCAAAAATTTTATAAATTATTTCCAATATTATTTCTAAATTTCTAATTTTGTGCAGCAGTCAAATAAAACAGCTAACTCCAGAAACTCCTAATTCTCTTCTTTATTTTTATATACCCCGTCTGTTCATTTTCACAAGAAAATAAAATCCCCCGGGAGAAAAATCCGCAAGAATATTCAGAATTTGGCTGATTATACCCTTATCGCATAGTGGTATAGTGTATCCTAACCACATGGTGTTATAGGGTATAAAGAGCATTCAAAAAAGTGAACGGGATTTTATTCTTGTATTCCGATATGATGAAAGATTGGTGCTAGAATTGAAAAATATTTTTGTGGATCTAGTAAAGTACATTTTACATAGGAGCTGAAGGATTAATTGACTTTGCATTGGATTTTTTTCGGCTGCTAGTGGGTTCAATTCAAATAGATATATGAATAATATATCCTTATATAGTATTTTATGCTGATCGAAATGCATCTTCGGGATCTCCGCCGACACTGAACATTTTGAAAAAAAGTATAAAAATTGTCTAAACTTTAAATTTTATAAGTATGTACTAATCAGAATTTATTTGGTAGGCTGGCGATAGCCATATTATGGATATTATCACTATACTTTGTGCAGTATGAAATTTGGAATTATTAAAGATTCTTTCCAGAAAACTTACAAAATGTGATATTTTTGGATGAATTGAGAAAACAGAGTAAAAAATTAAAAAAAAAAAAACAAAAAATAAATTATTTTTTCATATTGGCAGTTCCAAAGAAGTTCTTCCTTTGTGATCAATCAAAAATTAAAAAAATAACTTGAAATACGCTATATCGTAATTTCTAGCCAGTTTTTCATATTCTTTAAAACTAGTAATAAAGTTACAAATTTTTACCTGGAATTTCAAAAATCAAATATAAATAATTTTAGAAAATTTTTATTCAGAAAATTAATTCGTATTTTTTTTTTACAATAACAAAGGCTTATTGAAATTCTCGTTCTATTTAGTAATATTTAATTTAATATAATTTTATATATAATCTAAAGTTACTTCGGAGGATAATCACTCAAATCAACTCATCTATTTATACCCTATACCACTATGTGGTTTGGGTATAATGACTTTGTGCTGCTTTTTGGAACTACTAAAAATATTTGACCCAGACCCGTCTTTTATTATTTATTTATTTATATATTAAGACTATGGTAAAACCTTACAGATTGTTAAGTATAGTACAAAGAAAAAAAAAAATAATTACAAATAATTATATCAGAAATTTGAGATTATGTATTTAAAAATAATATAATATTACGTTTAATAATATTATTGTTTAAAGAAAAATCAATTAAATTGTATAGATCATTGAAATCATTGCACATTCTTCTCAGTTCGAATCTAACTCTCTTTACGAACGGTCGTGTAAAAAATTAAAGCGCTTATAGTACAACTGTTTAAAATTAAAAACAAGTGTATATTTTTGTTTTTGTAATTGCCTATTCTTGATCTCATTTGAACTCACGTGGTAGACAATCCAGCTTAAAACAGGAATAAAAATTTTGCGATGGCCCGAGGGGCCAAGTCTTCATCAAAAAGAAAGCTTGTGAATAAGAAGATGACAAAACTTCCTCCGGGTTTTGTTAACCCGAACATGGCGTCAACTTCAAGCAACAGATTTAGCCTGCTTGCTGGCCTCAATGATATGGACGTAACTCCCGTATCAAATATTAACGATGTTAAGGAACACAAACCTCCACCGATTGTTGTAGAAACTAACGCTTCATTTACAGAATTACAAAAGCTGCTTGGTAAGGATTGCATTTTCAAACGTACTTCAATTGGTACCAAAATTTTCGCTCCTAGTAATAAAATGTACGAATGCTACAAGCAAATACTTAAAGAGAATAAAATGGAGTTTCGTTCTTATGGCTCTAAAGAAAATAGGTTATATACCACCTTTTTACACGGTTTACCCCGCATTAGCTCTGAGGAAATCTCCAAGGAGTTAAAAAACTACAACCTATCCCCTTCGTCCGTGGCTGAAATAGTCACCAAATTCAGTACGAACAACAATGCTGTTTACAAAGTTCAATTTGTTCGTAAAAATTTTAACCCAACTGCCTTAAAAAATGTAAGAACAATTTCCAATATCATAATTTCTTGGAAAAAATACAAATTTAGATCCAGAAATAAACCAACTCAATGCTGGAACTGCTTGATGTATGGCCATGGCGGTGAACATTGCCATCGAAGTGCTGCATGTATGATATGTGCAGAACAACATCATACAAGTGTGTGTCCGTTTAACACAAATGAAAAAAGAACAGCTGTTTTTACATGCTTTAATTGCAAAAAACAAGGAAAAGAGAGAACTGATCACTCTGCAAACGATATCAACTCTCCGTTGCGTTCTCTCTATTTGGAAACTAGAACAAGAGTTACTTCTGAAAGTCCGAATAAAAGCAGACAACAACAAAATAACTCATTTCAATTTAATGTGGGAGATTTTCCTAACTTAAGAAACAACAACACAAATTGTAACAATAACATCAATAATAACAGCAAAGCTACATATGCTAATCAGCTGAAAACAAACAACGATTTATTTAGCATTGATGAGCTTTTTGATATTTTCACTACAGCTATGGATGATTTGCATAGGTGCACTTCAAAAGTGCAACAAATCAAAGTTGTAATGTCAATGGTAAAATACGCCCATGGATTATACTAATAATTTAAACGAATTCAAAATGCTTCACTTGAATGCTAATGGCATTTCAAACTTTTCTAAATTAAAACAATTTGAGATACTAATTGAACGAGAAAATATTAAAATAGCGTCTTTGAATGAAACATTTTTTTCAGAAAATCATAGACCCTATTTCAAAAATTATTATTTATATAGAAGTGACAGAACAGATGCAAGAGGAGGAGGAGTAGCTCTGTTAATTCATAAATCTGTCGCTCATAAAAACCTCTTTATATCAAACACTTCATCAATCGAAAACATCTCAATTGAAGTTATTATAAATAATAGACCTATTGTTGTATCTTCGTTATATTCACCAAGATATACTCATAACTTCTGTGCTGATATCTTGAACCTAACACCTTCCACCAAAGAATACATAGTTTTTGGTAACCTAAATGCCAAACATTGCTCTTGGAATTGCCGTTCAAATAATACTGCAGGAATCGCACTGAACAATCTACAGCAATCGAGCAATTTTATTTATACACTATCCTAATAGTCCAACCCTATTCCCCCATCAACACAATAGCGAAGCATCTACAGTCGATATTATTTTAAGCAATACCGATTTAAATATAGACTTAAAAAGACAATGGATTACGAAATACCATCAGACCATCGCCCCATTATATGTACACTTAAAAGATCAGTGGCCTCGCAGGTTGACCTCAACTATTATGATTATAGTGCAACCAACTGGAACATTTATATGAATTTTTTAGAAAATAAAATCACGTTAAATTCAGATATATACAATACCAAGGCAGTAATTGATCAGGAAATACAAAAATTTATAAATGTAGTTTTTGAAGCAAGGGATGCGTCTACACCTAAAATAACTCAACAAAATAATTTCACATTACCAGAAAGTACTGTGAAATATTTTAAACTAAGACGAAGCTTTAAATGAAAAAGCCAACGATCTTCAAATATAGCCGAGCAAACTTTTTATAATCAATGTACTAAGTTTCTAAGTAACATGATTGATAAAAGTATTAATTCGGAACGCAATAAGAAATGGTGTCAATTATTATCCAATTTAAAACCAGGTGATAAATCATTTTGGAGAATAAGCAGGAACTTGCGAGGAAAAGGAAAAAATCAAATCTCTCACCTTGAGGTTGGAAATACAAGGATAACATCTGATAAGGACAAGGCTGAAGTCCTGGCAAATACATTTGTCAAAGCAAATAACCTCACTTCGAATTACAACCACTCAGCAGATATAGTAATAAATACAACAGTAAATAATTTTAAGAAGGAAAATCCCAGTTCTGAGTCAGCGATTTATACATCTCTAGAAGAAGTAATGAATATTGTCTCATCAATAAAACCCTCAAAATCTCCTGGTTATGACAATGTTCCCAACCTGCTCTTAAAGAAACTACCACTCAAAGCTCTAATATTACTGGTTATAATATTTAACAGCTGCATAAAACTCAACTATTTCCCTAAACGCTAAGGTTATAGCTATCAACAAACCTAGTAAGCCAAAAAATAACCCAAATAGCTATAGACCTATTAGTTTATTAAGTAACTTAGGTAAAATATTTGAAAAAATACTACATTCTCGTCTTAGTGAATTTGTAACGACCAATTCTATTGTTGCTAAAGAACAATTTGGATTAAAAAAAGGGCATAGCACTACTCGCCAAATAAACAGAATTAAAAATCAAATAATCAGCAATAAAAACAATAAACGTTCAACGGGTCTAATATTGTTGGATATCGAAAAAGCGTTTGACACCGTTTGGCATAATGGCCTAGTATTTAAACTTCTTGATGCAAATATACCAAAATATTTATGCAAACTTATTTCAGATTTCATTCACGGCAGAAACTTTAAAGTTGCGATTAATAATGAAACATCATCTCCAAAAACCATTACCACAGGGTTACCTCAAGAATCAGTCTTGTCGCCATTGCGTTACTCGATATATACATCCGATTTCAAAGTTCCGAAATATATGAAAGTTGCTTACTACGCAGATGATACTGCGTTAATTTCTTCAAACACACTTACAAGTGCACTCCTGAAGAAAATGGAAAAGGGACTTGTTAATTGCAGTAAATATTTTCACAAATGGAAAATCAAAATTAATCCAAACAAGACCCAAGCAATTATTTTTCCGTTCAACAAATCTCCCAAAAGACTGCCAAGACGTCATCTTCATATTGGAAATAATACCATAAATCTACTTAATCATGTCAAATATCTCGGAGTTTTCTTGGACAAAAAGCTTTCTGTTAAACAACATATTATGGCTACGTGTCAAAAAGCTATAAAATCATTTAAAGCATTATGGCCACTACTAAATAGAAGGTCATTTCTAAACCACCAAAACAAAAATCTACTTTTCAAAAGTGTTATAAGGCCGATATTAACATACTCGTGTCCTATTTGGAGTGACGCTGCCAACTGCCACCTAAAACGCTTACAAATTATAAAAAACAAATGTCTTAAAATGATGAATAAAAAGCCATGGAGGTATCCTACAAATCTTCTTCATGAAGAAACAGGTTATGAAAAAATTATCGATTTCATAACAAGGATTAACAATAATTACTTTGCCAAAATTGAAAATTCCTCTTACCCACTGATAAGAGAATGTAGAGAAATAACGTAAAATTAAAAAGAAATCACCAAATTGAAAATTATTTGCTTATAGAGGTCTATTATTTCTAATAAACCTTCTATAAGCATATAAATATTTTCAGATAGTATTTGAATTTATTAAATCATATAAAGGTTTTTTTCCTCCCATTTTCCTTTAAAAATCATTAAAAAATAAAATAAAAACTATTTAATGTCTTTAGATCCTATATATTATTTGTTGCAATATGTAAAGATAAGATCTCATATGTAAATATCAAATTTGTTAAAATATGTAAACAAAGGAAGAATATATAATTGAAAAAAATTAAAAATTGCACATTCTTCTAAATGGTTCAGCATCGGCAAACTTGTGACGACAAATTGGGATAAACAGTGGAGTGGAAAAACGCGTTGACCATGCCGGAACGTTGATGGAGATTTTGTCCATAAGAAAATTTGAGCATATCTCGTCTCGAATTAAGTTAATTAAAAACATAACGTTAAGCATTGTTCTTCGGCTTTTTAAAGACGGCAGGTTAATTTGAGAAAGTCTAATTGTATATGATGGCAGATTAATAAAACTTGGATATGAAGGTATTAAGCAAAAAAGGAGAAATTACTTCTGGACCGGTTAAATTTTGGCCCTGCGAATATTAGATAGTGGATCCCAAACACCCAAATACTAAAATTGATTTTACTAGGGAGATGTACAGGTGTTTTGTTACTGTAGGGTCATTGAATTCCTTTGCCCATCTTCTAATGAAGGCCAGACCACCATGTGCTTTAATAATTATCATCGAAATGTGTTGAACAAACTCTAATTTGGCATCCAAAAGAACACCCAGATCCAGGATTTTATTTACTCGTTCCAACTGGTAATCTCCAAATTTGTAACAACCAAATGCAACTAATTTTCTAGTGAATTGCAAGTGCATTTTTTAAATTGAATTCCATTAAATTTAAGTGGCACCATCTATAAAAATTATTTAGTTCGTGTTGTAGACGAATTTGTTCACAATAATTCTAATAGCTTAAGAAAATCATGACGTCATCAGCATACATAAGAACATTTGAGGATTTTTTTATACTTGGAAGATCATTCATAAAAAGAGTAAATAAAATTGGTTCAAGATGACTTCCTTGATTCACACCAGATTTAACTATAATATTTTTTGAAGTAGTATTATTAAAACAAACACATTGATTTCCATTGATCAAGTAAGATTTTATCCAGCTTTTTCTGTTTGCTGTAAAGTCCATGAAATATAATTTTTTGAGTAAAAGATCATGATTTACTTTATCGAAAGCTTTACTGAAGTCAGTATAAATAACGTCGTTATGTACCCCATTGACGAAACCCCGATTTACAAAAGTTGTAAGTTGTAAAATATTAGTTGAAATAGAGCACCCCTTACGAAAAGCAAGTTGTGAGTGTGAGATTATAGAAGAAACCTGATGACAGTGATAATCCGTTAGATATTTTTCAAATTGTTTGGAAATAGCATAAAGCTTAGCTATTTCTCTATAGTTAGCTACATTTGATTTGTTTGCAGATTTAAATAAAGGAACAATATATGAATCTTTCCATAATGAAGGAAAATACCCATGTTTAATGGATGAATTAAATAAAATGCATAATGGAACAGCCAAAGTTTGGGCGCAGTTGACTATAATGCAGCTAGGAATACCGTGAGTTCCTCCATTAGTTGAATTCTTAAATGTTTTTAAGTTATTTTTGATATCCAAAGTCTTTATAAAAGGAAATGGAATTGATTGATGCTCCATAACTGGAATTGGATATATGTTTGAAATGCCATACTGAACATCAGAGTAAGTAACTACATCATCACGGGATTCACGATTAAGATACTTCATTTCAGTTGGATATCCAGTAGATTTCCTTTTAGAGTTTACAAATTTATAAAATGGTTTTGGATCTCTCTTCAAATTTATTTTCATAGTTTCCATGTAATTCTTATAATTAATATTTGGTATAATCAGATAAAAGACCAGGCACTTTTGGTGTCGTTTATTTTTTAAGCTTTTAAGACTCGATAATTGTTTTGTGGTCCAAGGAGGGCCAGAGTGGTTGAAAACAATAAACTTCGGGATACATTCGTTTATATAAAATAGAACAGTTTCGTAGAATAACTTGATCGTTATCTCGATTAATGTGGGAGAGCCAGATGTAGTAGATAATAATTGGAGCCAATCAGTATTGGTGAAGTAATAATTTAAATCGTTGTAATTTGCTCTTTTGAAACAAAAAACTTTTAATATATTTGACTTACACTTTGAAACAAATGGCAAATTCAAATTTAATTCAATGCACACTAGGTCAAATGGACGCATTTTCTGTGCGAATCTCGAATTTCTTAATCTCGATTTTACATTGGTTATTCTAATCCCCATGCATATAATAGTACATAATAACAGAAACTTTACTTTGTTTTTGTAAAATGTCAAACACCGTCTGACAGCTATCAATCAAAGTCACACGTTCACCACGTTATTGAAAGACTGTTTGCGCAGCCTATAATTTTTGTTACGTTTTAAGTACTTGTTTTTGACAAAGTGGAAATAAATAAAGGAAAATTCGCAATGGAAGACAAGAATATAAGTGAGTACTACTGTTCCAGTTAAAAATAAGATAATTTTTATAATTTTTTCACAAAAAAATCAGAATTCTTTACATAACCTCAGAAATTTTTTGATTGATTTTTTATTACGGTTTCATGTAAGCTTTAAAAATTTCAGCCACTTTCGGCTAACAAAAAGTAAAAAGAAATTTATAATTTAAGATTAATTAGTTGATTTTAGTTTACCTTAAACCCCGCCTTTTAGCGCTTTTCAACCAAAATCGTTTTTTGTAGGTTACCATGCTATAAAAAAAAGGCGATTTGTTTGAACTATGGCTGCATGAATGTTCGCAAAAAGCTTCCTTCGGTTGTCAACTATGTTGCAGAAAAAATTGGCGCTGATTATATTTCCGAAGGATCAATGAAATTGTTGGAAGAAAAAACCCGTCTTTTCTGCAAATCCTTAACAACTAAATACGAAAAATATGGAAGAAAATTTGGGAAGAACGCAGACAAATTTAGATTTGATAACAACGTTTGGCTTACTGATGAAATTAAATTCGAAATTAAAATGTCACCTGCAAAATCCAATTCTTCGACTGTTGGTCGCCCAAAATCTCAATTTTGGAACAAGAGTGAGTTTGGAAAAAGAAAAGAAGCAGCTTTCAAAATCAGTAAATAACGAAACAAACTTACTAGTACGTGCAGCAGCAACAGCGGCTCGGAAACGAGGAAACGTGGATATGGCTGCAGTTCTAAAATCAAGTTTAGTGAGCCCAACCAGGCTTTCAAAAATAAGAAAGCTATGTGCTGAAAGCAATGCCAAACCAATTTCATTTTCTGCAGATGAGGCATTAGCCTCTTTTTTTGGAAAATAATTTTACAAAGGACCAGTACAATGCAATACGTCGCGAGAGTAAATTAAGAAACTGCGACATATATCCACATTATAACCAAATTGCAGACGCTAAACTAAAATGCCGACCGAATGGTATAGAGGTAAGCGAAACCATCGCAAAGGCTCCGATGGAAACGGTTATAACACATACTGCGAAAAGAATAGTTCAAATGCAAAGAGAGGTTATCGAAGGTGTTATGGAAAAAGAAAAAACCAGTTGTGTGAAGTCTGAGCTAATATTAAGTTTCGGATTCGATAGCAGCACTGGTCGTGCACAATTTAAACAAGCTTTCAATGAGCCAAGCAGATCGAAATGTTCTGATGCATCGCTTTTTGCAACAACAATTATTCCGTTAAGACTTGTGTTGCCATGTGGAATGCCTTTTTGGAACAATCGTGCACCGCAATCTGAAATATTTTGTCATCCCATCAAATTAGAATACACCAAGGAAACAAAAGACACTGTCTTAAAAGAGCATTCGGATTTAAAAAATGAAATTGATGCTCTAGAAAACATGGTTATAACAATTGCTGAAAATAAAACAGTTGAAATTTCATTTAACTTGTGTTTAACGCTTATTGATGGAAAAGTGCTCAATATTTTAACAGGGACTTTGTCAAATCAAGCTTGTCCTATTTGTGGCGCTACACCAAAAGACTTCCAGAATTTAACCGACTATACTTGCGAAAAATTCAACAACAAAAGTCTTTACAACTGCCACCTGAAGTTGTCGAAATGATAAGTTCGTTTTATTCAAGGCAAGAAAGGATTGAAAATGATGCACGTGATGAAATTAATGAAGATGACGCAGGCGACGAAATGGAAATGTTTTCAATTTCTTCCCTTGATAATTTAAATAATTTATGTTTACAAAATGAATTATATATAAATGGTAATTTAGAAGAGGAGTAAAATAAATTTTTCTAATAAAAACACGGAAAATATTTGTGTTTTGTTTTTTAAATATTACAAAACTTTTCTCATTTCTTACTCATGATTCTGATTATTTATTTAGCTGATGTTAAGGGGGAGGGTGGAGAGGGTTTGTGGTATTTTAAAATAAGATTGTCGTAAAAAAATCGGTTAATAACTTGTGTCAAAAATCAACACAAGTTATTAACAACCGAACACATATATTTATTACTTCGAATATTTCAGATAATAAGTGGAAAAGTCTGCTTTACGAATCTTAAGATATTTATTTTTTATATTTAATTTACTAACTTTACATTTGCTTTAACATTTGTCATCGTTTTAGTTTGATATAATTCCATATTTTAGATGCTATTAATTTCGCACATAAAATGTGTCCATTTGACCTAATGTGCAATGGTAGGATGGTAATGATCTTCTGGTAAAGTAACAGGATCTGGGCGATATAAAGAGTAGTTTATTCGCTCATTAATATAAATTAAGTCTAATATCCTTTCATGATCATTATGAACACCATTAATTTGAAGAAGACCCAAGTCCGATAAATTATTTATGAAATTATCGTTATCTTCATTTGACATCGTATGAGTATAGTAAAAAGAATCAATTAAAAATGTCCATGATATTAACGGCAACAAGTACAGAATCTTCAGGGTTAGCCTTTGTTACAACTGATTTTATTGATTCAATATGTTCATTATAAATCGATTGATCAGATTTTTTATTTAATTTTAACAATACACCAATAATTTCAATATTAGGAAAAGAATCAAGACGTATTTCTTCAGATTATAGTTGACAGGAGACAGCAATTAGAACACCACCAAGTCAAGTCTGTAAATATGAAATTTATAACATAATATCTCAGCGTTGAAGGCATTTCTTTTTAACCAGGTTTCAGTAAGAACAATAACATGATGAGAGAAATCAAAGCTGTTTTTAAACAGAGAAGTTATTTTTGTATAATGCCACGGACATTTTGGTAGATTATAATATAATATAATAATATAATATATATATATATATATATAATATCTATAATTATAGATATTTGGTTATTAGATATTTAGTTTTTTGGAGCATTTAAATTACTTAGCGGAAGATCAACAGCATTTCTTGGATTTTCTTTGTATTGATATTCATCGACTCGGAATCACTTTCTGAGTCGATTTAGCGATGTCCGTCCGTCCGTCCGTCCGTACGTCTGTCCGTCTGTGTGTCCATGTAAACCTTGTAATCAAACTACAGGTCGTAAATATGAATATATTTTAACGAAATTTGGTGTGTAAGCTCCTGGCAGTCATATGATGAACGCCATTGAAATTGGTCAAATTCGGTCCATGTTCAGATCTAGTTCCCATATAAATGACCCCTATGAAATCGATTTAAATTGTCATAGGATCCAAATTATCATGGTCAAATTGGGTTTATGTAGGTTTATTCCATCCATTTGTCAGTTGGCCAAAAATAAACCCCACATGGCAATTCTTTGTCATAGCCCCAATGTAAAGCTGGTTTTCACTTAAATCTATAAAAAAACAAAAATATTATTTTTATTTATTATTATTATTTCTTTATTAATTTCCTGTACAACAAGACATGTCTTATAATTAAAGTACAGGATTTTCATCGTTAAAAAATTCGCCACAAAATTAAAATACAATAAAAAACAAGTAAGAAAATTATAGTCGGTCTAGACCGACTATATGATACCCTATACCATGGTTTAGAGACCCTATCTTTCGGTCCAACTACTTCGATATAGAAAATAAGCATAAACCAAATTTGAGTGGGATTTTTATTAATTTTTTGGCTGCAGAAATGAAAAGTTCATATCGGATGCTATATCTATAAAGGGACTAGGTCCAAAAATGGACCGATCCTGATCATGTTTGGTAAAGTCTCTTGTATTTTACAAAAATATGTACAAACAAAATTTGAGAAGAATCAGTGCAATATTTTTGTTTTTTAATAGATTTAAGTGAAGATCGGGAAGCAGCTCTATATGGGGTCAAAGGGATCATTTTTGGACTACTCATTAGTGGATGTAATGAACGCATACAAACCCAATTTGAGTAAGATCTATATGACAATTTGGATCTTATGGCAATTTATGTCGATTTCATATGGGTAATTTGTATGGGGGCTAGGTCTGAACATGGACCGATTCTCACCAATTTCAATAGCGTTCATCCCATGGCCGATAAAAGCTTATATACCAAATTTCATCAAAATACATTCATACTTGCGACCTGCAGTTTGATTACAAGCTTTACATGGACACACAGACGGACGGACGGACGGACGGACATTGTTAAATCAACTCAGAAAGTGATTCTGATTCGATCGGTATAATTAAAGATGGGTCTAGGTCAAATATTTTTGGTTGTTACAAACAGCAGCACAAAGTCATTATACCCAAACCACATAGTGGTATAGGGTATAAAAATAATTATAACTTATTTAAAATAAAGTAAAATAAATACAAGAAATTATTAAAATTCATGAATTTAAAAAAAATGAAAATGAAATATATTTAAACAAAGTAACTAAACAAAAATTTCTTAAAATATATCGCGTTGCTAACTAATTGTTGGTTGTGTGGAATTGCATTCCAAAGACGTGTGGCGTTTATGAAAAATTGCCATTCTGACACAAGGCATCGACGCATAGAGATTATAAGTTTTTTGCCCCTTCTGGATCTAGCAAACTGTATTTGATCATAAAGATATAGGAGTTTCTCAGTGTAAATAATTTTGTGCAAAACATTAAAACCCTTATATTAATAAGGTTATCGAATGAGACTCCATAAAGACTTTTTGAGAAAGTCGAAACGCTATCACGTTTCTTCAGTCCATAAACATATCTAACAATATTGTTGTACAAAATATTTAGCTTTTTCTTGCTGGCGTAGTCGCAGTTGCCAAAAAGTTCACAGCCATAAAGTAGACCAGGAATTAAGTATGCCTTTGCAAGAAGATGTCATACTCTTAACGGCGTAAAATACTGAGTTACCCAAAGCGATCTTACTTTATATACGTTTGAACCACAAGTGTATCTACGTGGCTTGACCAAGTCAAGTTGTTGTTGAAAACTATGCCAAGATTTTTTACCTTTTTTACAATCTCGATTTTCTGATGGTTTATTAGTATATCATGTTCAAGAACAGGCTGACAAGTTTTTTTATGAATAATCAAACATTTTGATTTATGCGGGTTGAGACAAAGTCCATTTGCAGTGGCCCAAAAATGTATTTTATTAAGGTCATAGTTTAGCTTTTCAACATTTTCTTCTATGGAGCTTACTGGACTACTCAGATACAGCTGAACGTCGTCCGCATACATGTGTATTTTACAGTGAGATAGTTGTTGTGGCAAATCATTGGCATAGATAGAAAAAAGAAGTGGACCCAGAATCGATCCTTGAGGTACGCCTCTCGTGAGTGTTACAGGTCTTGAGGTCGAATTATTAACGTATACAGATTGAGTCCGATTTGTGAGGTATGAATGTAAAAGCTGCGTAGAAGTGGATGAAAAGATAAAAAAGTGTTTTAGTTTCATACATAGTGTTTGATGGTTTACTGTATCGAACGCCTTTGAATGGTCGAGAAGTACCGAAAAGTTTATGTTACCACAATCAAGTTCACGTCTTATGTTCTCGGTTACATTAACCAAAGCTGTAGTACAACTGTGGTTAGAACGAAATCCGGACTGCTTGTCAGACATTAGTTGATTTTCGTTTATATAATTGCTCATTTGTAGATGTAGTAGTTTTTCCAATACTTTTGATAGAAAGCTTAATATAGCTATTGGGCAATACTCCGTTTTCGATTTTGGAATAGGTATTATTTTTGCATATTTCCATTTAGTAGGGAAAGAACTTGATGTAATAATGGTGTTAAATAGGTGTGTTATATAAGGCAATATTAATGGCAAAATGATCTTGATAAACTTGGGATGTAAGTTATCGAAACCCACGGCGTTTGATTTTATTAATGAAAAACTGGATAATACATCAAACTGACTAACACAAGAAAACTCAAATGCAGTTTGTTCAAAAGAGGAGCTATTATTCATAATATTGTTGTTCGAATCTGTACTGTTCACTATTGTCGTCGGAAGATAAGTGAAAATGCTATTAAGTTCTTTTGCACCAATTGGGCAGGTTTCATTTTTATTATTTTTGCCAATACCAATATCTCGAATGGTTTTCCATGTATCCTTGGAGTCAATGGCGGACGAAAATCGTTCGGAATAGTAATTAGTTTTAGCCATTCTTATTTTAGAATTAACCTCACTTCTAGCAGTGCGAAAATCGAGTTTCAATTCATTCGTTTTGAAACGTTTCCACCGGGAATAAGCAAAATCTCTGCGTTGTATTGATTGCTGGACATCAGTTGAAAACCATGGTTTACTCTTTGTGGTAACTTTTTTCTTTTTTAACGTAACTGTATCATCAAAAAGGCTTAAGATATTACGTTCTAAAAACTCCAACTGATCATCAACAGAAGTCATTTGGTATATTTGGTTCCAATTGAATAAGTTGAAATTTTCATACAACAAACTATAGTTAAGATTCTTGTTATCACGATAGGAGAAAAAAATTTGATCTTCTTGGTGAAGCTGGAAATCATAGGCTAGAAAAACCAGATCATGTTTAGAAAAACTGGAAGCTGAGATTTGATCATACAGCAGGACCTTCGACGGATTAGCGACAAATATTAGATCAATCAATGTACTGCTGGACGTTGTAAAGTGTGTTGGTGTTGTAATATTCGTTGGTGTAAGTCCTAATGACTGCATACTATCTTTAAACGACGATTCTTTTAGTAGATTCGAATCGAAATCTCCCAAAATTGCTATATCATTGGAAGGCATGGTTAAGATTTCCATTTTGTTCATAAAATCGGCAAAAGGTACATCACGTTTGGGTCGGTAAGCACAACCAATCAGCATTTTTCTTCCAGATGATGAGATTTCAACAAAAATATACTCAATTCTGTCATTTTCTTCCGCCTTGCAACGAAAACTACATGTTATAGTATTTTTGACGTATATTGCCACACCACAATTTCACAAATTTTTCTCAAATTTGGTTTGTATCAATTTTTTTTTAAATATAAGTGATTTTACCAAATATGGTCAGGATCGGTCTATTTTTCGACCTAGTCCGTATATAAATATAGCATCCGAAATGAACTTTTTGATATCTGCAGCCAAAAGATTAATAACAATGACACTCAAATTTGGTTTATGCTTATTTTCTATATCTACTTAGTTGGACCGAAGAGATATGGTCTCTAAACCATTATATAGGGTATCTTATAGTCAGTCTAGACCAACTATAATTTTCTTACTTGTTTAGTATTAAATGATAGCAACACATGCTAAAACCAATGAATACATTATGATGAAATCGTATGCAATTCTATTAAATCAAAACAACATCATGCAGATGCAAACGTAGTTTGTTGAAGTTCATGTATTTGTGTGAGACGATGTCTGTCACAGAGAAGTTGAAGTTGACGTACAAGATTTTTCCTGTTCATCTGTTTGGTTTTAGTTTTTATTGCATTTAGCAAATTCAATGAATTCGAAATATAATTGAAACTGACACTTTTTGTTATCAATTGAAAAAAATAACAGTAAAATTTTAATAATCAAGAAAGACTTAGCAAATGAAATTTTTAGTTTACGAATAAATTCAAATTCAATTAAAAAAGATATAATTTGAAAAAAATTTAAGGAGAACACCAAAATTAAATTTGTATTAAATCTTGCTTAAAATCTTCCATATAGATAGTTGGGACAATCAAGTGCAATAGAATACGCCAGCAGTTCTCCAGTTATGACAGAACTGAATTTTTTCTTGTACGTCAAAAATCTGATGTTACTGTAATAGATATTTGCCTTCTTCTTTTATTGAACAAAATTCTAAGTAAAATGTTTATGAATTAATAGCCCCTTTTTTATGAACGGTAATCAGGGGCTGTAGCAGGAGAATTTCACGCTTTATGGTAGCCGTCTTCCTTATAAAATATTAATTATCTATCTTATTTCTTATATATTAAAAGAATTTATGAATAAACTTTGCATTCAAGATTTTTTTCAATATTTTTCTTCTCTCAAATCTCTATAACTAGAGTTTTATTTAACGTAGGTCGTTAACGTAGGTCTAAGAACACTCAGTGGATCAAGCTCCTTCTTTTGTGCTATTAACTGCTTAAATTCGTTGGGTTTGAGGAAAGTTATGCGTGGAGAATTAAGTTTACTTTTACTGTACGTTAACTTATCTTGGCATATTTTGGCATTACTGTACGTTAACTTCTCTTGGCAATTTCGTTGGGTTTGAGGAAAGTTATGCGTGGACAATCAACTTTACTTTTACTGTACGTTAACTTCTCTTGACGTATTTTGGCATTACTGTACGTTAACTTCTCTTGGCAAATTTTGGTATTATATTATAAAAATTAATATAATATAATATAATGCTGCAGAGCAGCAGGGGTCCTCTAGTATATATAAAAATTAATCGTGGTTTGTTCGTCCGCTTAAAACTTGAAAACTACAAGACCAAAAGGGATACTTTCTTCTGCGAGTTTGTTTGTAACTGCCATGCGAAGGTTTAGGAAAAAAGAAAAGTACAAAAAGTCTCAACAGATGGCGCTGTATGCGGTTATTCCATTTTAACATCATAAATAGTGAGTACTATGAGAGGGAGAGCTTTGTAAATTTGTGTGAGGCCATCTATTATTAATATAGATAGTCATACCGAAAATGGTCGGTATCGGTTAAGTGGGCATGGTACCTTCCATACAAAATTAATTTTTAACATCATATATCTTGAGTACTCTTTTAGGGAGAGTTTTGCAACTTTGTATGAGGTCATCTATTGTTGCTGTGAGTTGCTGTGAGTAGCCGCTGTAAAAATTAGCATTATCGGAACAGTGGGCGTGGAACATACAAAAAAATAAATCACTGAATATCAGACTTAATATCATGACAGGAAGAGCTTTGATACTTTATGTGACGTCATTTGTTATTTGTGTAAGTACACCTGACGAAAATAGGCTGGATCGGATAAGTGGGCGGTGTACATCCCCTACAAAGTGCTGATTAAATATTATGTACATATATCGAGTATAATAATAGGGAGAGCTTTGCAAGTTTGTGTGAGTTCATCTATTATTTTTGTGATTAGCCCTGGCGTAAATGTGCGGGATTGGACAAGTGGGCGCGTCACCTACCGTATAAAATAAGTATTCAAAATAATAAAAGTATCTTGAATAATATATAAGGGAAAGTGAAGATAATTTGTGTTAGTTCATAGGTTATTAGTGTGAGTTATTAGTGTGAGTGTGAAAATGTGCGGAATCGGATAAATGGGTGGGGTTAGTATTATAAAGGTAATTATTGAACTTTTATATATTGGATCGTTTTGAAGGAAAATGTTTAAGATAAATGGCAATTCCAGCAGCATAACAAAAATTGAAATTTCCGCAATTATCAATCAAGTTAATTGCTACTGCTGTAGCATAGGATGAAGGAGTGAATTTATCAAAAAACTTTTTAATGTAATTTATTTGCCAGGTCTTCCATCACATTAATTGCAAAGTTGGATCTTGAAATAATAAACTTAAATTTAAGAATACATAAGCGCTTCAATTTAAAAAAATTGGTCTATTATTGAATAACTGTTTCTTTAAAAATACACATTCTTTTTGACTTTCGGATAATTTTATCATTTTTATAACGATGCCAAGAAGAGTTCATGGTAACATTGGCCGGCGTTGTCAGGATGCAACGCAGCATCAAAATGTCGCAACACGTCGGACGGAAGAGAAACGTGCTATTGGACGGGAATCAGTTCGATCAGAGTGTTTGGAAATCGTGCGCGACAGTCAGAAGAGATCAACAAAGCACACAATGAGCAGCAATGATTGAGAAGAGGAGAAGTTCGTGCTCAGAAAAGTGATGAAGCCAGACCACAATGTGCGACTTTTGAACGACAACGTAGGCTTCAACAAATTATTCAGGTGAACATTGGGCATGCACCCTTTCGATATGAGCCCAACATTCAATACAGTTTGCACACATCGGTTCAATTCGGCCAGATGTCTGTCGTTTGTTAGCATTGCAATGCAGTTAAATTTGAGAAAGAACTGCCTAGATTATGTTGCGTGGGTGGAAAGGTGAAATTGCCTAATTGCTTTCAACACCAGAGCCATTTTCCACGCTGCTTTACGGTGGATCTCCTAATTCGAATTAAAGTTGGATCTGTCATCCTTATGCCCCAAACTATGCAATGGAAGCCGACTGATTGTGACGAAATTAATGAGTTATGTGATAGTGGCAAGGATTTTGAAAGGGCGGTTCAAGGGAGATGCTTAATTCCGCGAATTCTCTTGACTTCAGCCGATTTGCCGTTCCAGTTCAAAGGTGTTCAGCTCCCAGTGAAAATTGCATTTGCGATGACAATAAACAAGTCACAAGGACAGTCCCTGGAAGTGTGCGGCATAAATCTGAAAATGTCATGCTTTTCTATTGTTTTTTAATTAATTAATATTTGATTTTATTCTATTTTCGCCAAATGTTGGACGGGACGAAGACCGTCGGGTCGACTATCCGTATAATTATAAGATATTGAATTCAACCGAATTCGAAAAGTGATATATTCAAATTACATTATTGCGTCATCTGTTAACGGTCGATAATTTTCGATAAAAAAAAAGATTTCCGAATTTATTTCAATCGAAAAATCTTTTCGGGCCAAAGCGAAGTTTGCCGGGTCAGCTAGTTTATGTATAAAAAATTAAAGTTGTTATCAAATAAACTGTACATACTTTCATCCTAGACATCTTAATATTAGCACTAATAAAACACTGTGGACTATTTTCGGGGTCACTGTATGAAAAGTTCAGAAATTCTAAGGCGAGATGAAAGTACTAGGCCAGTATTGTAAAACCTCTAAATTATTTAGCTTTCTCGGTTTTTGTTATGGCCTTTCATATTTTTTCCTTATATTGATATTTATTTACTTAGTTTTTCAGCTATAAATCAAGAATCGTTGATGATTTCTAATTTTAACACCTACTAAAGCACATTTGGTAACTCTCTACAAAGTAGAATATAATAACGTACTTTCTAAGTGATCTGTGTTAAAAAATACTGTCACACTTCGATGAATATGTAGTAACGCTGTACGTATATTTTTTCACTCAACGTTTCGTTGGCGGTATTTCAACTTCTTCTGGAGTGTGAACTTTATTTATTTCTAATGACAAAATATATAAACAACAACGTAAATTTAATTTTAAATACAGGAATTGGATTTAATAATATAGATAACTACATGTAAAGTCTTTGTAAAATCATTAAAAACTCGCTCAGAAAATATGAAACTTTTATAGGAAATCATATTCTTATAACTGAACTTAACACTTTTACTAAATGTTTTAGTGTAATCGACCTTTTTCTTATTATATTTGGGATTTGTATTAGAATATTCTAATTTGGGCTTTCAAGGTCATCTATTTCCTTACATGTAAATAAAAGATTAATTTATTTCATTTTTTATCCAACGTTTCTCTGGTATCTTCCAGCTTCATCGGGGATAATATTTATTAAATCTGACAACGTTAATATAAGAATGTACAAAAGGAACAATACTTAGTACAACAACATGATAACTTAGTATTAAAACAATTTTACTTACAAATAATCTTTGGTCAATCTTTACATTTAATTCTCAAAAACATATAATTTCTTTTTATACACCACGACATAAAAACACAAAAAATAAATTAAAAATAATAAATGCAAAGATAAAAATAAAATATCACAGTAAAATCTATAAACTAAGTATCACAGTTGGAGTTAGAAACTAAACTAAATTATTGTGATGGTATAATTTGCGTTAATGTTGTCTATGTCATCCTTTTTATTCATTGCACGTTGTTGTTTTTGTTGTATTCGCAAACTTTCTAGAGTATATCGTTTATACTCTCGTCTTTCTTTGTCTAAAATGTTTACATTATCATGATCTGCATTGTGTCCCTTTTCTAAACAATGCTGTGCTAGAGCTGTTGTTTGTTTATTTTTTCTAATATCAGCTTCGTGTTCTGCTACTCTTGTGCTGAAACTTCTTTTTGTGGTTCCTATGTATTAGGGTGGCCCTTCGTTATATGGAGGGAAAAAAAGTGTTCAAACTGTCGGTCTCACCACCTAGAAATATGCGAATAGCTAAAAAAATGAGAAATGCAAAGTTTTGGGCCAATCAAAAAACGTTAGGCGTGGCGCAAAGCGATTGAAAATTTCAAGTGTGTTTATATGGGGAAAATATACCTTTTTTCAGATTTTACAAAAATTTCGTTCTATAGTTTAATTTTACGGACAAGCTCTTATATAATTCGGGATCACTATTAAATTAGCCTTTCAAGAGGCTATAAAACTTCAAAATCGAATAAAACCTCGCCAAGAAATAGCAAATGCCCCAGAACACTTTTGTGCCAAAAAAACTAGGTCATGAAATTTGATGGCATTTTTTTCACCTTTGAGAAATTGATTGAAGCCATTATTCTTTTTTGGTCTCTATACTTATAAGTACTCAGATGTGAAGTATTGTTTTAATACCACATTGTTAACCTATTGCGCATTGAGACCGAAAATTGGAAATTTTTTTGATAAAATTTTGAAAACTCCTTTTTCAAGTTTGAAAAAATTTTCTTAAACAAAATTTAAAAAAATTAATATAT